>JAWNMY010000090.1:7835000-8435000 GCA_035043505.1 Drosophila setosimentum | reverse complement strand
GGCTATTTGCTGTATGGCTTGCCTTGAGTTTGCTTACTTTCATTTGTTTACTTGTGTTTCATTCGGTTAAGTGCTTCCTAGATTGTTTTGCCCGCGCCTGCAGACAGCCGCTTCTCGCTTCTCGCTTCTCGCTTCATGCTTCTTGCTTCTCACTTCAACTTCAACATTTTGATACTGTTGTATTTGAGAAACAGTAAGATGAGATTCGGATGTGCGACGTGGCTGCAACCATCTTCATCTTCATCTCCATTTCTATTTTCATTTTGGAGTACTCAGTCAGTTATTATCTGTTAAGCAGAGTGATCCGGAGAGCGTTTGCAGCTTCAATTCACTGGTTGTTAACAACATTGTTGAGGATTACGTGCACCAACTCAGATGCTAAACGAGCAAACCACACACACACATACACAGGCACACACACAAACCCACACACACACACACACACACACACATTTAACTGAAGTCGATTTGCATAGTTTATGCTACGGCGCTTTGTTATTATCACCGATCCATTGACCATAAATATTCATCCCTTATGCATACATTATTTTAATGAATTATTGATTTCATTCAATTTGATAGCATTACCCGAAAACTAACCAAAAAATCTCGAACCTCGCATACTCTGCAGTGAATGTTTAACGATATGAAACAACCTTAATACATATGATATGACTGCCAACACTAAGAAATAGATAGCTGGCGATGAGTTACGCAAAAAGAAGCTAATCGATGCAATGAGTAACTAAGCGAGTTACGTAATGTGCAACGTAAGCAGTAACGTAACAAGTAATCGAAGACCTATCGAAAAGTCGCGAGTACCGGAATAAAAAATGTAATAAATAAAATAGGTCTTAAGACATATGTTGATCGCATTTCTATGTAAGTTAATTCATAAATGAACTCGCATTTGACTTGATCATAATCATATTCGAATAAGAAACTTTCTTAATGCTTTCATTAAATGAAAAGGGTGGTCTCATCACACGATGCCGGTTACAGAATACTTGCATGATTTTCGAATATTTTCCAATTGTTCTTTACCCATTAACAAATACACATATGGAATATTAGCAACGTATGTATCTGTATGTTATCTTTAACATGTAGTATGAAGTTCTATTCCAGCTTATACTCTAACTTTGTCCCTTTCTCTCACCGTTTCTTGGGATTCATTTTCATATTATTTATAATGACTAATGTACCTTGAATAGATTTTGGGGCATTGTTGGAAGTAGTTCAGTGCATTGAATTTGGTGTCTGCTTTATGTATCTCGGTTTGGGGCACAAAGTATTGTGTGGTTTTTGTGGGCTTAAATAGCACTTTAGTATGTGTCCTCTGCGTGTATATAGGAGTATGTGTGTGCCTGTGTGTGTGCGTGTGTATGAACGCATTAATAGCAGTATTCAATTATATCGATGCCCCCAGACCGCATGCAGAGTGAGGCAACTTTAGGCTACGTCCTTTTTTGTATATTGCGTTTAGTCCAACGTTTTCATATGCGAGGTGCAGGCTCATCAACTCCTTCACGTACATAATTTAATATATACATATATACATATATACATACACATGTATGTGGCACCCCTGTGTTGGCTCTGTGTCATTTTAATGGATGACAAGAATTTTTTTATGTCCTTTCTCCAGCCATTTGCCCCACTGGCCCCATTCATCGCCTTTGAACACTGTCCCCTACCAGTGCATATTATTTATTATATTAAAAATCCATTAGTGATTTTTGAAATTTGTGGTTTCCATCTTTCATTTTCCATTTTCATTTTGACGTCAATAAAACCGACAGCTGCCCGTTCACCCTTCACCTGTTCACCTGTAAACGGTCGCCATATTGTAGCCACTAATTGCATTTGGTTGGCGCCAATTGAGCAGCCCTTCCACCATCTGAGCCTAAGTCTGAAGGGGTTTCCAGTTTGTGGAACTGCGGTTAACTGCAATTAACGATAACTTATAAAAGACAAAGAACGATTGCAAATCGTTCCTCAAGACTATGACTATGTCGACAACTTTGTCAAAACGCGAAGGACGCATTAATAATTTACTCAGCACATCCATTCAGCTAATATTGTAATAGACAATGATTGATAAATGAAATTGTATGTTCAACTGAATGTTGGAAATCATTTTATTGGAAGTGCATTCAAACTATCGATAAGCAATTAACGAAAATCAAAACCGGATCAATCAGTTGATTAAGTACAGCTTACTGTTAACAAGCAAGTAGCAAGAACTTAACTGAATGAATGCAAATATATATAACGAACGATAAGCTAATGAGAAATTACTGTGGAGAGAGCGTGATTTTCAGTTGATTGCCTGAGTGCATTTAGTCAACTGCAGAGCTTGAATGCACTTAATTTGCGATTTTAAATGCCACGCCATCCACACATAACTGTGCCCTCCCTCAACTGTGCATACGGATGCGTCAAGGAGAAAGTTGCACCACTTATGCATAAAGCAAGTTGCATATTAATGCGCCGACTTCAGGGACGGGGGCTGGCCAAGAATGGGCGGCTAAAGGGGGTGTAGTTACGTTGTGAGTACGAGTGCTAATATCTCGTTTCGGGATTTCGCCTGTTGCCAGTTGTCAGTTGCCATGGATTAAAGTTGCTTGCATAATTTCGAACGCATAATGAAGCTGATGCTGCACAACAAAGCGAGGGAGCAGCAGGGAGAGGCGAGAGGAAGGCAACAGTCAACATCAGACTACTCGGGCATTAATAAAACTTTTCAGTCAAACAACGCAACGCCCCACATTGGCCACCGACTGCCCTTCCAGCTACCCGCTACTCGCTACCCGCTTCCCGATTCCCGTTTTCCGCTTCCTGGTCCAGTGAGGCAGACAAACAAACGAACGGCATCCGAACTGGGATGGGATTTAAGCTGGGAACGTCAAGCCACTGATTGGGGTCATTATTAAATAAATTGAAAGGCATTTCTGTTGACATGCGAATGGCCCATGATGGGCAAGCTTCATTTTCGTTCCACCAACAAAACAACACCATACACGCACACACACACACACACACACACACACACACACACACACATACACATAATACAACACAAGAAGGCGCAAAGAGGAACAACAACATAAAAAAGATTCCAAGTGCCTTAGTTGTTTTTTGTGGCAATTGAGAAGGCTCCATTCAATCTTTCAACATGATAAACAACCTAATGCACACTGGAAACAGCAACCCACACAAAGACACATCAATCGATTGGATACTGAATGGACTCGGCTCTTTTCCTCTATGAAGCATTCGGCATCTGAGTAAATTAAATTGGCAAATAGTAGATAATGCGCAACAAAGGCCAACTCACAGATGCAATGTCAATGAAAGTTGCAAAGTTATACACACAGTGAAGTGTGGATAATCCAAATATTACTTCTTAGCAAAAGAAAAGAAAGATCTTAGTCTATACTCAAAAAACAAATATAGAAGAATAACATTCATCAATTACTACAGATGGAGCAGAGTTATATGATAGAAATATTAAGAGGATTATCGATTTAAATACTATTTGGCTTAAACGCCCGTTCTCAAATTGATCGGATGTTGATGACGTCGAAAGAAATCCCATGTGGTTGATGATGACATTTATTGTGTGTTACAATCTTGCGGCATATTGTTGCAGTTACGCGTTTTATTACAAGCCCAAGTGCCACATGAACAGTTAATTGGCCCATAACTCAGTATGAGTGTCGGAATGCAATTGAATGTTGAGTAATCACTGGGGAGCAATGCGAAGTGTTGGCTTTTACTTTGGATTTCAACTGTACTGGAGGTCGTGACCCAATGGGCGGCACTGGAATTAGCTGGCAGGTGGACGATAAATGCGAAAAACCACCGGTAAAGCGACAAGGCGACGAACCGACGAAAGTCTTCTTGGGGGTTTTTAATTGAAAGCAAACAACACTTTCGCCATTTGAAGCTGGAAGAAGAAAAGTTGTTTGGCCTAAAGTCCAGAAAATGTTTTTTGCATGCGTGTCGCTGGCAACAGATAACCAAAATGCGGGAGACACGAGGAGCGGGGGTGGCTGGTGGTGGTTCGGGCATAAAAGTGAAAAACAATTGAACCCTTGGGCAAAATTGGTTTTGACAATGTAAATAAATAAAACACAAGCATAAATATTTACTGCTGGCGGCAGCAGGAACCGAAAATCGGCTAAAAAGGAGCTGCAAGTGAGGCGAAGTAGAGGAAGATGGGAACGGGGAATGGGGGCTGGGGTGGGAGTGGGAGTGGGGGTTGTAAGTGTAGGTGGTACAAAAGGGACAAGAACCCTGACCCAAAGCCTTGTTGCGCCCGAATAAAGTATTTACAGCCTACTCCGAAAACTGACGTAAGCGTAGAGATTACTGCTGCCAACCCCCAATCTCCCATTCCCAATTTCGACCTACTCCACTCAGATGAAAAAGAGGACTTCACCCCTGCATGACCCGCAGCTGGCTGACCTTTGCCAGTTGCCGCCTCATAGCTTGAGCTTTGTCTTTGACTTCGACTGTTGCCAAAAGGATTTGCAGCTCATTTCATGCCAAGCGCACTTGTGCCCAGCTCCTTAGTTCACTGCTCTCAGCTCCCAGTTACAAGTGCCCACAGGTCAAAGCTCACTTTCGAATCTTCGGTTTTGAACCCTAGTACTAATATTTGATTGTGCCGCTGGTTTAATGGGCAGCACAAATTTTCAACTGTATTTTGTAGTCGCCCATCAAAGCAAACAAAATACAAAAGGATGTAAAATGCTTGCAAGTCTCTCAGCCAAAAGAAATTAAATAACAAAATTATCGAAATAAATCAAATAAATTTAATTTGAATTGACTTTTTTCTTGTTAGCCAGTTGAATATATTTGATTGGAGGCTTTAAATGTGCTTAATGCCAATTCGCTCCTTTAATTGATCGAATGTTTTCACTTGTTAAAACTCGTTTTATTTTATTTAATGCTGCCTTACTTGCAAAATCAAAAATATGTATATATCATAGACATGACCAGTGGGGTACTAAGTAATGCCCATCTATTTGATTATAATGCGATTCTGTAAGGCGTAGATTACAAACAGATAATACTTTGTATACAAAGCATATTTCTGAATAAGGAATTTGTTTCACGTGTGCCCTCACATGGTTGATCAGCCTTGCAACTCCGAATATGATATGGCTTAGGCTGCAGCATGGTTGATTATTTCGCTGCCAGAGCAAGGCGCAATTAAATTGCTATTTAATATTGAAGAGTATTCATACATGAAGTGGCTAAGGCCGGAAAAAGTAAGCGAATAAGCTACTAGCTACTGGCAGGCGCGCGGATTATAAGTGTAGAAAGGAGGCTTTTGGCAAAGACCAGCTACGAATCGGCCATAATAATTTTCCGCGTAATATATTTGAACATCATAATATCATATATTACACACACACGCACACATACACAAATAGAGTGTGTGAGACGGAGAGAGAGAGAGAGAGAACGTCGCTGTAGGCGTTTGCTGAAGGCGGCTACGGAATCGCTTCCGTTGAATAATTTAAACGGCGCACATGTGCGCGGAAAAGATGCTGAGAGCACGGAGCTGGAGGTCACGTTAAAATGGGCGGAAGACGATTATCAGACAGTTTGCACACAATGTTGTCGTCGACGCGGGAGGCGAGCGCAGGACTGGAGAGTTGGATGTTTCAAACTGGGGTTTGAGTTTTGGAGGTTAAGCACACATTTATTGCCAAAATTAAATGACAATGTAGTTGAGAAGCCATAGACAATAGCAGGAGGGGGGGGGGGGGGAGAGGGGGTTGAGTTGGGGCGTGTTGTCTGCGTAGATGGATGTGGATGATTTTGTGGGAGGGTTTGGGGGGTTGTAGGAGTTATTGCTTGAAGTATGGGTAGTAGCTAGCATATAACTTCATGTCGCTCATATGCGATACGAGGCAGCAGCAGCAACTCAAGCTTAACAATTTTTCAACAAGTTTTATGCAATTTCTTTGCCCTCACACACACACACACATATATATATATATATATATCCCTATTCGCATAGATACCACCACTAGACCCGCACCATTCGCCGCCTATGTTTGTCTGGGCTTGTGTGGCACTCGCGGCATCACTCCAAGTGTAAAGGAATTTGAACGCTTTGCCGTTAAATGCCGCTCACAGCTGCATATTGTTTGGGTTAACTGTGGCAGAGCTCCGCCTCTGTGGGGGTGGGGGTGGGGGTGGTTGGTTCGGTGCTGGTTTGGACGGCATGTGCCATAGGGGTTGACTTGGGTTTTGTTGGGTTGGGTTGTAGGTGGGGGCGTCGTCGCTTTTGTTCAACTTTTGCGTAAGATTGCGCAGTAAATTGTCGAAAATTAATTTTCATGTTGAAAACCTGCAAATTGCGTGGAGCGAGAGAGATAACAATAAACGATGAGTGCTAGAGCAAGAGAGAGAGAGAGAGAGAGAGGGAAGGAAAGAGGTGAAGCTAGCAAGAGAAAGCTCCAAGTGTGAACTCAAGTAGTTGGTTCTTGTCAATTAATTTCTTCAACGTATTTTGCCTAATTGAAATTTTATGGCCGGTCCTTCAATATATAGCCTATATATATAATATTCACAAAATATATATTTTTCAATATATATTTTTGTTGAAAGGACTAATGTGTTCATTCCATGATTCTTTGGACTGGACAAACAAATATGCTAAAAAAAAAACACAGGTCAGAAAATATGTATGAGATTTGAAATTGTAAGCCTGGCCAAAAGAATGAAAATTCTTAAAGCAGCGGAAATGAATGGACTTTTCTTAAAACAAAAATGCTCATAGCTTGGTCAAAGCCTAGCCTGTTCTGGCGAATCCTATGTCAAACATTTTACTTTGATAAGGGCTACCAACTATCCAAAGGGCATTCCACTCGTTCTGTAGTTTGCGAGTAAACCAGGATTTTGTAACATCGAAGGGAACTGGCCTGCAGTAAAATTAGCGGATATTCCTCGCAAACGCTTCGATGGAGTTCAGCCTTGCGATTACAACGCATCATGTCTTTTGAAAATCTGAAAAGATTTGGCCAATCTAGAGCCAATTTTGTGAAACGAATGCAGTTGCTGCTTTCAAGCAATCAAAGTTGTGGCATACTTTGAGGAGCCAACGGAAGCCCCACAAGTTTTCCAACTGGATTGGTGGTACTAGTTTTCTTCATTTATTTACAAATGTCAACTTTAAATACATTACATACCATTCTCTTAAAAAAAACATAGACTAGGAAGCGTTTTGGACAGCATCAGAATGTGGGTGTGGAGAGGGAATGGCAGTTTTGCTAAAGCTGGGCAAATGCAATATATTATAACAGGTTATCATGTTAAGAAAATCCAAATTATAAACTATAATTCAATTGGAGTTCATTTAAATGAATACGAAATTAATTATTGTGAATCAGTGGCTTGAATTCGCTCATGAATACAATCAAATACAGCTGTGAATACACAAGGCCAATCAAATACATTTCATTTACAATTAGGCTATTTAATGCGCGCATGATTGTTCTGGCCAAAACAACAACAAAACCCAATTGTATATTTGATTCAGAGCGAACGACTATTAGCTACCCTTTACCAAGAAATTGGTATGCAATTTTTGCAAATATTTTATATAAGTTTTTTATTGCAATCCATAAACATATCCATTGAACTCACGTCCGCAAATTCCGTTCATATCAATCAATATCAACTAATAGTCCATATTACCCAGATATACACTCCAGCTTAAATGTATTTAATACATTTTGTTCGATCCGTTTTGCGTATTTTTATATATGATTAAATAACATTTAATGTCATTTAGGCCTAAGCGGATTTCGGCTTCTACATTTGCGTAAGCGACGCAACAAATAAGCCTCGAACTGCTGCAGTGTGGGTAAAATTAAGCCCAGTTGTGGGCACACACACATGCACACAAACATACACCCAACATATTCACTGGGTACAGTTTGATGTTATAACTGGTCATTGGCAACTCGTAGTGGCGAGATGTATGGCAACTCCTTTAACTATACGAACGAGAAGGCAATGCCTGGCTAGAAGTAATATGATATATGTACATAAGGCCATGACAATTCACAACTAAAGAAATGGAAATAGCCGAAACTGCTGTAACTAAAATGCGAAACAAAAAATAGCATTCTTAAAAACATATAATATGCCTGAGACATGTAGTCTAAGGAAGCTAAAAGAAAAATGCATATTGAAGACTAGATGACTTCAAAATCCTTCCTTCACTTGAGGACAAATATAAAGCCGGAACAGAAAAAATTCTAAACACATTTCACACCCAGCTTGAACACAATCCAATTGACATATGAGTGTGTGCGTATGTGATAGTGTGCCTGAGTGTGCGAGTGAGTGCGTGTGTATGTATGTATGTATGCGAATACTGCATAGACTTTATTACGAGCCTTAAGTCTGTGCAATCAACGGCTTAATGTAATTTGTTAGTTAGTATAACAGCCCTGTCTGGGTGCTTAGCCAGAAGCAAAGCTGGCTAGGATTAGGCAACCACAACCAGCATACAGTGAAAACAGATGACAGGAGAAGGATGAGGAGAGGAGGCGGTGCAAAGATACGGGGCAACAGGCGGCTGCTTTGGCGTCTACCTTGCACCTTTTTTTTTTCTCGCCTGCCTTTTGCAATCGTTTTTGTTGACATCGCCGCGTACACGCCCTTATCCAGCCACCCTCCACCCTCCACCCTGCTGCAGACTATCCTTCACCTGCTCTCCCTGCTCTTTTCCTGCTCTGCCCAGGCTGTTTTGGTTATGCGCGTTTTTGTTGTTAATTACAATTATGATAATGAATCTTACAAAAGACTAATTAGTATGTTAAAAATGTTGGCGCGCACAAAAGCTGCGAATTTATATTTTTACCTGTCGCCCCACTCACGTGTATGTGTATGTGTGGGTTGGCTGGTGGGGGGGGGGGATTGTTGGGAGGTTTTGTATTGTTTTCAAGAGCTCTACTCTTATGTGTGTGTCCCCTTTTGAATGGGCCACAATCATAAAGCCAAAGCAACAATATCCACAGCAAGAGCAAAAATAAACCAAACAACAGGGGAGAAATGAGTGGCTTCAACTTAATGTTATTTAATATGTTGCAGGCAATTTTGAATGCCGTTACCACGACCTATACATATGTATGTAAGCATGTGTGTGTTTGTGTGTGTGTGTGAGAGTGTAAGCAAATGTTGACCTGAAAGTATGTCAAATCATTTGACATCAAAAGAAATGCAGGCTTGAGTGGAATTACTGCAGTACAAACTCAACAACAAAATCCTTACGAACAGGAATAAAATGCCCAATGCCAGCTTTAAGTCAAGTCTAATAGTTGTAAGAAAATGTAGCTAAAATGTCTACGTAAATAACCAGCTCAACTCGAGCAATTTATTAAAATATATATATGAAAAATATACGCAATATATAAATCTACGCAATGATTAGTTTCAAATGTTTTATGCATATTATGATTCATATTAGTTCTGTCTCTCGAATCCTTCCACAAAGCTAAGAAATAATTTGCATGTCAGTCCTGCTTTTGTAAATGCTGACAACATAGGTAAATATTCGTAGAAATATTGTAATTAATTGGACTGCAATACATTCCTGTTGATGGCTATGCAATGTGTCTCTGTAAAATTGAGCATTTATACAGAAATGTGTAACCAGTGTGGCTATGCAGATGAGTTGAAAGCCAGTTAAGAATTGCTGTTGGCAGTCGGGCAGTTATCTAATTATTGTGGTTATTATTATCTGATGACAAGGTTGTTAAGTAGTTAATGAGATGATGCTGTTAATTTAATTTGTTGATTCACACGCATTAATTGCTCAAAGATAAAAACTAATTTACATATTGTGTGTCAATTAAAATATGATATTCTAATTAAAACAATAACAATGCTTGCGACATTTATATTCAATTGTTGCGGTTGGTCTGTTGCAAATTGAATTCATTTAAAGTGTTGCACGCATATGTGGTTATTAATTTTATTTAATTAACTGTAAACGCCGACATTGACAATTTATGGCACTAATCTGTAAAAGATAACAAATTAAACACACCCACAGCTTACACACAATCACACACTGCCAGACAGGCAGACATATGCAGTTTTTACGTTCTGTGGCGGTTTGGTTTGGCATTTGAAGTACACATGTATGTTGACTCTTTAAGCGATTTAGCAGCTTTGCCTGCTGCAGGCGACACATGAATTAGCCACACAATAGCGGCATCGATAACAACACGACACACACACGCCACACACACACACACACACACACACACACACGTACACAGCAGACTTCAGCAGGTATTGGCTTTAACACAATTCTTTGGCTCCTTTTTTATTTGCTATTTGCAAGCCAACAAGTTGTAGATTTTGATTTTCGATTTCGATTTGCGCTCGGCATGCCGGCATTTGCATAGCTAACAAGTAATAATGCTGTAGTCTAGCAAGCACGACTGGGAAATACCCTGTTCCCAACTCAATGCCAATTATAAATCTTAAGCGGAGTTTAAGGGCCAATATCGTCCAAATGATATAATCTTGATCTTTCTATGAGAACTACAATTTCGAATATAATGACTCTAGCTCTCATTTAATATCGGCTATTGATGCTGATTAACAATGTATATATGTATACATATACGTATACATATGTCATGGGCTCGCAGATGGTTTTCTTTGTATGTTGCATACTTTTGCGCAACCTCAATATATACCCTCAATATACCCTCAATATACCCTCAATATACCCTCAATAGCCATGCGTTCCGGACACATAGACAAACACTCAAACACACACACACACGTCTAGATATGTACTTCAACTTGAACTCATAATCTGTTTGCTCGCTATCTCCGTTTAGGAGAATGCTTTAGAGTTGAACTTTGCAGTGGCATTCAGTGATTTAGTGAGATAGTTAATTTTCTATTGACAGTCTCCAGTTGAGTCGCAAATCGATCAGTTGTGAAAAGAATCTCAGTGTTAATTTGTTGTTCAGCTTATCTGACAATCAGGCACAAGCTGCATTGCAATCGATTATTTAATTTTATATTCATATAAACAGTGGAATTAAATAAAAAAATACATTTATACATAGATTACTTTAAGCTGTCTTAAACTGTGACGTCCATTGACCTCTGTGTTGGGCTAACTAGTAGAAAATTCGTACAGGTTGCAACATTTAGCATATTATGGCCGGGCACTGAAGTCGAACTGGCCAACAAGCCGACGCAAGGACAAATACGGATGGTCATTTGGACATGTGCTCCTCTCCTGTTTCCCCTGCTCCTTCTTAGCCCCCTCCTCTTATTCTTCTTCTCGTCGCGCTCTCATGCACTTGCTTACCCGGATATATATATGTGTGTGTGTGTGTGTGTGTGTTTGTGTGTGGACATGCGGATGTTGTGCGATGCTGTTTATGCCTTTTACATTTTCTGGCGAAATGAATTCTATGCAGCCAGCCCTGCATTAGATTCACCAGAAATCAGTAAGCAGTAAGCAAGCAGCAAGCAGCAGGCAACAAGCAGCGCCAGCGCACTGTGAAATTTCCAACTTCCGCTTTTTGCAAAGTTGACAACATGTCCGACCAACTGTATGCCACCCATTTCCATGCCCCTGCCCCACCCACCCGCTAAAACCGCCTCTTCACAGCACCCGTTGACCAATAAACTGACAGGCAGTCTGATTCTTCACAACTTACAACCCGACCTTTTCATTCTTGATCATAGGCATACCCAGACTTCTATATATCCAGATATCTGTATGAAATAAAATACATGTTTGAATGATAATTTCATGAATTTGAATTTTATTTATGAATTTTATTGACAAAATAAGAGTAATTTACAGCCGTGTAACATAAACACTTAGTCTTAATATTAACCCGCTATCTTATTTCAATCATTATTATTTGTTGCTATTATTAATGATAACAGATAAAAGAAACAGAGTTCTGAAAACTTCAATGTCTTTTTTGTTTCCGTAACTCTATTTAGATTTATCATCATTGTTGATTATTCATATAAACATGAATTAACTTCTGAATATGCCGCTCCCGAACTGTGCTAGAGGACAGAGTATTCCAACTTTTGCGCTTAATATATGGTTGGGTGATGTTATTTGTGTTTTATTTGCCGACGAGCTTACAAATGCTTTGGCATTACAGCTGCAGCGTCGTTCTGGCTACGAAACTATCACACACTTAAGCGCATTACAGCGGAAATTTGAGGGCACTCTGGCTATGCAATTGTGAATGCGGTGGCTGCCTCAGAAGCGCACCAAATGCAACAAATTTAATATTTTAATGGTTGCTCCGGAGACTCATAATTGCAATAAAAGTTACAAATACTTAAAAAAAAAAAAAGCAAACAACATCTGTTTTGGTTCCTAACATTTCGGTTGAAAACTTCAATGAAGAATTTTTGCACAGCAAATACCAAATACATAATAAGCTTAGGAAAAATGGAGCCATCTTAACTAGATTATTATTCGCAATTAGTTAAAAATTCAATAGGGTGTCTGACACATAAAGCTTGACCAATTTTCTAAAACCAAGCTATTTTGGAATTCATTTATGTTTGTTTTTGGCTTTCAAACAGTTGAAATCAATTAAGCCTTGAGACTCTAAGCAACACAATACAAATAACGAGACTTAGTAAGATTCGAGCAAACTCACACCGTAATAATATTTTAAGCATAATATTTCGATATTCCGGCCAAAAATTCAACCATTCTGCTAATTCAATCTCGCCAATCGTGTGCGATATCCGTGGTTAGTCGTGCTAAAGATTGTTGCAAATATTAATAAAGCTTCTATTGGAGTAGAAAGCATTTCTTTTTATTTTAACAAAATTTTTAGTTTGTTTGCCGTTTGTTTCATTTCCTTTAACAGTGATTCAAGTAAGTGCTTCGCCAGCCGGTAAGTGAAAGTCTGTTGCAATTGAAACTGCTGAAATCATTTGCCCAGCTTAAAGGTGAAATGTGAACTTAGCCTGGTTGGTCTGTGCGCTGCTCTGGGCATATGATAAAGTCACAGCGCCCCTACCTATCTATCTACATACATACATATATGTACACATGTACATATAGACCGTCTACCCCCTTCTGTAGCAGCTGGAATGCCCTCGGTTCCGCTTGTCGTTGCCATAATTCCCGTGCATTGTGCGTCCGCATCCGCAGCCGAAAGAAAATATTAAAATAAATTTGAATAAAAATGTCTGCAAAGATTAAATCGCCATGAGCCGACGTCGTCTGCAATTCCCAGACGTTTGCCACCAAAAAAAAAAAGAAAAAAAACCCTTACTGCCCCCTGCCCCTGGTCCTACCTACCCCACCTCTGCCTTTGGCACGCCTCTGTTTGCCTCTCAATTGCAGTTGTGCTGTTGGGATTTTTTTGTTGTTGTTGTACTTATTATTTTTTTTTTTTTTTTGGCTTATTGTTGCGGCGTCGCCGGCTTCCTCCTGAGGGTTCCTCCTGCTAGCTGCTCGCTGGCCTGGCAAAAATAATGCGTATCCGTTGCGGATTCTCCTCCTCCTCCTCATATACTGCTATACTCCGTTCTTCCCGCTGCTTACCTCACCCCCTCACAGGCCTTAATTTGTTTATTTGCTTGCCGTTGCTCGCTTTCACCTTTAAACAATTCCATTTACAAGCGGCGACAAATTTGAGTTTTTATTACTTTTGTTTTTCTTCTTATTTCTGGGGAAACCAGCGGCTCACCTTCTCTTTGTGTGTGTGTGTGTATGTGTGCCTGGACACTTGCCTTTTGGCAATAACAATAAATAAGTTAATTTAAATACAATAAACACAATTGAAGCTGTCGCCAGTTGGACGGCAACTGCAGTCGAAATGCTAACCAACTACTTAACAAATACAAAGTAATGAATTTCAACATGATTCAGTTTCATACTCACAATCGTAAAAATCGTTAAGGGCTTCGCAGAATATTCAACTTATCGTATATTTTAAGTTATACCATACTAAATGTAGATGTTTGCATAACCTTTTTCAATTTGAGATGCATTTGATTTCCTCAATTTTGATCTGCTGATACTGTCAGCATCATTACGTAAATATGTCCCAGTTTATATTAGTTCTTATACCCTGAACTCAATTAAAATGGGTAAAAAGGGTATAATGGTTTTGTGGAAATGTATGTAACAGGCAGAGGGAAACATCTCCGACCCCATAAAGTATATATATTCTTGATCAGGGTCAACAGTCGAGTCGATATAGCCATGTCCGTCTGTCCGTCCGTCTGTATGAGCACGCAGATCTCAGAGACTGTAAGAGCTAGAGACTTCACATTTGGAATATAGGTTCTCGTATACCAGGCGCAGATCAAGTTTGCGTTTTTCGATAACTGCCTTCGTTTATCGAATATCGATACATTAAATTTCCGATAGCAATAAATGCCACAATTTTAAAGACAGAATCTTCTAATTAATACACAATATGCATGTGCATACTGTTGCTCAACTGCCCAACTGCCCAACTCCGTCAAAACCGGATAAGAAACACCCAAGTTATAGTCGAAAACGTATTCTCATATTGATCTCATTTCTATCAGCAGCCGCCAGCGTTTTCTGTATGCATATAATATGCGAGCGCATATGTGAGAAAGAGATGGCATGAGCCCCGCTACCTACGATTGCGTGTTTCACCTGTTTGTCGGCAGAGGGCGCCGCCAGAGCTGCTCGCATTTTAGTGCAAATCTTTTTAAAGGGGAATTTGCCAATAATAATAGAATATATTTAATAACTGTATTCAGGGCATATCGTAGTCGAGTTCACTCGACTACAGCACTCTTACTAGTTTAAATATATGTACATAATATGTTTAGCATTTCAATTTGTCGACCTATTAAAATATTTTGTGCTTTACTTTATTCCCTTCGCTTGTCATTGCTTGGTTTCTATAATAGTCATGTTTAATTTAATCTCAACCCAATCTAGTCATGGATAATAATGCAAAGTCTTATTTGACGGACATGGAGGATGATACTGAACTGTATGGCATGGTTGTGATCGATCAGCTGCGCTCCGTGTGGAAGGCTCGAAAGTTCTCGATTCTGGCACACAATTCGATTGTGTCGAGCGGTCTGCTGCCATCGATCTTTGACTGGCAGCTCATCTGGCAGCTGATGCCTGCAGACCAGGCTCATGCCGAGATGATGCTGCAGCAGCGCATCAATGATCTGGAGCTGATGAACAGTCTGACCACATCGCTGCAGCACATCTACATACTGCCGGAACTCGGTGTCGACGTGAACGTGATAAGTGGTCGACCCAGTTACAATGTCTTTGTGCAGGATAATGGCCGCATTATGGTCAAGGAGCGGCGCAGCCTGTACGTACATGTTTTTGCCACCGAAATACGGGTAGCTGCCGGACAGGAATACCTCAAAGATAAACTTAGTTTGTTGGCACTGCAGCAAACAAAACATTTGCCCAAGTTGTATGATCAGCAAGATTCTCAGACGACCGATACTGAAGACACCCTAGTCTATTCGGATGAGGCGATCGAAGAGCCCACACTACTGAAAAGTTTGCAGGATCCGTCCGGATCTGAGGAGATGACAGAGCCCAACATCAAAACTTCAAAAGATGTTGAAGGAGAAGATGATGATATACCTACCAACGAGGCTATGAATCAAATTGAAACGTTCATTAATATCCGGCTTGGTCGAATTCATACAACTTTGAATCGTTTCTGCAACTGGCTCTGGCACATGGTTTCACGCCTCTGGCGATAGCCGATGAACACAATCAACTCCAAAAACACTAAGTTAACAATCGACACGACACTCATCTACCGAAAAATACCCACCTGCTGCTGTCTGCGACACCAATTCGATTTCACTATCGAAATACACGAATACGTCTCAACCCATTCACACAAATGAGACACTAGACTCTTCTCACACCATCACTTTATATACCATTGCACGGGAAACTATTGTTCCTTGAATATATCGAGAAAGCAAAATAAAAAAAGAACAAGAGGGATAAAATACAAACTCAAAAAATGGCAATTTTACTAACGGGTAGGGTAAGAATAGTAGCGATATTCCGAATGCAAATCGCTTGGAAAAATGCCGAACTCGAGGGTTTGCCGCCCGGAAAAACCACTTGGCGGAAATTGCGCAAACACAAGACAGTGTGAAAAGTTCTTTACGCTTAAACGCATCCTGCAACAAAAATCTCTCTCTGGATTGCAGCAGTAGCAGCAGCAGAAGGACAATGCTTTCATCCTGTACCTAATTTCGTTTTCCAACTGTTTTGGTTGAAGAGACCCGTGGCGAAAGCAAGCATCAATTCAATTACGCGATTTGCAGTAAGTAAGTAGGCAGACCACAAGTAATTAGTTTACTAATATTCACAAGTAGCTTGAAAGCTAACGAATGCAAATGTAGACATCTTTTGGGCTTTAATCTAATTCGATAAAGTCTAACCTTAAAGTTTATCAGATTGATGGTAGTTTGTATTTAAACTTGTACCCATTTTAGTGCCAGTTACCCTCAACTGGAAGCGACTTTCGCAAGCCTAAAATGTGAGCCATGTTGCAAGTTGCAAATGTGCATAAGATAAATGGAGCACAAAACGCTTTGAGGCAACATTAAAAGGCAAACAGGCACCAGCCGTTGCACCGTTGGCTGACAGTGGTGCCACCTGCCATTGGGTGGTTGGTTGGTTGGTTGGTCTACCTGTCTGTCTGGCTGTCTGACTCCTGGCTGCCTGACTCTCTGTCCTGGCTCCCTGTAAAAAGTCATTCACTAATGGCTCGTCAGTGCAGCATCTAGGCTCTTAGAGTGGTGGTGAGAGGAGGCGGAGCTGGCTGATTAGGTGGCAGGGGTCTTCTGCATGACTGTATGTATGTATGTATGTATGTATGTAGTTATGGAGTGCGATGATATGGTCTGGCCACATCCATTTGTATGTGCACTTCAATTGGCAACATGTGGCGCTTTTATTAAAAAATCATTAAAACACACACACACACATACATATTTGGCTTCTATGGTATATAGGCAGAGGCAGACATAAATTTTAGGGGCAGGGGTCAATGGATGCGCAGCTCGCTGAATAGTTTGGCATTGGCTTCGGCTCCGGCTCCGTCTCCGTCTCATCTTGGGCAGCCGTCCAGCCGGTATTCGTTTCCCTTTTTTGCTTTTTAACTGTGCCCGCACCACCCCACGTACATCTGCCACTGGCTCTTTCCGGTTTGACCTTCAGCAGCTGCCACACATTCTTTGAAAATTTAACTGGCTGCGTCAAGCCCCCAAAAATGGGTACAAATGCCCAATTCGCTGTACTTCATTCACTTCTTCTATTTTTTAAAGCTTCATTTTCATACGTTTTTTGTTTGTTATTTTGTGGGGTTATGGGAGAGTTTTGGAGGTCTTTGAAAAGTGTTTTGACCCGCATTCGCATAGATCTATTTGATGGATTGCTAAAATACGAGACGCTGATGGAAATGGAATTGGCAGTTGCAGCTGCCGTTTAAAGCTATAAATTGTGCGAATGCAAATAATATCTGCGAATAATACCAAATTCGTTGAAATCAATTGGATTTGATAATTTGTTATAGTAACCCATTTCTAACGAATATTGCATTTCATGAAGGTTGTTTATTTTATTTTATTTTTTAGAAATTAGTATCAATATAGGAATTTACAATAGCACAAACTTCTTATGAATACCCAAAGTACTCGATGGATGCAATATTTTGGACAATAGCCATAAAAAAGAGTTATTCAGACAAGATTAATTTTATTTTTAGATCGATTGTTTCTCTGCCAACGACTCGAATACTTCTGTAGAGAATTAAAGCCTTTGTTTCACCAATGTAACAATACCAAATATAAAATCAATCATGTACTCGAAACATGCCACATATTTCCTCTCGAGTTTTGACCAAGTGTCGAGAGCTAAGCTACTAAAAATTCTCAAATCCATTGATTCCTGGAGAAGATTTTAGAGAGCATAACTTCAAAGCTAAACCAGAAGAAATAAGATAAATTATCTATATATACATAAAAATAAATGTTCAGTTAGACTGAGACCTAATGTGAACTGAGACTAAAGTGAAAGCGAGAAAGTCTCTGAGCCAATGTGTCTAGGTGAATAGTGAGGAAAAAGCGACTTAAATCTGATACAGGCTTATTTGTCATGGGGACGAAAAGGGAAAGGGTGGGTGGGAATATATATAAGCCACACAAAAACGCAAATATTTTCCATGTTGGTCAAGTCGAGTAAATTCGTTGAGTGTCCCTGGCACGAAACGGCAAATGAAGTGGAAGCAAGGAATTTCACACACTGTGAACTCTGGCCCGACTTCTATCCCCTCCGCACCCCGTATTCGCTACTGTCCACATGTGATTGTGAATGATGGAGGATGAGCAAATAAGCCAACAAATAAACAGGAGAACAAACAACCAAACAAACAAACCAACAAACAAACAAGCAAACAAGCAATGCGAAACGAAACGAACAGCAAAATACAAATAAACCAAAAAAAACAAAAAAAAAAAAACAAAAATGAAATAAACAAAAATAAATAAAAAAGTAAAAAAAAAGAAGGGCAACAAGTGCGGGCAAGCAGTAGGCATTACGTATCAAAGAAGGGATGCTTTCGGTAGTTGAGTTGGTATAGGTGGTATAGGGATGGGGTCGGGGAAGGGGGAAATTGTTTGCTAAATTTTAACTCGAAAATCACATAAACTGAGTGTCCCCTGGCTGGCTCGTTCGTTAGAGCTATTGTATTGTCGTTCAAGTGACGAGACACGCTTCACCTTTACACCACCCCTTCCTGACATACCCTGGAAAACCCTATTCAAAATACTGTACATACCTAGCCTCTACACACTGCCAAAACTGGCAAACTGGCGTCGCATCAAAAAGCTACTTCATTATTACGCTCGATTGTTTACTTGTTGTTCGTTTTGCTGCTGTTGTTGTCGTGTTTGTTGTTGTTGCTGTTGTTGATGTTTCTCCGCCTGGTGGTCAGCAATATGCTGCACACACACATACACACTCTCACTCCAACTCAGGTTGCACGACTGAACAATACTCTGTAACCACGAGGAAGTTGTTTTGGAGGAAAAAGTCAACGAGAGTAGAAATTGTTTGGTTACATTCAATGATTAATAATAATAAGAGTCTTTACTTCCAATCACTTATGGAATTGTAGTCGAATATTACGTATACGCAGCATTTTTCTCACACTTTTATTTATGTCGAGGTGCAGTTATCCACATTATTATTATTGTGATAATCTCATCGGATTGCATGTTTCTTTGCCCGCCGAGCTTAAAACATTAGGTCGATACAATTTGCTCTGATGTGTTTTGAGCATTTTTTCACATTATCAGGAAATCGGCAGGGTTCGTTACTAACATACCAAGGTTAGCTAGGTGACCTCTTGGTCTACAATGTCGTGTCAAGAGACCGGTAAAATTCGAAGACTGTTCTTCATTTTTTGATGATAGCCTCCTATGTCTAGCTCCTCAGTTCCTCAGTGTTTTCGCTATCGTGTGTTTTCTATGCCATAAATTATATTAGAAATGCATGTTTATAAAGTAATTTAATTACCTGTAAGATTATATTAAATAAACACAGCTATCATTTGGAGAGTAAAAATGAAACAATTACAAAACGCTTGATGTAAGAATTAGTTATATTTTGTGTTGCAGCACTAAACCTAATGGTTGCATGTATATCCCCTTTGCCTTCTTTGGTAACAGAGTATTAAAACACACACACAGGTAACTGGCCAGCTAGTGGATGTGTGACCGAATGTGCTGTGCAATGGAAAGAGTCAAACATTTCATTTGTTGTCCTTCACATTCCCTTTTCACACTAGCGCAGCGAAAACAATGCGAATGCCCCAAAATGCTCCAACTGAGAAGCTAAAGTAGGGAGAAAACGCACAGAGAGAGAGATAGAATGAGCGAGGGAGATAAAGAGGGACGGAGACAGAGACAGAGACAGAGACAGAGACAGACACAGAGAGAGAGCGAGGGGGAGGGGGAGGGAGTACGGAGAGGTGTAGAGGTTAGTCGTTACCTTTCGCATTGCAATGTGTGCAAGGCCCCACACCGTACGCCCCCCCCCCTCCCCCCGCCCCTCACATCTCCGCTCGGTACACCGCAACTTTAGCTGTCTGTCAAATATGCTGGGGAAATATTTCAAGTTGTGGCTGCTAAAAATTGAACGTCCTGTGCGAGGACAAGGGCTACAATAGGATTGTCCAACGCTGGGAGCTGCTGCTGGTCCTAAAAATTGGCAAGCACTCAGAGTAACGGTGGCAACCCTGGCCGCTTGCTGCCACGCTATTTTGTGTGTGTGTGTGTGTGTGTGTGTGTGTGTGTGTTGTATTCATTTCATTTATTTATTTGGTATTCAAAGCGCAGTTCGGTTCAGCTTGCCACATGCCACATGCCAGTGGGGCAACCACATGGGCAGACCAACTCGCCAAGAATTTCATTATTTGCACCTTTTGTGCAATTTTCAAGCACTTCCTTCACACTCGCAACTCTTCAATTATTCATTTTCCGACGTTTTAGTAAGTCATTTTATTTTTATTCCTTTGCTTTTACTGCTCATTACTGCCCCCTCCGTGACTCCGGGAACACATGGACCAACTTTTTGTTATAGGCTAATCTGAAGCTTAAAATCCTAGAATTTCGTTTCTACTACTTGTTTTTTTGACTAAGCTGATTAGTTTTGTTTTTTTTTGTTTTTGTCAAGCGTAAGAATATTCGAGGATATCTTGAAGTCCAGCACATTATTGATCTACCTTAGAGTTTCGTATAAAACTGAATAGTAAATTATTTGAATTGCTTTCAATCAGCTAAGTAATTGTAGCTCTTTCGAATTTTTAAAACATATCATCGAATTTTTGACTGATTGTTTGTGGCAGAATCTACAGCCATATATAGCTATATATATATATATATATATGAATAACGTTTGGAATAAACCCTGAAGCAATAGGACGCAGAGTGTGAGAACGTACATAATTCAACACTTTCGAATAGAGTCAGATAGGGATAGATAATTCAATATTCTCGAGCACAGAGATAGACAGATATAGATACCTCTTTGCAAAGTAAAACTCATTGATGTGCAGCAAAATAAAAGGGAAAGGCTAACACATTTTAGGTATTGTTTTGTGCTGTTCGTAATGACTTAATATACATATGGTAAATCTGATATAAATTTGAATTTTATAAAAAATTTCATTTCCTCTCTACTCTGCGTTGCCCGCTCAATTGCCGTGCTCTTTGCTGTGTCAGGGGTAGAAAAATATGCGAGTAAAAATCAATTTAAGTCAAAATTAGATTTTGAAAATCAACAATACAAGTCGCACACAGGCTCACACACTCGCACATGACTGACTACAACAACAATTGGGCAAAACAACATTAGTGAGAGTCACAACTTCGCCAACCTCCCATTCCATCCCCTAACCCGTAACCCACACGCAAAGTTTAAATATGAGTTTGGAAAAAAGTTTTCTGAGGCGTAAATATTTTGTGGCTGTCGCTTGGAATCCTGCCATAACAGCAACTGCAGGGACGAGTTGTGTGTGCCCTTTGTAGCGTGGAGAGGAGTGGTGCGGAGGTGGATGTTCGGAAGGGTAGTCAAAGCCTGTTTATCCTTTATGCGCGGCACACTTTTAGGCAGCGCACGAAAACTGGCGCGTACCCAGTGTTTGATTTATGCCGGCTGAATTTTAAAATTTTTCTTTTCGCTTTTGCCGAAAGCAACAAAACGATCTAAAATGCCGAAATTGAAATGCTCTTACAAAATCAAATTAGCAGCGCCATATTTAAAGGAGCAAGCCGTTTTTGTTGTATAATTATTATATACGTGATATTTGATATTTTAATCTGTTCTTCAAAGATGGTGGCTTTTGCTCCACTAATTTCGGTTCTAATAAAATTGATATAATTGCTTTTATCTTTTTACTCCATCAAACCTTGGTATTTCAATAATTACGTTTGCTTACTCTGCATGAACAACTCAAACATATGTATTTGTGAACTCCAGTTTATACACAAAGTCGTTGTGCCCTCTGTTAAGGTATTCAGTAGAAAAGGCAGCCGAAACACCACGGTACGCCAAATCCGATTAAGTTTTCAGCGTATTTTCTCCCTTTTTTATGCATGACCCCAAGTCCCGACCATCATATGCGTGTATGTTTTAGGTTTTTTTTTTATTTTTTTTTTGCAAAGCAAAAGAGTTTTACAAAAGATCAAAAACTTGCGCCGTTTTCAATCGTAAGACAAAGTCGCGTTCTTATCCCATTTCCCTTTATTCTGGCCATTGCCCTCAGCCTGTAGCCAATGTAAAAAGTGAAAGGATTCAATTTGGTGAGTGGCAAGAAACTTCCCATCAACAACAACAAATCAAAGCTTTTGAAGTGAGAGGACATATGGGCGAAAAGGGAGGGGGTAGAGGAAGGGGTCTGGTTGTTCTATAATTCGAAGAGTGACCTTGTCAAATAGTTGGTGCTGTCAAGTGCGGTGTGATTTTCAGCCAGCAAAACGTATCAATTCTTTAAGGTTAAAACTGGTCCCCTAAGCTCTTTTTCATTCATAACATTATTTGTTTGTTGTCGAGAATATTACATACTAATATTATTATTATAATTATTATCGGTTGAGACGATACAAAAACATCTCTGCCAAGATTTTCGTTCCTACTATTTAAGCTTTCCATTGCTCTGCTTTGATTATTTTCATATGGTTTTTCCGTGGTGTTTATTTGTCGTGTTCACTTTCACGCCTCGTTGTTGTTGTTGTCGTTTGAACTCTGCTTAATGCTGTCCATAATTTATGATATTACAGCTAATTTTGGATCTACAAAGAAAAAAACCAAAAAAAAAGAAACTCCGAAACACAACAAAACGGAATTCCGCCTAATCCTTAATGACTTTCGTCAAGTTGTCAACGCACAAATGTCATAATAGATTTCTTCACGCGCTCATTTTTGTTTACCCACTGGCTAAGCGACATCCTACCCCCACACCTCCACCCCCCCAATGCCATGGGACGAAACCCGCTAATGCGTTTTTCGTTGGTCAAACCCCCTCTCTACCTCTCGTCTCCTCATATGCGTCCCACACGCCATGAAAATGCCCCAATGAAAATGTGAAGCTTGCTGATCTTGTTTGCTGATACGGCGACACTGTCAGGGTTGGGGCAATGGATGTGTGTGTGTGATTGCTTTGAACGCCGAATCATGCAAAAAAAAAAAAAAAAACGAAACGAAACGAAAAACTAAAGTCAGCTAATTAGCGAAAAATCGTCTAATGGGCGACAACACCTCAAATAAACTCAATTAAAATCAAACAAACAGTGAACGTGGAAGTTAAATAGAATTAAGCTCAAAAAGACCGTCTGTCGATTACACGTTTCTGATTACTTAATTTAATTAATTTTTTTTTGTATACAATTATAAAGCTTGCATTTCACTAATTACAAATAGCATCTTCAGCTTTGACAATAAATTCCATGCTCGCTGACTGCAAGTGCAGTCGCACAGACAAATGATTTTCCAATGAAACGCATCAAGGGCCACGAAAATAGTGGAAGTAAATTCGCTGAGTTGGCAAATGTTGAACTTGATTTGAAGCTCATAATCGATTCAAGAGCAAAATCGAATTACATAAATAGCATAAATAACATAAACGATTTGCCAGCTGAGCAGAGTCAGTGAAAGGATTGACGCGGCATCTCCGCCCATTCCCATTCCCAACCCCATTCCCATCCCCATTCCCATCCCCATTCCCATTCCCACAAAGTACACACTTCAGCTAATCCCACTATTTTGCAAAACTGTAGTTGGTGTAAAAATTGCAGCGCCGTAAAAACCAGAAAGCAGAACTCTGCAACGATGGAGAGCAGCGGGCAGCAAAAAATAACTGTAAATGCGATGCGAAAAAGTGAAAGAAGTAATAAAATTATTTTCACCAAAAGAAAGAGCTAAGGGCAAAGGACGCTGGCGCAAAAAAAAAAAAAAAAGCTATAAAGCCTCGGCTGCAGTCGTAGTCTCAGTTCCGCGCCAGATAAACTTTTAAATGCCGCTGCAGAGCAACATCTCCAGGGGGCTAAGGAAGGAGTTGGGGACACTTAAGGGGAGAGAGTTCGAGGGTAGACAAGTAAAGCAACTTAAAACTAACATAAAAAGCCAAAATCTTGACGCACTCTGAAGAATCTCGCGGCCAGATAAAGTTTACGCTCGATTTTGCAGGCGCTCTAAAGGCCCGACCGGACGTCAGTTTTCCGTTCCTGCTGCCGCTACTGCTGCCGCTGCTACTGCAGTTTTTGACTATAAAACATTGACTTGATTTTTCATTGATTTCAGCTCAGAATTGTCTCGTGCGAACGCGTCGAAACTTGTAATTAAAACCTTGAAGTCGAAGTCGCGTTAGCCCCAACTCAATGCGTCCGAGAACGCTCCGAAACTAAGTCCGAGCTAACTCGAGCCAGCCATAGCTTAACTTTGACCAGACTTGCAAAATACACCAACACAGAATGGGGTATGTCTGACTCTTTAGCATAGCAAAATAAAGCTTCAGCAAATAAACTTTGAGCAAAACTTGAGCAGTCAGCAAATTAAAAGTTAATGACTGAACTAAAATTAAAAGCTTTAAAGTCAAGTTAAATAATGCATTTCTTGACAATGCCTACATTTTGAAGATTTAAGTACAGTTATGGCCATACGATTTCTGATAATTCGCTGAGCACTTGTAATATCAGAGTATCTCAGAGTCGTCAATGTTGCCAGTCATGAAACCAGAGTTTCAAACTTTGTCCATGGCATCAGCGAATACTCCAATGCCAGCGCCAGTGGCAGTGGCAAAGCTCTGAGGAAATATTGATTCTTGTCTAGACCTACCCACCGATCACCCCAGCACCCCCCCCACCATCGTATCTACACCACACACACACATCTAGAGTCTGTCTACAGCTCTGTGGAGTGGGGGCGGGGTGGAGGAGTGGGTGGGGGGGGGGGGGGTGGGGCTGTTCGGTGTTGTCAGAGGAAATTTATTCTAAGGAGTTTGGTTGTTCTTAAGTTTGAAAGTTTGCGTTTTTCTTTCCATTTTTTTTTTACTTGAAGTGTGTGTCATGCTAATTATAAATCGAAACTTCCGGCGACACTTTGTCAACTGCACAAAAAGTTGCACTCGCACAGTATCCACCTCGCTTCCCCCACCGGCTATGCCCTCTAGCCCTTGCGAAGCTTTTACACTTGCCTGTCTTCGACTCTTTCGCACTTTCGCACTTTCTGACACTTTCAGCGATTTTGGTCTTTCGCCATGTTGCAAGTAAATTAAATTGACGCAAGTCTCCATTTTTTGTACACATTTAAAATTGTTAAGTACGACAAAAAAAAAAAAAAACACAGCTGATGATTAAGTGAAAAATTAGCAATAATATGGTGAAAATCAAATCAAATAAATAATCTAACTGGTTACAAATATTTCTCCAGCTGATACAAATTAATATGTTTGCTATGTAAGTTTTAACGTTATTAAAATCAATTAAATCTCCAACTTGATTCGTTATTTCGATGTAAGTTAAACGAAGTTGATATGATTTATTTAGTAAAATGTGTTTTAATTGAGTAATCTTCATAAATGATGTTTTATTAAGCCGCACTCCGGCTATGTAATTTTGGCAACGTCTGATTTACAAGCACATACAACGCGACCACCTGCAACGAAAGCCCAAAAATAGTATATGCTTCCAATTCATATAAGTGGGCATTAAAAATGTGTCTGTTTGACTGCCAGCCATAAATGAGAGCCGCCATAAATCAAATTACCGGATGCTGTCATTCACTGGCCTACTCTCTACTCTTATCGTCTACCCTTGGCTACCCGCATCTATGCCCCTATGTACTGCAGCCCCGCTCACCATCCACCCTTATTTCACAGCCACCTACATTCTCTGTAGCATTGACGCTGATTGCTTTTAGTCGAACTGTGGTCCACGGCTCTGTGGGAATTGGTACAGGCATGGAGCACGGCATGGCAGGGCAGAGCAGGGCAGGGGATGGTATTTGGATTGGGTGCTGTGCTCGAAAGCGTGGTTGCACATCGCTGTCAGGCTTTTATGATTTTAAAATATGCTATTAATTGAATTAATTATGCACTTTGTGGTCAGGTGCTGTTCGCACAAAGGCAATGATTGAATGAATATAAAGCATTGATTCGGCTCTAAAGGAGTCCGCAGTACTGTGAGGCGACTCGCCTATGAAATAAAATAAGAAGGAACCTACCAAAGGTACGCCGAAGATTACATACCGTTGTAGACACTTGGCAAATGCCGTCATCCAAATTTTAATCTTGATTTAAAAGACAGATTGATTGTTCCCATGAAAGCTATATAGTATTATTTGTCAATGCACATTGGAGTTACAGACAGATTAGCCAAGAGGCAAATATGGAATTGATATCATTTGTGTATAAGGTTTTTAAAGCCTGATTTTCTCATTAAACCATAAGTTGGTTATATCGTAAGGCATGAAAAGGTGACCAAGGCTCTGCTTGTCCTTGCTGGTATTATGGCCATTCCTTTGCGGACTGTTGTGAAGTATTCCGCTATGTCATTGTGGCACAATGACGGCAAGTCACTTGGTAGCATACTGTGGCCACTTTATGGCCCGGCCGCAAGGATGCACATCTGATCCGCGCGCGACAGAATGCGACGACGACCTTTCAAGCCACAGCGCGGCCAATGTAACAGGACTTCAACAATGTTGTCCTTATTCTTGTCCGCATCCAACTCCACGTGCTAGTCCTCGTGCTTTTCCTCATCCTGGTCGTTGTCCCTGTCGTCCTTGGCAGCCTCGCCAGCTTCTGCGTGCAGGAATTTACTTTTAATTTTTTAATGACACATTTAGAGAAAGGCGACAAGCCACCATCCAAACACCCAAACACCTCCACAGCCCCAACTCATGCAGCGTCTGCTGCTCGAGGCGCAGAGCAAGTTTTGCCTTGATTTGTGGCCAGCGTCAAAAAGCTGGGTGAGAGCTTGAATGTGGGATTGAGGACTTGGGTGGATTGGGTGGGTATGTCTAATTTCTGTAAGTGGCAACAGGAAAGGTAGGGACGAGTGTTGAGAGGAGAGTGTTGGCGACAACATGCCCAACGGGGATTCTCATAATGGAGCGACTCTCAGGTGTTAATCAATTACTCTCGCTTGTCTTACTTCCTGTGCCTGCTGGGGTTGCTCTCCGTTACCTCCCAACCACTTCTTGGCACTCACTTAAAAATGCCAAATCGCTGCCAGGATGCGTTTCGTTATGGCCATGTCCTTGATTAAAATATTTAAGCGCACGCCGTTGGCATGCGAAAGACCCTGGCAGCCTAAACGGGGCATCAATACGGAGATCCACCCAAGGGTCTCATACATTGACCACAAAGAAAGCAGCAAGTGTGTGTGTGTGTGTGCGTGTGTTGAGTGTGCGTGGGCATAAGAAGATAAGCGCAAAGAAAAACACTTTTAATAAGAGTTCGACATGAGCCAAACGAACAGTGGGCAAAATAGGACACAAAGCAGTCAACAGCTAACATCTGGTTGCGACTTATCGGAATATCGATAGATAGAAATAATACAAAGCGGTGATGATAATATGATCAGTCGATCGATCATGTATCTTTGTCTTCGAAAGTAACATATGAATAAATTAATTAATGGAAATATGTATAAGCAACTTAAAAGAGAGAAGTACTGTGATGTATTTATAGAAAACGACACAAAGGAAGGCATATAAAGAGCAATTCAAATCGATATGATATTCATATATATAGATATATATAAATATTTGAAACTGTATATATAGAATAGATGACTGACAGAAGAATAGAGTGATATCGAGTTACTTATTTAAATCGGCAGATGAAGTGATGAATATTTATATATAATATGAGCAGATATGAAAATTTATACAAACATATTTTATAAGTCAAGAAGACATATAGACAAATAACAACATTTGTTAGTCGACATAATGATTTTAGAATTATTGTGGAGATGTGTTTGCAAATCTTTATGCACAGAAGCTATGCATATGTGGAATCAGTCCTCAAGTCAATTCCTATAGTCATATGCAAGTGTTTTTCTTCGATGCATGCCAGTGTGCACTGTGCCACACTTGCGGAGTTGGCCTTGTTGTCGTCAATAGCTGAGAATTGTTGATGTTGCTGTTGCCCCCCTCAAACTATGTGAAAAGCGCAAACTATCGAAAGACCAACGAGGTTGCCAGCCAAGTGCGTCCTTAGCACACACACACACACGCACACACACACACACACACACACACACACACATATGGGAGTACATATGTGTGTGCCCTCTTTGACAATGCCAATTGGTGGCAACGGTTGCCGGTTGTCCTTTTTACAATTTTATTGCTTGTTTACGAGCTGCTTTTCGAATTTACTTCACTTCCCACATCCACGTCTGGCTCAGTTTGGGGTTTTTGGTTTACTTTGGCACCTCTCTTTATCACTCCCAATATCAACAACAACAACTATCGAGCGGTTTAGTGGACACCGTTGTTGTTGGTGCTGTTAGTGGTGCTGGTGGCGCTCTTGTTTTGCGGTTAAATTGTGGTTATGGCCCAGTTGTGGGTGGTTTGCACAAACAACGAAAACTTTTACGAGCATATAATCGAAAAAGTTTCACCCCTTGCCTTCAATTTGTTTTTTAGCTGCTGTCCCATACACAAACACATACACCAAAACACACACTCACACTTACACTCACACAGAAACACCGAATAGAATTTGAACCCGGGATTAAATAGTGTTGACATCAATCGAATCATCTTTTCAGCCTCGTTTCGACAGAGATTCGGCATGTGTTTCAGGTAATTAGCACGCCAACATCCGATTGTGAAAACTGCCGGCAATTGTCAATGGTTTAGCTATGCATATCCCTTCAACAAAATTACAATCTCTTTGTCTGGTCGGGGATCTGAGTTGGGATTCGGGTTCAGTTTATGTGAATAACAATGGCCACAATCGGTAGCATTGAGAAATGTTTCCCATTGTAGGCATTTTGTTGTGGCTCAATTACATGAATGATATATCCTTTGGGAAATGCATTCAAAAAGGCAGCTCGCCTTAATACAATATTTTTATTATTATGTATATACAATATAACAAACGCAAATCTCAAATGCGATAACAAAAGCCCGACAACAATGAGGTCTGCCTAATGCTAATGCATTTTTAGCGTATTCATCAATTAGATTATTATGACAAATTAGTTCGTAATATCAGACCAGGTTTAATCGTTGGAATTACAATACACCAATTTATCTCGGTTTTTGAACTAATGTCCAATCTTTTGACCGATTTTCAATGGTTACCTATTCGATTTACGTGTATTAATTATTATAATTGACATCCAGAAGAAATCACAATATTGAGCATTTTATAATGATTTAATTTGCAAAAAAATATATACTAACAAGGTGGTCACACTCTTGGGTCGTTCAATTATTATCAAATGGCTACATAGAGTAAAATTCCTTATGTGGCATTTATTTCCCATTTATGTCCTATTTATTTTGGTGTTAGCAATAAATAGCAATAGATTTAATTTTCTATTTTGCCATGCACACACAGTATGTATCGAGACAAGTCAGTATAGTAAAATTTATCTGGTAACCTGACACAATACTAATTGGCGTACATCGAATGTGTGCAGTGGAATATGGCATGCCATTTGAGTGGCAATGCTTATGGATGCATTGGTAACAATAATGACCTCGTTACTTCTGAGCCATCAATGTTGATAGCGAGAGAGAGAGTGACAGAGAGGGCGAGAGAGAGGGTGGTAGGAGGGGGAAAGTGGATGTGTGTGTAGCTAGGTGTGCTGTGCAGCAGCCACAATCAACAACCGCAGGCAACTTCTATAACAAATGTTGCAAATGACGTCGATAATAATGATGACAATAATACAACTAAGTAATTTGCAGCTAATGAAGTCAACTTGCTTTGAAATGTGAACTTATAATGGCTGTCAGTGTCCTGTGTATGTATGTGTATGTGTCTGTGTGTGTGTGTCTGTGTGTGCGCGTATATGTGATAGAGAAAGCGAGCAACTTGCAACATTTAATAAACATATGGAGGCAGAGTTATGCGTGGCTATTGCTGTTGCATTTTTGCAGTCGCTCTCTGAGGCCATTATTGTAAATGCCAAAGAAATAGCTTTGCAAACATCCTTTCGACTTAATATTTATTACGGTTGAGTGCATTATGCGAAACATGAACAGACCAGCAACATAACAATACAGTACCTAAATTAATTAAAAAAGCAATTCCAGCGCATTATTCGTACACTAAAAATACTATTTGTATTACTCATTTAATTACAAAACTCTTCGAAATAAATCAATGCAAATACTCGAAATACTCGAGTATTCATCTAAAATATGTGCATATGTAAAATGTTTTTTGTTGTTTTTTTAGTGAAAAATCAAAAAATCAAATGCTTTCATTTCGTTTCAATCTGATTGTTTAGATTGGTTTGTAGTAATAAAGTAATGTTTATTCAATGTATGCACGCTATCGTGTGTTTACTGTAGTATATTCCATCTGACCAAATCCAACGTGATGCAGGCTTCCCGATGTAGCTGTTAGTTTTATTCCTGGAAAGGATATATGTGCATATGCATATGCATATGGCTGTCGAGAAACAGTGTGTGTCTGTATGCGTGTGTGTGTGTGTGTATGTGTGTGTCTGTGTGTTTCGGTATAAGTGTGTGTGTTGCCTACTGAAATGACAAATGACTTTTGCTTTTGCTGTTGTTGCTTGAAGTTAAGTTAAACCAACAAGAAAGTTAAACACTGACAATGAGATTTATGAGAACACACACACATCCACAAGCGCGCACACCAAAACACACACACACACACACACACATGGCGTTGTCCTGCCTGGCTGCATGTATGTTGATGTGCATTAAAGCATGACTAACCTAATTCAATTGTGCTGCAGGATATGCGCCAGCGTCCTGCCTCTATGTGTTTCAGTGTGTGTGTTTGTGTGTGAGCATCGTTTAAATAATGGCCAAGACTATTGTGGCTGTGCGGCTCCTGGCCATGCCGGCATCTATCCACCAATGCCTTGTCACATTAACCCTGAAGGTCCTTGCAAAATGCACGCTCCATATCCATATCCTTGTCATGAGCTCGCTTCTGCGGCTCTATTATGTTGTAACTAACCTGAAATGAACTGGGAAGTTAATACAACAAAAAACCTGATCAATTTATACATACATATATATACATATATATATATATATATATATATAATATATATAAGAACTAAATATTGAACCTTGCTTCTGCAAGTTTAGATTTTATAGGGCAATAAAATATTGGTTTGACTTTACTGGTCTAATCTTTAGTGGGGCACCACAAAAGCATCTCTGAACTTTAATTAGTTTGCTAAGCTTGTTTCTTTCCGTTCTCTCGACCCCAAAGTACGCATTTTCCTTCAATATAAATCCCCAGTCAAGTTTTCTTCATAGGATTATGTATTAAATGTTTGGTCAATCATATACACATTTTTTTCTTCGGCATTCCCAGTGGCCAGCAAATAATCGACTTCATTTAACTGAAACGCTGCACAATCTCTTTATTTTTTTGTGAGTGGGTGGTTTGATGTGGTTTTTGTTGGGGTTTTCCGTGTGGTTTATCGATGGGCATTACGATGTAATATTGCATTATATGATAGATTTATTCCCAGCACAATTTTAACTGCCACTTTTGCCGTTATGTTTCCTGATTTCTCAAACATGAAGGGGCACAACAACAAGCAGAGTATCTGCTTATTTTTTTGTTGTATCCTTTCTGTATCCTGGGTGAGTTTACAACATCCGCTACTCAGTTGTGGGCCATTGGCGATTATGTCCTTTGGGTGCATTTGCCTCCAACTGTGTGATATTCCCCCACGCCGCCCTGTTGCCCAATTGCTGGTTGCCAGTTGCCAGTTGCCAGTTGCTTATTTCTTTTAGTGCTTTCCTTCTTTGCTGCTTCTTTTTTTTACCACTTTATCTAGTTGCAAAAATCTGTATGCAGAAAATATTTGCCATTTTAGCTGAAAACTTTTGCCCAAGTGAAAATGATAAACATCTTTTGTGAAATTCTGTGATTTTCTTTTATGCATCAGCTCAAGCAGCTGACACAGTTACTAACCCCAACCCTCAACCACCAACCCCAACCCGGCATCGTCCCATAAGCGTAGCCAAGTTCATAGCCAGGCTTTGGCCACAACTGCTCGACTATTTCTGTGGCTTGTTCGGTTGCTGTTTCTCCACCTTCTTCTCCTTCGCTCCGTTCGCTCTCGTCCCTTTTTGGTTCCTTTTGGTCCATTTGGTCGCTCCATCAATGTTTGGTGTGAAATGTAACAGCCACTTATTGTGATTGTGTGTGTGTGTGTATGCAAGGGCCATGCAAGGCGTATCAGATAACAGCCTCTTCCAAAATACCCACAGCCATTTTTGCCATGTTATTTTTTTTTACAACATTTTTTTGGCACTCTCTTTTCCACTTTCCATTCTCTGACGAAGAGATAGAGGGGACTTTATAATTTGTGACACGAAATGTGATTACCATTGATGGTGGCATGTTTGATCTCTTTAAATACATATATTCATTTTCAGCATCAGCAGCCGAGTTGATGTAGTCCATACGTTTGCTCTATCATATATATATATTAATATACCATAAATTAATAGATCTAAACAGTTGGGAGTCCGCTCTGAAAGGGTATTTAATCTTCGTCATTTCGTGGATAACTCTTCTATCTTTTTATATACATGTATGTATTTCATTCTTTTGACGATGCTGTTGATGGTTTTTGTTGCCCTTCTTGTAATTCGTGATGTCCCTTTCTTCGATTGCAACATCTTTTACACATTTACACACTCTCTTTCACACACTCACACACACACACACACATACATAGCGACTTATTCACTGTGTTTATCAATCAAATTGAAATCTGCCTGTTGTTGCTTTGTTATCTCCACCTCTTACGACCTCCCGCCCACCCGCTCTTCATCATGCTCGGCATAATATAATTGAAAATAGGCGACACTGCAATGTTAGTGGTCGAGTGCTGATTGCTGCTGATATGCTATATGGTATACATGGGAAAAAGGCGGCTTTGCTAGATCAAATCATATGAAGGACACGTGGTAAGTATTTCTTGTGAAAGGCTTAGTACGGAATAAAATAGACAACCAAACTGATCAAGGATTGCTTAACGATATATATATACATATACATATACATATACATATACATATACATATACATATACATATACATATACATATACATATACATATACATATACATATACATATACATATACATATACATATACATATACATATACATATACATATACATATACATATACATATACATATACATATACATATACATATACATATACATATACATATACATATACATATACATATACATATACATATACATATACATATACATATACATATACATATACATATACATATACATATACATATACATATACATATACATATACATATACATATACATATACATATACATATACATATACATATACATATACATATACATATACATATACATATACATATACATATACATATACATATACATATACATATACATATACATATACATATACATATACATATACATATACATATACATATACATATACATATACATATACATATACATATACATATACATATACATATACATATACATATACATATACATATACATATACATATACATATACATATACATATACATATACATATACATATACATATACATATACATATACATATACATATACATATACATATACATATACATATACATATACATATACATATACATATACATATACATATACATATACATATACATATACATATACATATACATATACATATACATATACATATACATATACATATACATATACATATACATATACATATACATATACATATACATATACATATACATATACATATACATATACATATACATATGCATATACATATACATATACATATACATATACATATACATATACATATACATATACATATACATATACATATACATATACATATACATATACATATACATATACATATACATATACATATACATATACATATACATATGCATATGCATATACATATACACATATACATATACATATACATATACATATACATATACATATACATATACATATACATATACATATACATATACATATACATATACATATACATATACATATACATATGCATATACATATACATATACATATACATATACATATACATATACATATACATATACATATACATATACATATACATATACATATGCATATACATATACATATACATATACATATACATATACATATACATATACATATGCATATACATATACACATATACATATACATATACATATACATATACATATACATATACATATACATATACATATACATATACATATACATATACATATACATATACATATACATATACATATACATATACATATACATATACATATACATATACATATACATATACATATACATATACATATACATATACATATACATATACATATACATATACATATACATATACATATACATATACATATACGTATACATATACATATACATATACATATACATATACATATACATATACATATACATATACATATACATATACATATACATATACGTATACATATACATATACATATACATATACATATACATATACATATACATATACATATACATATACATATACATATACATATACATATACATATACATATGCATATACATATACATATACATATACATATACATATACATATACATATACATATACATATACATATACATATACATATACATATACATATACATATACATATACATATACATATACATATACATATACATATACATATACATATACGTATACATATACATATACATATACATATACATATACATATACATATACATATACATATACATATACATATACATATACATCCATACATATACATATACATATACATATACATATACATATACATATACATATACATTTACATATATGTATATATTTGATTTTGCTGACTTGCTTCCTCTCTTTGTGCTTGGTCAATGTTTCCATTTGATTTTTTCCGCTTTCAGGTTTTATTTCTTTGACAAACACGTTACGCAAATATTGGCACAGCCCCCAAAGCGACGGACATGCAAACATTTGGCTCTGTTACCGTTGCTATTGCCATTACCATTGCCGTTATACATATGAGTATACATGTATGTATATGTGTATATGGGGTACTGTATTCATTCACTTATTCCTGTACATTCATTTATTCATATGGGTGCAGTTTGGGGCATATCTAGGTGTAGAAGTGTTGTAGAAGTGTTGTTGTTTATAGTAAATACTTTTTCTCATAGTAAGATTCCATCGAGATCGCTTAATTGAAAGAATTGAAGGAAACTTGCTGTCTCGTCTGTATAAGGTAAATGAATAGTATTCAGCTTAATTAAGTTAAAATGGAAGCTCATCGTTCACACACACAGAGAAAGCTCGTCTCAGATTTTAAAGATTTTTTCTTGTGGATATATTTTGATAACTCGAACAATTTGATCAATTGAAATATAATTATAGAATGTAACCATTTTCCACATGGTAGCAGTAGGATTGAACTAGCCTTTCCACTGAACAAGCAAATCATATTAAATAAGCAAATGGCAATTTTTCTATTTGAGTTACACAGTTTTTGCTACCTGGCCTACTAATCTACTATTAGTGCAATCTAAACACAATTGCGACCATTGGCGACTATTTGCTTGAGTTCAATAAAAATGCAAAATGGGTTCTTTTGTTTGTGTCCGGTGCAGAAAGGCAAAGAGCAACAGCTGACCGCAAATGCAATCATCTGTTTTTAACTGAGTTTTTGCCCCAAACCCCTTGCCAACTAAGCATTTGCCCATTTGTGGCATTCAATTTGAGCAAATTAGTCGCTCTCTCAATCTGTCACACGCTCCCCGTTAGACCGTTTATAGGTGCGTCTCATCAGCTGGCGGCATTGCGCCGAAAATTATGCTCGCTGTTATTTGCCACAACGCGGTTTTTCAGCACGTTCCATTATATGGCCCGTGGGCATCCCTCGCAAATCCCTCTCACTACTTGCCACATTCGAGTATTCGCTCATTCGTGTGTGTAGAAAATGCCTGTTGGCATTCTACTTTTTTCTTTCTCCTTTTTTGTTTTTTTTTTTTTAGTTATTTTCATCATTTACACCCGACTCTGCACTTGACCATCTGCTCTATGTTCAGCTGTCCCATCCAACACACACTCACTCACTTACACACACACACACACACACACACACACACACACACTCACACTGTACACATAAATAATTCCAACGCTCCAAATTAAGCGAACGTCATCGCCTTTTGATGGCAGCGGGTCGAGCTGCCGGACAAACATTTCATCCATGGGTCGTCCATTTCTTGCGAAGAGTTGCATTCCTTTCCGTTGACTTCCTTTTGCATACCCTGGACTTACTTGCACAATCCACTCCAAATAGCCTCGTTTAATATATTTATTGTTTTTATTCAGCATCACGACCCGACTTAATATACATATTTCCGTCGATCTGTCTATTTAGCTATCTTTGAATATTGAATATTCCTATTGCAATATATCCGCACTTATCTGATTTGCTTATTACATTATCATATAGCTGTTATATCGCTTGAAATATAATTTCTTCTCATGTCAGTATTGGTTCAAAGCTTACCACAGCAACTTTTTCTAAGCTCATCCGATTTTCCAAAGCAATATATTTTTGACCATTTGAATACAGCTTTTAATTTTGGAAATATTTGATTTCATTTGATTTCTACACCAAAAATCAGACACGGATTGCTCAAATCTCACCACAGCCCTAATTTTGTTATGCCTTTCTATTTTGATGTTGTTGTGTTGGTAGTAGAGAAATTAAACTTGCTGTAAATTTATTGACCGACTAAGGATCTATAAGTGCTGCTCAGGAAAATATTTACATTAATATATCCAATATACATATCTATATAACAGAGTATTTTTTGCGGATTGTTAAGCTTTATCTGATTTAGCTATCTATATCTTATCTTTTGCTACAGGGCACCTATACGTGAATCATTCCAACGAATTGAACACGCCTTATACTCCTCCCAGACATTGTCAGTTTTCCCACATTGTCCTACACGGAAACTCACCAATTCATTTTTTCAGCTGATTCTCTTTTTGTGTTTTTGCGTCGCCCATTGATTTTACATGTTGTGAATAAATAATGAATGGTCATGATGTGGTAAATTGAATATGGCGTGAAATTAGCTTAAGTAAATGGAATTAAGTGGATTTCACAGGCGACTGAGTGCTTCAGGGCACCGACTTGGGGGCTATTCGAACTAAATCCAACCCCGAGTTCAAGTTAATTCTCAAACACAAAGAAAATACTTTCTACAAATGGCGAGAATGCCTTTGAGTATTTGGCTCAAATCGAGTTTAGTCATAAAACTGATACAGCCTTAAGGAGAAGGACACATGAATTTTGCATATCGTGTGTCACTTTGACATCGCCTTTGAAATCAACTTCGACTTTTAATTTCCGCTGTCAAAGCCTAAACGCAACATATTCAGATTTTAGTTTAATTTTTTTAATTTTGAGTACTTGCAGCAACAGAAGCTTATTTCGTCGTCGTCCCTTATCGGGCTTTTTTTTCGGTAATCAGAGTCATCTGTTCCTCGAGCCAGATCCGCATTTGACTTTGAGTTCAACTTCCGTTGCTTTTTGCTGCTGTCGAATACCAGTAAAAATGCATCTTATTAACCATCAACATTTTAATTTTCGTTTTGAGCTTCAACTTCCGTTGCTTTTTGCTGCTGTCGAATACCAGTAAAAATGCATCTTATTAACCATCAACATTTTAATTTTCGTTTTGAATATTTTCGACGACAGAAATTCAAATTGTCGTGGACCCCTTTCAGGCTTTCCTCGAGCTAGTCAGAGTCTTCTGTTCCTCGAGCTTGATCCGCTTTGAATATGTCAAAAGCCGGCACAGTCCCAAACAGCAGATTGGCACCGCCTGGGCGCAGCTAAACTTATCTTTTTCCCTCTTTAGCCCTCTCCATTCGGTTACTCCCTTCGCTTTTCTGGCATCCCATTTTCAGCGGCTTCCAAGAAGCACGCGCCACATGCAATGCTGCTTGCCGCAAAGACTAAAGGACCAAAGGAGACACAGAGACAGACACATTGATTTTTAAATGAAAGTCAAATGAGAGGGATAGGCGAGGAGAAAGAGGGAGAGAGAGACAGAGAGAGAGAGAGAGAGAGAGAGAGAGAGAGAGAGAGAGAGAGAGAGATAGAGAGAAGAGGCTAGAAATAGACTATGATATCATTAGCTATGCTTTGGTTTTGATCAAGTATATCTTTCGAAACTTTGGCAATTTCTATTTGAATCGCTAAAATGGACCATGAGGAATACAAATATTTCAATTTAAAACGATAACCATATGTAAATATTTGTTAAATAATGTTATCAATACTAAATTCATCGATAAGTTCTTAAAACAAAAAGATAAAAAAATGCAGCTGGAGTTATTTGAATTAAGTGAATTATGACTTTATTGCGACTATATTGGTGCTTTTCAGTCCAAACCATCTAAGCCATCTCCAAATAATTGTAGACATATTTGCCTATTTAAGGGTTTAATTTTTGTGGCTGTATAGAGTTACGATAGGGTATTCAAATGTCGTTAATACAACAAAAATCCATGTTATTACCCTGTTTAAGTTGGTTTGAGTTTTGGCGGTTCATTCGCTTTGCTGGTGGACGTCGCTTATAAGGTTTCTCCTTCGAGGTTGGAGATTGGTGTCTGAACGTATGGTTGCAATGGGGGCCTGGGGGAGGCGGATGGGCATGGCGGAGGGCAGAGGCAGAGGGAGAGGGAGAGCAGAGGTATGTAGGTGAGTCGCAAGCTGAAATGACATTCACTGACACTGAGCACTCGTCGCTTGGGAGTCTTGCAATAAAAATAAAACGTTTTTCAAATAAGCGCTTGGGGAGTTCTTTCGAATCCAAAGCTGTGTGTCTGATATATATGTGTGTATGGACTATATATGTGTGTGTGTGTGTGTGTGTGTGTGTCATTGAGGTGAATTTTGTGAGTTCACGATAAACGTTTGATGGCCCCATGCGTTGCCTTTTGGCCATTTGACAGGCGACTTCTTGAGCTTCTCACATTTAGATACACATATAAGCACACACATACACACACGAACAGACTTGTCTTATTATTGTGATGCGCTTAATTCTGTACATTCAGAAATGTATTGTTCCTGAATTTAAGATTTTCGCCGTACTTTTGTCGACAAGAGTAATAAACCTAATTATTCAGAAGGTACGCTTTTAAAAATCGTGGTTTTTCTTTTCTCAATTTCAGTGTGTTTTTTCATATACATATGTACAAGCAGCAACTCTATCATTAGCTCGTTTGTTGCTTATGTCATTAATAAACATTAGAATTTTTGTTACACAAACAAATATTTTAGATAGTTCATATTAAATTCATATAATTTAATTTGAAAAAACTTATGATTTTCTGGGGATCCGAATTCGCGATTCGTTCGCGAGGTAAAATATAGCTAAACTCTTATACCAAACCAAACCAGAAAATATCATTACTTTCATAATTTATTTATGAATTGTAATAATGTATTTTTGCTACATTTTTTTTTTTTTTAATGGAAAATATTTCTAAAAAATATAAAAAAAATCCCAATTTTTTTCGATGCAATTTAGGGCAAGCATTTTTTTTGTAGACTTTTCTTCTTCTTATATTTATCTTCTAAGATTCAGGACGATTTTTTTCTCAGTGTAGACTGTTGTAGAAGCCTGTTTAATGTAAGCCTCGCAGCCAAAATCAGCTCAGCGAACACCTCTTTAGCAGGCTTGTTGCATGGAGCATGTGGCATGTGCTGATATTTAAGGTAAATGCATAAGACACTTCATACAACTGCCTGCCTCGTCTCTGGGTCTACTCAGAATGCTAATTATGAAAACAATTTTCGCAATTTTCACAAAATTTTCACTTAATGCGAGACTTGCGACTCGTTGCTATGCATTCGCTTTTCCGCTTTTAACAAGTTTCCTTTGCTAATTTGTCAAACACTTTGCATAATTTGACGCGGCAAGCCAAGCAAAATGATGCAGCAATCGCCCTACCGCGCCCCTCTCCCCAGCCCCTTGGTATTGCGTGACGCCGTAAATGATAATGTTGAAAGCAACAGCTTCAACTTGGGGTTTGACTTCGGTTTCAACTTGAGTTTCGTATTCCGACACCGGGCGCATTTACTAATTAACAGATATACCCTGTAAACAATGCTGCTTGTGGAATATGCCACAGTAGAATGAAGTCTAAATTTAAGTTTAACATACTTAAATAATTGTGGGGATCTTGAATTGTATTTACATAACAATCTGAGATTCGTTTTGATCAAGGGAAAGCAATGTTTTGTCTCTGCTTATATATTGCACATATTTCGCAACTTGTGCAGCTTATGCCCCAAACAGCGCCTCAGAAGAGACTCTTGAAAAATGAAGTTTTAACACTTCAGATTTGTTGTTAAACATGAACTTCCCGACCCACATTGGCAATTCCAATTGCACTCCCAAAAAACCCAGATTCGAATTTGCAAAGAGCGAATGCGTTGACTTCTCTCCGGGAATATAATGGGAAACGGAGTTATGCCTCAAATATGCACACGATTTGGCGGTGCCGCAAATAGTGGGTGGAGTATATGATATGAAGGGATGTATGCTGAATGGAGGCAGGCAGTGAATGGGTACGAGGGGAGGGGCGTGTTGTGTCTGGCGTACGTGTTAATGTGTGCATTGCGAGAGCATTTTGAACTCATAAATTTACGTGCTCGTGAACATTTATTTTGTTATTAAATTAAACAAGTGCCAACTTAACCCGCCCAAGCACCAAACACAAATACACACACACCCACGCATATACACACACTCACGCACACACTCGCACTCGCACATTAATTTGCCAGTAGCTCGTTTTTTGGAACTCGCAAAGTTTTTGTCTTGAATTTTTCAAGCTCGTTTCGCACTTGAATACAAAGTTGCCAAACAGCTCGCAAGGAAAGGGGTAATTGTGCGGGTGGAGGGTAGCAAGGGGTATGTGGGTGTTGTGTATATATGTGTGTTGAGCGAGTCCCTTTGGCGTTATTAAGCAATTTACAAGATACTTAAACAAGAATTATGTGCAACATTTTCCAACAAAATGATTCGCGCTGAATTTTAAAATAAACAGAACTGACTTCTGACAACCTTTATCAAGCCCAGAACCTTTCCCCCTCCTTGTACTGGACTGTGTGTGTGTGTGTGTGTATGTGTGTGGGAAATACCTCTGCATTTGGTAAATTAAAAATAAATGCCGTTTATTGTATGTAGACACGGTGTTTACGTTACGTGAATTGCGGCATATCGTTTTCAACTTTTGTTTCTCTTGTTTCTCGTATATCTCATTTGGCTTTTGGTTTGATCTTTCGCAAATCAGCGAGAGAGCTCCTCAAAGAATGCGATGCAAATCTGTAGAATAAATCATTAAAGCGAAATCACGTAGCAACAGCACAACGAGACTTGCAAGAAACTCAGACTTCAGACTCTAATACTATAATATGACTTGCCTTATTTTTTCTAGCCATATTGGAACAAAGTTTAATTGGTTTAATTAAGAATATAAGAAATATCCTAACTGCATGAGTGAAAATATAATTAAATAAATAGATTAATTTGTGACTCTTAAAATTAAATACAGATAGAAGGTAAAACTATATGAAAAAAAATATACATATACACACTAAGTGTCTTATTATTGAAGAGTATCGTTAAATTTTCTTATACAGTTTTTATTTCCGACCTCAGAATACTTTGGGCATTACAGATGTTGTAGCAACAATGTACAAATCTTTTAGGTAGGTTCTCATTTTTTTTAACACTGCCATTAAAAGCTATATGCCGACAGGCAGTCGTACATATACATGAAATATGCACTTGACAACATATGTGCAATGGTTGATGGCCTTTTTAAAGTGTGCGGAAGGCACCGAGCAAAAAAAAGTCAATTTGACAAAGTCATAAAGTATATTTTCAACAAGTAGGAATGCTGTTGTCTAGCGAGACTGATAACGATACACTCTGAACCCAGCTACTGAATACATTTTTGTGTTTATTGCCAAATTTCCCATGAAAAGATTTTCACACTTTAATTTAAGCAGATATTAAAGGGTGAATCCGATTTTGATAAATTTATTGCAGTTTGTGAAACATGTGTATTATATAAGAAGCTGTGAAATTATTGCTATCGGAATCAATAAGTATTTAAATATTCGAAACGGAGCCAGTAATCGATCAAATAAAGGAAACTTGATATGCGCTTGGTATATGGGAACCTTTACGTCTCTTAAAGTCTCTGAGATCCGCGTATTCATAAAGACCAAGAGACGGATATGGCCTTATCGACTTTTGATTCTTCACTTTTTCAATGTATACAGGTTCATCAAGGCATTTGTTGAATAAATTGGTATGCATAAAATGAATACGAATTAATTATTATTATCAATATTATTATTAATATTTAATATTTACTATTTATATTTAATATTTTATTTTTGTCGTCTTATTATATTTACCATGCATATTGATTTTCAATCTGTCAAAATGCAATATAAATGATTAGCTCAGGAATATTTTGGTTTATTTAGATAATTTTTGATTAAAATTTGTTGTGTTTGGGTTTAATGAATTTTTTAGAATGAATTTTTTCGTCTGCCTTAGATTGGATGTAATGTTTTTAATTTGAATACATTGCGTATACGTCTGTTATCTATCAGTTAGACGCACCCGCTCCCAATCATCTAGCCCCTCTCAACCCAAGTGACTCCCAATGAAGTCTTTGACAAAGTGCAGTAAAATGTGCAAATTCAATTTTCTGTCAATTTTGTTACTTCAGTGCGGGAGTATAGAAGTGAGGGCGCAGAGGCGTGGCAAGGTGCAGACTAAAGGGTGCAAAATGAGATAGAGATAGAGAGAGAGTGGATATATATATATATATATATATATATATATATATATATATAGAAAGGGAGAGAGAGGGGTAGAGACAGAATGAGGGAATGGGAGAACGAGTTGAATGGCTTTTTTGCTGAAAGTCAAACAGAGCTGGGAGGCAGGCAAAGCAGCAGGTCATAACTCACATGAAATCTGTAAGGACACACGCATCCTGAGGCTCATCCTGTGCGGCATTAACCCGAAATGAACTCGACGCCGCTTCTCCCACTCTTCGCCACGCCACATCATACCGCTCTTCTTCTTCATTCCTCGCCTCTGGTGTACACTGCGCAAATCACGCGAAACATCTTTCGCCAGCTTTGCCAGCTGGATAAACATTATGCTCCCGAACTCAATGGGGGCGGCGACAGCTGGGATGTGGGGCGTGGCTTTGCTTGACATGTTTGCTTATGCATAAAACGTTGCCGGAGAGCTAACTGTGAACCACTTGAGGCAGCTGGCAAGACGCGGCCACCAAGTTATCATCTCGCGCGCAGGCATTCCCAGATTTCTGCCTCTTCCTCTTAGTCCTCTCCAGCACCGTCTTCTTTCGCCTGCTCGAGCTCATCTTCTTTGATGGTGGTGCTCCACTGAATCGTTGGCTCACTGCCTTCACGGAATCAGCGGGTAACCAACCGCCTGTAGCCAGTTTATTACATGTCGCTTCATTGTTTGCCTTTCAATTTTTATTTTAGTTTTACTCGATTCTTTTTTCCCCAAAAAATTAGCAGAAAGAGCAACCAAAATGAGCTTTGATGGAATCTGGAATGATGTACGTAATGGTCTAAGCTTTTGTTTAGAGAGAGATTGCTGTTGGGAAATAATTTATTTGCCATATCATTGAATGTGCACTCAGAGAACAGTGCTCTTCTAACCCCAAGTTAAGGAGCCCTGGCATAGAATATTATGTTCATAACATTTAAATTACAATTCATTCTTGAGCATACTCAACAATGTTTTTCTCTCTCTCTCACTCTCGATCCTCTTTAGCAATGTATCCATATGCAAAAGAAAGACTACAGAATATTATCGCATGACTATCACATCGTCATCATATTAAATGCCATCTAAACATATATCAATATTCATTATTGTTATACAATTCGATTTGAGAGTGTCGCGACAAAGAGCAATATAAACACGCAACGAAATGCTGGAAAAACAGAGAACTAAAGCCAAAGAACAGAAAAAAAACAATATATATATATATTTATATAAAAAGCAAACGTTTGAATTTCATATGGATACAGACAGGTGATGTGTACATTGGGCACAGTGGAGCAAAAAGCACAAATACCAAATTCTTATGCCTGATAAGCAGTATGATATGTTCAGTTGGGCTTATGGGCAAGCTGCTCAGATTTGATATCAACTCACAAATTATTATAGTCTGAATTTTTCGACTCGATTTTTATATATTTGCTTGTTGATTTCGGTCATGGTGCTCGTGGTGTGCACCATTGAGAACTATATTATGTTCACTGTGTCTATTTTCAGCTGCATCACAGATCAAAGTGACTGTCAGCACTTCCCTCCCAACAACTTAACCGCCCCATCCTCGTACAAATCGCCAAGTGGGACACTTGTGTGCGTGGCTCGTAATGAAAAATGCGACGTGTATTTGAATGCAGAGGACTGCGAGAGGATTGCAAGTGGGATTCTAGCATGGGTTGGTGTTAACTCGTAGCTGGTAGTGGAGTACTGCATTACTCTACTCGCTGCTGATTTCTGAATCGCCACAGTTTGAAGAGTATTTGCCCGTACTTCTATTTATTATTTTTTTTTGTGCAGCGACCATTTCATTTTCCATTTCAATTACTAAGCGAGCAATGACCACAGCGCTGTTCATCGTGTATTATACAATACATAGGGTAGGAAGGGAGCAAGAGTAGATCAGGGGTCAAAGGATTTGGGAGTGAGATGTTAACCAGGTGAACACAACCGATGCTTTTACTTTGACCGATGCAACGCTCTTAACCGTTGTATTTACTGTATGTTTACTTAACAAGAATGCACCCATGCTCATTGACGTATTACAACGCACACACACAGAGCGACTCTCTCACACACAAATTGTTACACCAATTTAATTTAGGATATTAAACGATTCAATCACCGATAGATACTTTTAATTAGTGTCCATTCCATTTAAGGTTGTGCAAATCTTCTCGAAGTTAATTTGTAAATTACGCTATAAAGTTAAATTGTAAGTAAATAAATAACTCGCATTAAGTTGATTTGATAGCTTCTGCCTTGGCTTGTACTAAGTACTTGTATACAGTAAAAAATGGCATGGCAAGTATATTAAATATTAACAATACTATTAGTTGATTAATTTTCCCATATGCGACTTTCTCTGGCTGAATTGCTCGCAGCTGGACAATGAGAATACTTACATATAATTTTGCTTTTCGATTACTATATTCACTTTAAGATTAATTTGCTATATCTGAAGTAATGCAGATCTGTATCTTTTTTTAAATACGACAAAGAGTTCTGGGTGGGATTATTGCATTTTTTGAGTCAAAGCACTACTTTCTCAGTAACCTTTTTTCTACTTGCTCCATGAATAAACATCTGTAAAATCTTCTATAGTTTCATAGCATAAGATATTTATTCTTTATCAAGAAATATATTTGTTTCTTCACATTTTCGATTTATTTTTTTTGGTATTTAGCTGTTTTAGTTTTTGACTTGTTTTTTATTTTGCATAAGAATTTTTTAATTTAACGCCCAATAAACTGCTGGCGCGTTTCGGTTTCCGGTTGCCGGCGCGTAATTTTTCCTCTGCACCGAAAAAAAACTGACTTGAAAGAAGAAGAAGTAGCAGCAGTAGTGGAGATGCCTTTTGCAGCCTTGCCACGCCCCAAAACAGTGTGTGTGTGTGCGTGTGTGTGTGTGTGTGTGTGTGTGTGAGTGTGAGTGCCGCCAACTACATTTAGTTAAATGTGCAGACGGCATTGCGAGAATTTCTCCAACCACACCGTCCCACCCAGCCCTGAACAAAAACAAAGCGCAGAGACAACACGAACACTCTAAGACCCTCCCCTCTCCCCACTAACTTGTGTGTGTGGCATTCGACCAAGATTGATGGGAATTTAAATTGAGCATTTCGTTATAAATATGCGCGCGTTTTACTCTGTTTTGCGGCAGGCGCTGCCATTGCAGCTGCCTAACACCCCCTAAGCCCCTCCCCCACTTCCCCCTTTTCATCGTGTGTGTGTGTGTGTGTGTGTATATACGTATGTGCCTGTGCACGTTCTCGGCCAACTCTCGACTGTCGTCATTTAGTCTACGCCACCCCACCCTACCTTTCTGTTCTGCTTCTAGTGTCAGTCAGTAAGTCAGTCAGTCTGTTATTCACTTTATACCCTATAGCCAAAAAAAAAACAAAAAAAACAACAAAATACTATGATAACAATGAGGTATAACAAGTCTTTTTTCTTAAATATAAAATTCTTCCATTAAACGTAATATATAAATACATATATATATATATATATATATATATATATATATATATATATGCATATATATATACATATATATTCGTGTATGTGTGTAGTTAGATCTTTGATCATACAAATATTATAATTTAAATTAACAGCTACAAGAATGATATTTTTTTAATATATGCCCAGTTAGTTAACAATTTATTTGTTTTTTGTTGATTATTCTCATAATTAACATTCCAGACAATCGATTGATTTTAACTTATTTTCGATGACTGAATTAAATCATTGTATTAAACTTCCAAACTTATTGGATTTCAGCCAAGTATTGCATATACTTGGTTTGGTTAAATTTCAATACTTTTTCATCAATGGCAATGGATTGTGGATACTTCTTCAAGTTATTTCATTGCAAACTTTCTATAAAGTGTATGCACGAGTGTAATGCATTTAATTAATGCATGAGCTCATCTTTCTTCAAGTTTACTTATTGATCAATAGTTTATATATATTTAGGTTGAAATATCAATGCCACACAAACTTTTTACAGAGCATCGCATAGTTGAGTATTCATACTCGATCCGTACTTGTTTACTATATGTTGCCATTGACACAGCGCTCCGAGCATGACGCACATAATTCCTAAGCCGCAGACGCAGCACGCCCGGCTCTTCCTGCTCTGACTGCTCGTTTTGGTGATGAAACTGGTCCTTTTCCTATTCTTCCCTGCCCAACTCTCAACCCTGCGGCTAGAAATAATGTGCGTTGCCACTGACATTTGTACTATTGCTGACATTGCTGTTTCATGTTGCAATCACACACTCACACACACACAAGTGTGAAAATCCACACAAAGACTTGACAGTTTTATGTACACACACAAAACACACACACACACATACACACACACTCATATATATATACACTTGCTTATATATATGTAAATATTCTTTTGTCTGTACATATTTGCTTATGTGTAGGTCTATAGCCTACAAGCAAGTAAGGCTAACTAACTAAAAAAAAAAAAAAATTAATTAAAACAAATTTAGCAACTGCGCCGGATAGATAGAACTATTGAATCTAATGACTTTAATTATTATGAGCCAAGGCGTTAGTAGTAGGGGATGCTAGAGAATCCTTTAACCATCGAAATAAATATAGGCGTTGTTCGTCTGAACTTCTTATTCTTTAAGAGCACAAAGTGACTTCAGAAAAAACTATTTTGAAAACTTAAATTTTATTTATTTAGCGGTTTGTTGCGAATGTTAAGTTACGAGCTGCATTGAATTCCAATACAACCATGAGCATATTGTATTATATTGTATATATTTAGGTACATATATGTACATCCATATTGGCTGTTTATTGTATGTATACATATGTGAGGATGGTTACCCAACCTGATAGGCAGCAAAAGCAAACAGTACCCAATAAAAAAATAGTAAACAAAAAATCGAAAGAATTTTCAAGCTTTGAGAATTGGATGCGGCAAAGGGAAGTAAAACAGCGGAGCAGACTAACTGATAATCAATTGGAAGAGTAGCGAAAAAGGGAGAGAGAGAGAGAGAGAGACAGAGTGGAAGGGGAGAGACAGCGAGAGAAGCTGAAAGAGAGTAGTACGAGAAACTGGAGGTGGAGAGCTTCACAAATAATGTAGAGTTCTCTTCAGGGTGCCGAATATTGAATACCCAAGTAGACGTATTCATGAAGTTGTATCGTCATTTTGAGTTTGGCCAATAAAACAAGTGTTCAAACTATAATTTAGTTTTCTACCGAAAATAAAAAATCAAAATAAAAATCTTCCGGAAAGAAGTCAACTCTTGAGACATAGTTCCGATTAGTTTGATTCGTACGAACAAATGTAATGGATATTAAATGAACTTTCAAAGTGTTGCACACTCGATAGCATAATTCTAATGGCCGTCTGTAAGAGTATAGTAAAGTGTGGCGCTGTGATGTGGATTCGAGCTAAGCTCAGCTCCTCGCGATTGACAGTTGAGCCGAATACGCTTAACGAGCCAGTTGCCATGTTCTCGATTTGTGTGTCGATCATGAGCAGCTGTGAGAATTACAAGTGGCGCAAACGCATGTGCCACAAGTGGCAGCAAGAGCTGCAACACCAGCACCAGCAACAACAGAAGCAGCAGCAGCAACAACAACAACAACAACATCATCGAAAGCACCATCTTCAACAGCTGGAACAGCGACATCAACAGCAACAGCAACAGGATCAAGCTCAGCAGTCGTTGATCTGCCGCAGATTTAGCAATTTTGTAGATGATCCATTGAATCTTCGTAAGTTGTTTCTCGCGCGTCGGACGTTGAAGATGCTGACGCAACTTCCGGACTTCGAGTGTCTGGTCAAGGCGTGCTTTGTGCGCGTCCAGTTCGGGGTTGGGCATCGCGTCGCTCAGATTATGGGCTTCAGCAAGTGGCGGCCTAGCAGTGAGCCCAGTCTTATCTTGCGCATCGATAACAATCCGCGTGTGTTTTGCCTGGAGCAGCTGAGCAACAGTTACTTTGATGCAGCCGAGCTGCTCCACTGGAAACACGTGTGGCAGCTGAATAACTTTGAACTGCCCTCGAGGAGCTTCGTGGAGCAAAAGTACAAGGCCATCATAAAGGCTAAGCAGCCGGTGCATGTGCAGCCTCAGCATGCTAGCTCATGTATTACACAAAAGCTGGCCCAGGGAATGAAATGTCTGGTGCACGGATATCCAACCACGCAACAGTTGCATCAGCAGCAGCACGGATCACAGCACATGTTGCCACAGCGTGTCGAGGGTGCCACTATTAGCCATGTTACGCCAACAGGCAAATATCTGGTGAAGACATTTGAACGCTATAAGCCCTACCTGGCTACTGGTGAGTTCAAGTCCGCAGTTAACTGCCTAATCCCAACTGATCCGATTCCAGTGGCGTCCAAACAAATGGATTTGAATATACAGCCAAATTCTGAATGCATCAGGAAGAAAATCACACTCGATGAATATCGCAATCGACTTACAATGAATAACAACTAAAACTGGAACTACAGGTAGAAAGATTCGATTGTTTTTGTGCATATCGCAGAAACTATTGGTGCTGCTGATATTTTTTTTCTTCCATTGTTGTCATTTGAATATATTTATGTGTAGTTGAAAACCAAATAAATAAAACCCATGCCAATTTTGAACAACGCTGTTTAAAGTTTAAGTGTCTTGATAATGCAATCACTTACAGAGAAGCAGATGCTTATTGATCTTTCATCAAAATCAATTCCAAAGAAGATTAAGGTTTACTGAGAGTATTCCTCATAAAAGTATCCCAAACGAAATGAAAGTGAACTTTGCCAGTTTCTCTATTTTTTTTTACATTTTTCTTGGGTACCAAAAACGGTTTGAGAAGCTTGGCAAAGGGAAAGTGGTTTGCTATTGCTTTGGCATTTTTCATGTTTTGCTATATTAAGGTCCAACAAATACTTGCAAACCGCATTAAAAATAATTATGCTTATGCTGCTGGAAAATTTTCAGCAACACAACTGGCTATATAAAATATACACATACATACGTCATATACAGCATGTATATGTCTACATATTTGTACGTGTGCTAAATATGTACATACATATATAGATAAATATGTAAGAGTGTGTAAGAATGTTGTGCAGAGAAATGACCACACAGAGAGCCAAGCTGCAAAAATATTTGCAACATTCTTAAGCGCAACCGAAACGAAAACTTATGAAAAATTTTTATGAAAATTTTGCTGCTCCGCTTGTTGCTTGGTCTATTTAACCCGCAAGAGCCGCACCCCTTTCCAAGCCTTCGGCTTATGTGGCCCCATCTTAATTGAAATAACTTGGAAAATGTTGATGCAACTATTAAAAACCCGCAAGTAAAACAAAAACTAAAAGATACAAAGCCAATCCTCAACAGCTAAATTAGCTCAAAATCAATAATGAACAAAATTCCAGAAAATAGGCAGATTCAGTCAATAGGGCCCAATATTATCTTATTTTATACAATTTATACTAGGAAAGCAGCGGAAAACCATAATCGACAGACGTGTTCACTTTCATGACAATACATTATTTAATAAGAACATCCGCTGGAAGGGTATACAAATTCAATGCACTAATTTACAACAATTTAATTTCTTGTGTTGTTATGGTATTTGCATAATTTTTGAAACACATTTGATTACAAATGCAATTACTATGTGTGATTGTTGTTGTTGCCACCACCGCAAATATGGTGGCTATATGCGACGCCCACTGCGCCTCCCTCTCTCCTCAGCGGTCTGTGCACATATATTACAATGTTGTGTGTGTATGTTTGGTGGTGTGTGACATTATGCAAATTAATTTTTGGTAGCAACAACAAATATAAAGATGACCAACACCGTCCCTCACGCTCCCACACACACACACACACACACACACACACACAGCAGCAGCGAAAATGATGTTTAGAACTAACAACCAGAACACTGAGCTCTTTCAACCACAAGAATGACGACCAAATGATGACCATAAACGCAGTCAGCAACTTTGTGACAGTTGCAACAACGACAACATTTTTTAGGCAGAGGCTGCTCTACCCCCTGCCATGCTACATGCCGCAACGATGCACTGTAGAGCCTCAGGCCGAATAGCGTTGCAAAAATACAAAAATTATGCAGCGGCTGGAATAGATTTTAAAAATGCCAATGAGTTTGAAACTTCATTCAGGGTTGATTTTCATCTGTTTTCCATTGAGTCAACTTTGGCATCTTATTCTAATTTATTTCTAAGAAGAATATCATTCTTGCAGGGCGGCAGACCAAAATTTCCCTTAATTTTCAGACACATCCATATACAAATTTATGTACATACAGGGATGTCTGTTGATTAATAAACTTTGCATACTTTGCACTCAGTCATTCAACATAAATACATAGATTCAACATGTGCGTGTGTGTTTGTGTGCGTGTGCGTGTGTGAATGTGTGCTTGTGTGTGTGTGTGGTCACCACAAAAATTGACAAAAATGCAAATTTATTTACGACTCTGCAGGGTCGGAGCACAACATTGGAGTAGGTGAAGTTAGATGAGCGTCATGTGAATGAATTGCAATGGCACATGCAACATGGAACTCCGCCAAAAATCAACATGCAACAGTGGAATGCCTAGACACACACACACACACACACACACACACACACACACACACACACACACACAGACACACATAGAAGCACAATAAATAGACGGACGGACGGAGCTGTCAAATGTCGCAAGTGCATTTCACAAACGCGACTGCAAAATTCGCAAAACATTTGCAGCTGCGTAGGCGTGGCCGGCAAGGGCATAACATTTCAGGTTTGTAGATTGTGGCGGGTGGCAATATGTGTGTTGTTCTTGTTATAAATGCTGCATAGGTGCGGAAATGCGGCAAAGCGCCAGAAGTCAGCAGCTGTTGCCAAGCAAATGTCGCTTGTGGTTTAAAAGTGGTTAAATGCGGCATCTAAAATTGACAAATTTTATATGCATTATTCAAATACACAAAACCAAATTCAACCAGTTTAATTTAAATGGAAACGATTTGGATTGGACTTTTCTTGGGAAAACAAGTCTCGTAAGTTGAAATTGAAATGAAAATAATAAATGATCGATATGATAACCACCCAGTCGTGCTTATCAATGTACGTACTCGTTTTATCCAAGTTTCTTATGTTAATTTCACTCAATTGCACGTTCTGGTCAACAGATGATGCCAGCTTAACAACTCAATTCGGTTTAGTTTGGATTACTTTCGAATCAGTTGCGTTCGCTTATAAACTCCTTATCGGCTTTAGTCATAAGTAGTTTGCAACTGAATTACGGAAAGCACATACAGCGTAGCAAATGCAGTCCAATGTTGAATATCCAAGTCAGTTTGAAACTGAGTAACCTGCCAAATACCAAAAAAAAATATATATATGTATATATATACATAGGAAAAAACAGTTTCATTTGCATTTTGTTACAGTCTGTAAATTATTCATAGCTCTTGAGTATTAGCTCGAATGTTGGGAGAGCGAAACACTAGTTGAATGCTGAATACATGATCATAATCTTGTTCCATAATGCTCATTGATGGTCCGGCCAACTGGGTACGCTCCCCCTCCCTTACCATCCCCTCTACTTGCCTGCCAAATTCTTTCAGTTTTGCACTTTTTGCACTTTTGGCAAGCAGGCAGGAAAAACTTTGCCAAGGAGATTAAGTCAAATTAGCTGTGTTTGTTTTCTTTCAGACGCAACGCAAAAGCGATTAAGTGAAAAGTTTACCCATCCTTTTTCACTCTCCCTCCACCTCCCAAAAAAAAAAACTATCCCCGCTCCCTACCAGCACCCATAGCCCCTTAAGCGTACTTTCTTTCTGTCTGACTGTTTCTTTGGACAGGGTTTTCTAGTCGATTTGCTGCCACATAGAAATTGTATTTGCCTTCGGGTGTAAGATGGGTACTGAAAGTACAAGGACGAAAGGATTACAGGAGGGGGTGGTGGGGGGGGGGGGGATAAGTTGGAAATCAAGAAGAAGAGAAAATGCGATTGCATTATCGAAAATAGGCGACACAGCCGATTCACATGTATTAAAGTCAACTAAAGATTAAGGACCATCATATCCTTCTAAATCTTTTATTTCGATTAAATTCATTTCTCGCTTACTTTAATTGAAAACTCGAGAGTGTTGTTTTAGTTTTCCATTGACCCATTTCGCTTTGCACGTACTCATTTTAATGAGTCTTTAAGCTCAACTTCAGTTTAAAGATATTCATTGGGTGTTATTCCATTTCGAATATTTGATTGCGTTTCGATTAATTTCATTTGTTGCTTACTTTAAGCACCCATTTAAGTTGAGTTATTTGCCAGCTCAGACGCGCATATATATACACACACACACTGACACACACAGATGAACACACAGAGTAAACATTCAATGTCGTCCTCCAACGTCCGCATCGTTGCCGGAAGTGGCGATGATAACACGCCAAAGAGGAAATGAACACTTTTTGGGCATTGGCACGATGCGAGGCTACTAAAAATATGCGCGTACTCTTACGTATAGCACCAGCAGCAACAACAACAATTCCGGTATATTATTATGGACAGACAGAAGCTGAAATACTCTTACGTGCATATTTATTGTAATGGGTACTGCAATTTTATATAAACCCAAAAGCTTGATAAATTATAATATTTGATAATTTGGTAACTGCCTAAAAGCGATTTATAAAAGTTAATGAGACCACCAGAACCTTGGACTATAAAGTAAGTTCATTATTAGGTGTGGAATGTAGTTGCTGGTGTGCCCGGAATGGGATTGGTATTGTGTATTGTGTGTGAAATGAATAAGGTGTGGAAGGTAAACACTTTTTTGATAAACACTTACTTTTTCGAGAAGAATACTCGTAAAGCATCCGCTAAAATTGTGGGAGCTGAAAATTAAGTTGCATACATCGTTCATATTTTACTAACACCCAATACTTTAAGGGGAAACTCTTTGCAGTCATACCCTTAATATATATCTGAGGACTTTCGTCAGGGTATATAGAAGCATACTGGGCAATCTTAACTTTTCGCATCTACAGCTCTTTTGCCTCACGCTACTCGTTTGGTTATCTGCGTAGTCTTCTCTCTGTGGCTCTTCCCCTACTCAGGCATGCCTTCTTCACTCCCCTTCATCCTTCATTTTTTTTTTGGCACAATTGCTATCTCTGTCTCTCTGTCAGTGGCTCCCTTCGTCTGCCTTTGGGCGCTGTGTAAATTTTATTGAGGTCGAATTGAAAATGTGCCCAAGTGACTGAGTGGCGACACAAAGAGAGAGAGAGAGAGAGAGAGATAGACATTGAGAGTGAGAGAGAGAGGGAGAGAGTGGGAAAGAGAGGGAGAGAGAGAGTGAGTGAGAGTGAAAGGGGAGGCACTACGATAAATGTACGAAAAATTAAAAGCATTTTATGCTCAAATGGCGCACACCATTTAAAATGAATACGAAATATGGTAACACGCGATTTGGTTCAACCAGCAGACCAGCGCACACAGGCTTATCCACATATACTACATACAAAACCAAGCTGCGTGTCCCAATCCACAAACTTCCCCCCGCTAGAGAGTGGTTACACCTCAGTATCCCTCGATGCGTATAATTTATGTGGCATTTAATGAAAATGGAATTGAAATTTAGTGCAAATTTATTAAATGATTTTAAATGAATGTTTCATTCACAACGTCCGCCCACCTATAAAAGAGGGATGATGCAGAAGGATGGATAGATTTAGAGAGATCTGAGTGAATAAAAGCTTAATTCTGTTTATTTTCAACAGTGGAAGGTATTTTATAAATACTAATTTGACACAAGCCCTAAAAAGTCACAGCTCTAATTAGTATTTCTTGGACACTATTAATTAAAAATTTACACCCAGTTAATTGGCAATACTCAGTCGTCAGACAATCCGTCAAAACAGACAGAGATACAAACAGTGTGGGTGGGGATGGTGTGAAGTGAACACAGGGCGGTAAAAATAATGCACACATAAATGGCTACAAATCCAGGCGCAGCTCTTGCAGCTTATCAACTTGACCACAATCAGAGAAACTTTTTTTAAAATTCCAGGAGGATGGCTGCCAGGGGGGGAAGTGAGTTGAGTGTGTTGAGTTGGAGGGCGTTGAAAAGCTGACCAAACAGCAGCTACGTCAACGTGTGGTGCAATTACTCGCAGCTAATTAAACGTAATTCATCAATGTGAAAAACAACACCAAAATACGAAACAGGTTGTATGCAGAAGGCCGTACGTACCATTGATTGCAAGTGAGGGAAGGGAGGTGGGTGGCGTACATGTAGCCAGTTGAACGGAAACTTGCAAACGGGCTAAAAGCGAAAATTGCGCATTAATTAAATTTAAAGTGAATTGCGAGTGCGCATCATTAGAGCCGCACAATTAATTTGAATATTGTTGCCAGCACACACAGACACACACACATGCACACACGCACGTGCACAGACACGGCCTCTCTCCTCGCCAACCCACACCCACCCCCCGCCACCCTGTTGACCACAAAAAGTAAACGTGTTGGTCAATAACAACTTTTTGCTCTTTACTGCTCGCTGCCGCTGCGGCTCTCGTGTCCAATTAAATTGTACAAATTTACAAAATTAACAAATAACCTCAAAAAATCGCAACCAGCCCGCAAAATGTCGCATGTGTGTGTAAGTGTGAGTGTGTGTGTGTTTGTGTATGTGTGTGTAGATTTGCACTGCACTTATCTGATGATGAATTAATCATAATTTTATTACCTTACATTCCGCATGTTATTAATTTTAAAAAATGTACTAATTACAATTATTGAAAATATCGAATTACTGCTCTCATTGCCTAAAAAGTTTTAATTTTCATGGCAAACCTGCATTATGTGTTTTTTTTTTTTAAATAATTTTATTTTTATAACAAAAGTCAAAGCATTTTTCATTGAAAATAAAATAAAACTAATTTTGAGTTTAGATAAAATAATTTCAATAGTACCCTGATAAAAGGGTCATTTGTTGAATGAATAAAGATTTATTTCGAAACTGATAAAAATGTTCTAATATTTAATTTAAATTGCAGCAATTTCAAGTCTAAATTCAAATGTGAATTATAGTTGTTAAAATTGTTCACAAATTGCTTTCATTTTGCAATTCGGTTTCCTGTTTGTCTTTTTAAACGTTTGCACTACCAATTCCCTCTTTTATTTTAGTTATTTGAATTTTACATGGGCCGTTATCCGTTCTTTTTTATTATCTGTACACTTGTGTTACTTTATTTGTTTTTTTTTTGTTGTATTCGGATTCCTTGTTCTTTTTTTAAAGTTATTTTCTCTCTTTTTTTTTTCTTTGTCACAGCCAAAGCACAAGTTGACCCAGTTTGAAGCCTAAATACGCTCTCCTATGTTTTATAATTCTTTGTATCTAAAAAAAAAAGAAGAATCTTGCCACAATTTTAGTTATTGTTGCTGCTGATGGGGCAGCTGCAATGGGCCAAACGTTTTCTCCATTTTAACTGGCCTCAAAGTACTTAAAATTTATTTGTTAACGTGTGATCTTTGATACGTTTCAACTCAGTGTTAACGTAACGTACTAACGTAAACTAAATATAAAATTAAGCTGGGATCTATATTTAAAGAGTATGTAGTATATTCACAGTTCACGACGCAATTTCCCACAAATATTTGGGACAGTATTTTTTTTTATATGTATCCCCTCTTGCTTTTCATGCAAGTCAAGCGCTTTGCTGACGTTCCGTCTGGGATTGAGTTTTGGCCACATGCAGCCACCTAATGCCAGCGCGCACACACACACACACACACACACACACACATACTCAGCCATGTGTGTCCGAGCAGCGGGCATTCATTATTGCAACGGCTGCCTCGCCTGTCTGCCTGCCTGGCAGCCTGACTCCTCTTCTTTTTATTCTACTGCTGCTGCATTGTGGCACTTATTAAAAATTTTCTGGTTCCCTATTCTTGTTTTTTTTTTTTTTTTTTTTTTTTGCATTTCTGCTGCATCCTTGGGACCACAGCCTGCTTTCCCTTGTCAGTCCTAGCACACGCCCACCAGGAGCACGAAGCAGGAAGGGAGCAGGGAGGAGGAGGCGCAGGCAGGAGGAGGCAAGAAGCTGCTTTTGTTTATTTATCATTCGCTCGGTTTCGAATAACAAATCCTTTTGGCTTAACACATATTATGCGGCGACATTGCCTCATCCTTAACCGCATATTCCATTCCATTCCATTCCATTCCACTCCCATATCTTCCACGTCTTGCCACATCCTTTGTGCAATGTGTGACTGCTGCAGTTGCAGTTGACTCCACTTTTGTCAAATGTATTGTTTCAACTAGAATCGGACCCATCTACCATTTACCATGTACAGCTAGTACGTACTGCTCCACATCTGCCCATCCTCCTTCCAGCATCTACCATTTGCCCACTCTTCTTGTTCGGAATGACGATTTCTTCTGCCATCATTCGTAATGTTGTGTTTGCCTTCGTTTTGCCGGCAGTTTTTTCATTTTCATTTTCTTTTTTTGTTTTGTTTTTGTATTTTTTTTTGTTTGTTTTTCTTTTTTGTTTTGCTTGTTTTTTCTTCTCCCCACTGCAATCGCAGTTTTTGCAGTTTCTTTTGCACTTATTGTCGCAAGTGCAGCTACAGATGCAGATACAGATACAGATACAGACAAAGCTATAGCTATGGCAAGAGATACAGATACAGTTACACTTATACATATACATTTACTGCTTGTTTTTGATGTTTTTTTTGTTTTTTGTGTTGCTTTAGATACATTTTATTGTTTTTGCTGGCGCTTTTTCATCAATCTTGGTCGCTTCTACTGCTGCCAGCTTTTTATGGCCTAAGACCCGTGCAGGGGCAAGCGGAGAGAAAGAGTGACAGAGCAAGGAAGTCACAAAGATGAAGAGTAAGAGAGAGAGAGAGAGAGAGAGAGAGAGAGAGAGAGGGGGAGAGAGAGTGAAGAAAGGGGGGTGTTAGAGATGAGGGGCGTTCTTCTATTGTCATTGTCGCCGCTTAGAACAATTTTGCAGTTGTTATGTCTACATAAATGTCAGCATCAGGCATTGTCTGCCCTGTCAGCCATTGTTTCCACACTCCCCAATCCCGAATACCCGAATCCGTATACCGTATTCCGTATTGTCTATGCCCATTCTAGTAACAGCACTCAACATCATCATTAGTCACGACTTTTTTCAGTACGTTTTGTTTTTTGGGTTTTTGATTTACTAGCTGCCTGCCAGGCAGCAAATTGACATTTGGCAATACTGCTGCAGCAAGCGCTTGGTCACATTGATAGCATCGGTGTGACCAAATCCTTGATGGCTCTGTACATCAAACACTTGCGACTTTCTAAATTCGATTATTGAATACTCAAACTCAACAGCATCGTTGGTCAAGATTTTGGTTTAGTTCAAATTCAAGATTACATTTGGGTTATCCTAATTTTAATTTACTCCAAACAATGCTTAACGTCAATTTGCCTCTAACATTAAGCAATTCTCAAACTGCCACTGTCATTAGACGACTGATAAAGAAAGCAAATGTGAAATCAGTGATCCATATCGAATCATATATTTACATATTTTTCACCAAGGTAACGCCAAGTTGACTGTGGATATCACTAAAACCTGCTTGATTTAATTAGGCACAAGCAATTTACCAAATTAAATATCAAGTTGAATACACAGAAGCATTTACTTAATGGAACCCAAATACTTAACTTAATATTTTTTTTTAGTGCGATTACTTTGACGTTTGACAGCACTTCTAAATGTTTGTAGTGATTTTACAATGACCAGTATTGCAATCAATTCAAGTGCTTTCCTTGTCTTTTGGTTAGGTGGAAAGCCGATGCCCGAAAAAGCAAAAAAAAAACAAGCTTGGTCGACTTTCCCAAATCGGGGGTCGAGTTGCACCTTGAATGTTTGCCCGCTTAAAACAGTTTGCCGCACAAGTTTCGTGATGCCGTTGCCCGTTTTCCCGTTAGCCTGGCTCTTATCGCGTCGCCGGGCTGCGCTTCACGCTCGACAGGCAAAACCGGATGTGACATCCTTTTAAAGTCGGAAGTACTTATGCTTAAGCGTGCGTCGGCAACGCCAACTGCGATGGACTCCAAGCAAAAGCCGGAGACGACCCGAGTCCTGTGCCGCTTCCTCTTCCTCATACTCTGCCCGTACCCGTGCCCGTGCCCCTGGCCCTACCCATGCCCCTTTCCCATGGCATCGCGCTTCCTCTGTGACAGTGAGTGGGTCCGCCTTATACTGAATCTGCTTATACCAGCTCCCCTCTCTCCCCTGTGTCCACTGTCTTGCGTCAGTTTGCGCTACTTAAAAATTGTTGGCAACATTAAAAACGCTGCCATTTCCACGAGGACGTGGCCACGGGTCGCGATTGGCCACGTTATGGCTCATCAAAATACATAACCCTGTCCAGTGATTCAAGCAACCCCACTCACACTCGCATTCACACCCGTACTCACACTCACTCTTGTCACCATGACTAGCTACAAGTGATTCTATAGTGTAAGGAGTTCGCGTGACGTCATCACATTCCATTCTGCTAAGATTCCACAGACATTTTACATAAGAATCTCGCCATTCACTTAAAGCTAATTAGAATTTTTTCAACATATTTCGAAAAACAGCACTTTACAATATCAGTAAAATATACCTAGTTGATCTTCATTTGATAAGTTTTTGGATAATTTATTTTACCTCTATCAGCCTCTCTTATCCTATTGCCATTCAAAATAATAATAATCCAGCAACTCTAGAGTATAGTTCGGTACACAACCACTTGAATCCGCAAAAGTTTGCAATCGTATTTGGTTTTAGTAGCCTCTAAAGGTTCTTTGCTCGCCCTTCCCAGCTCCATTTGTTTAGTAGGAGGAGCTTCCAACTAAATAGTTTTCTTCAACCATTTTATACCCAGTAACATTGCGACAACTGGCAGTAAGCATATAGTGAATAACTAAAAAAATAATTCTCCAAATATTTTCACAATTTTAATATGAAATATGTATAATACAACGAAACTATATTGAATATACCTTTGAGTGTATATTGCATTATGATTGTTATGCTTTGGCAATTCAGCTCATTTCAGTTACAGGATATCTCAAAGTCGAGTCACCCTAGCAGTTATTGCGTTAAACGCTCGTTCCACTTAATGAGCACCGACTGAGGTATTGGGAAGGCAGTCGCTTTGCAAGTATTTATTGAAAATAGACACGCGACTACTGCATATTTTATAAGTGCTTCGCTGTCATGCCACAGCCCCTCCACCTCCCCCTACCCCTACCACCTCTTGCCACCTACATTACGCTCCTTTGCGTGTATGGGTGTGTGTGTGTGTGTGTGTGTGTGTTTGTGTGTATGTAAATCAACAGCTTTTGAGAGCTCTCGTTACAAATTGTAATAAACTCGCACATCCGTTGCCATTAAGCGACTTCTAATAAACTTTATGGCATCATTTTTTTATCTTTAGCTCCTCTTCGTACTTCTTAAAGTGAGTGAGGAGGGGCGCAAGCAAGGTGTTAATGATTCAATAACATTTGCCTTTAATAGCCAGCAGCAGGCGAGACAGGCGACATTAATGCGATTTGCGACAACAGAAAGAGAGGGGCGACCTGACCACAACAATGTTACTTTCAATTTCAAGGGACGGAGGTGGGAGAGAGATAGAGGCAGACAGAGACTGATAGATGGGAAATGAGTACAGATAGTAGTGTGAGACAGCGATATTAACAGTATCGGGGGCAGAAGTACATGCGGCAACGACTGGTCAATTGTTGCGTGACTTTCAATTTAAAAATATATCTATGTATATACATATACAAACATATCTAAACAGGAAGATAGAATATCTATATTTGGAGTATCGAAGATTGCATACTCTTGTAGATATAAAAGTTATACATTTATATTAATATTTATTCAAGCTCTACACTATTATTGCATTAAATTTATTGTTTGCGATGAATGCTATTTTTATTGAATTCTAGTTTTGATAAACTATGCCCAAATTATGACCAACTCAATTGATGACATTTCAAATAATTGCAATTGATATACAGGTACGATTCAGTAGTAATGCAAGTTGTAATGCAAAGCTGCTTTCCAAATTTCCTTTATCATAGCCTTACAAAGAGGCTCATTCGCATGGAGCAATTGAAACTAATATTCCCTTAATATTCCTAGAGGGTATTCAAAATGTTTCCACTTTTAATCCACGTGCATCTGCCCGTCCCAGCAGCCGAACATCAAAAATTCCAGCCAATTGCCACCCAAATGTATGCAATGATTTTTTTCATCTTATTTTTTAAAATATTTATTTATTTACTTTTTTTTTAAAAGCTAATCAATTTAGCCGTCTGGTGATATACCATGGGCCCAAACCAATGTCAATGTTGAATAAGCAATGGGGGATGGGGATTGTGGAGGTGGGGATAGAGACAGCGAATGAGTTCTCGGCTCTGGCTTGTGCTCCAGTCATGTCCTGTAGCTTGGTAGCGTTCAACGGGTGGACAGCAGCGGGTGTTTGCGGAATGGGGATGCAGACGTCCTGCGCAGCTGGGCATTGAAAGCAGTCATTAACTTTTAAATGAAGCAACGGAAACGAGATAAGCACGTGAAGCGGGCACAGTTCAGCTCGCACTCCAAGGGCTGCCCCTTGTCCCCTCTCCGCCACCACATCTCTCCGGCTCCCCATTAACCTTAACCTCAACCTGACTGCCGTGCTGGCTGTGGTGACGATTGACGCTTGGCCATTGCCTGACGCTTGTGGCCATTTGGTGATGTTATCGCTTCCACGCCCCCTCAAATGAGCTATAATTATTCAATAAGAAATAATAAAGCAGCAGGCGCACCAAGAGGTTGCAGTGTTGGCTAACGTTTGTTGTTCAACATATATTTTTATTGATGGGCATGCGATGCGATGCGACTTCCAGCTGCTTCGTGTCTCCAGGGTGGCAAACGGTGGTGAGGAGGCAGGTGGTGGGGTTGCAGTCCACTGCGCTTTGGCATGCCCAAATAGGTTGGCCAGACCACACCGCTGCACACCGTACGCCTCTCGCCTGAACCCTGGGCCAAATGAGTGTTGCGTGACTTGCAGGTTTTTCGCTTTGTGTTTGTGTTTGTAGTGAAAATTCCTTAATTTGCCAGGCTGACCGACCCCTCTACTTGCCTGCCAGGCGCCCTCTTCAACCGGCCACCCCCCTACCCAAAATTCTGCCTGTACCCGCTCCAGTTTCTGGCTGCCCCGGCATTGTTGACGCTGTTAAGTAGTTACATTTTGTAGCGATTTGTCGAACAACACCAGAAAGCTGGCAAACAAATCGAGTGGGCACGACCGTAGACTAAGAGGGGAAGCTGATGGTGAGGGTGGAGAGTGAGTACTACGAATACAGGTAGGGCAAACAATGTTGCAATGTTGTAAGCACGTTTTTGAACTAGCAACACAGCTAAGAGGCGCATAAGTGAATACACAGAGATTATATTTTATGATTATACGTGTTGCTCCATAGAAGAAGAAGAAGAAGAAGAAGAATAAAAATAAAGAGAGGAAGAAACACATCGGATCATAACTGAAAACTGTCAAAATTTGAGCCAGCATATAGCAATGTACATTTTTGAAATGAATAATGCTCAATAATTAAAATTAGTTAATCGCTCGTTTTAGTTTAAACCGTTTCGAAAATCCTATCGAAAATATAAGTTGTAATTTAAAGAGAGATAATAAATTGAAGTTAAGTCTTGAATATATTGCGTTGCTTCAGAGAGCCTAATCAAATTATTTTTTTTTAGATAAGCAAATGTGTTGCAATTATGGAAAGCAGAAGAAAACTCAACGAGTACTCATGTGAGTAAGTCTCTGACAAAATTCAAACTCGCTTTTTGGTAACATTTTAGGATTCAATTGTGAATGGAATTCCCTTGCCCCATTGCATCACAACAAGGCAGTCTATTTGTCTGAGAGTGAGATAGAGGCAGAGAGATACACAGAGAGAGAGAGAGAGAAAGTTGTTTTGTTTTTTAATGATTTCATATGGCTGTCATTCATTTGACAATTCAGTTCTCAATTGCGGCTGCGATGCATTGTGAATTTGTGTCACACGAAACTATGAACCACAACAACAAAAGCAACTTGTAACAAACATTTTTTTTTTTTTTGTTGACGTGATGGAAAGGGAAGGGGAGGCATAAACACAAAAACAATGAGTGGAGCTTTTGTTGTCTTCTTTGGGAATTTGAAATTTGAATTTGAAATTTAGGATGTGCGCAGCACTTGGTAAAAGATGCAGAGGGGGCTACAAACATGGCACATGATTTGAGTTTGAGTATGATTTTAGGGTTTTCAAACTGTGGCAAACAAAAGCGATTCAGCAAAAGGACCAAAGGCACCAAGGATATTCTCGCATATAGGCATTGATATAAAACTACGCGTGTTAGATCTACAAAATTAATGAGTCATCGTTAAAGTTAACAACTTGCACAAAATTGTTTATCTAAAGTGGCAACTAACTCAACCCATCCCACGTTTTCCATTTAACAGTCTATAGAGTCTATAAATTGATGTACCGATTCGAGTAAGGGGTTGCCTCAGGGCTTCTTTGAGGTTGACAGTGATGGTTTGGGGTGGACGTGGGGAAGGTGGCGCACACGTAATCACTTTTTAAGTGTTAGACAATTTATGATACATGAAAATGTTTCACCAGTCTGCCAAACAGCATAGAGGCAACACCTGACCCCAACCTCCAACCGCCCCAAACCCTCAACACCCCAAGCTGTGAATAGGTTGACATTAAGACTCAAAGATTATTTTTGCCTTTAGCTTTGGGGGCTTCTGCTGCTGCTGCTCTCAAAGGGTTTTCCTCTTCCTCCTCCTCCTTCTCTTCCTCCTCCTCCTCCTCTTACTGCAAACTCTTCTTGTCGGCGCAATAAACACCTCAAACTTGATGACATTTCATTAAAATCAACGCCGAGGTCGAGGGGGCGACGTCAACAGTGGCGGTGGAGCGTGGGCTTGGCAAATGAATTTTACTTATGAAGCATGAAAGTGAGTTCCGTGGGTTTTCGGGCTGCTGGGTTTTGGGTCTTGGTTTAAGGACCTGCTGTTGTTGCTGCTGCTTGTTGGCGTCGGTTTCTTTTACATTGACGCAACATTTTCATGTTCATTTGATAACAGGCAGCGATGCCGATGCCGGCAGCGACAGCAACTGCGACGCAATGAATTTCATTAAGCAAGCAGCAAAAGTGCTTTGCCACACACACATGAGTAGATGAGAGGGGCTGAAGCAGTGAACTGAGGCATGCAGAGTTTATTGGTCTACTTGATTTGTGTAAGTGATGTGCGGATGAGATGCACTGAGTAAGTGCTGCCAAAAGGAACGGGTTACAGCTTGGCTATGCGATGTTTAAAACCAGCTTGCGCTATGCCAAAGCAACGGGGTAGGGATGTGGTGGGGTGGAACGACGGATAGCGAGAGCACAAAGTGACTTTGATTGCAAAAGCCGCAGCTGTTATACCCTGTCGTATATGAGTTTAAGTGGGTATTTTATTTAGCATCAAATAGAAGAGGAAGTCGATCGATTTGGTGTGGGTATCGCAATCATGCCTGCGACACATTGGATTTTGCTGGAATCAACTCAAAGCAATAATAAACCGAATATACTATTTTTTTTTGGCAAATGCTAAATATTATTTTAACTTTGGTGAAAGAAAAGCAAGATGGAAGTCTTGTTTAGAGTGACTGTTTGTGTATGTAAATGTATAATGAATAATTAACTAATTAATAATAAATAATAAAGTTCTTAAAAAATAATCGGATCTCTTTCTATACGAGGTATATGAGGTATACACATGGTGTAGCACACTCGACTCGGAAGTATTTAGACTTTCTTTAGTTATTTAGCCAAAGGCAAGGTTTTTAATTATATTTTGACAGCAATTGAAACTGTTACCGGAAGCAGCGTCGTGCTTTCGCTTTTCACTTTGCTGCCTTTGCTTCTTTGACGAACATGGGCGAAACTTAATTGAAACATGTTAGACTGAAAGGTAATGCGGTTGGACGTGTTACAACCAGAAATAACGTAGTCTAACTAAAGAACAGCACTCAGAAAGTGAGTGAGGTTGAGGTCTATGATCGATCTACTCTGTTTACAATGTACATATGTATATCGATAATTTCGAACCATACAAACATACGTATTTTTTATATCACTGTTCTTTTTTATTGGCATTTAAAGTCTTAGGAACTTTTAATCCCAAGAATAGTTGGTTCATGATTTATCCTCACATTGATTTTCTATGACAAAATCATTCCCGAGATCAATTTACCATCCCATTAATCAAGTCATGTGGAGTTAACAACATTTGAAATGTTGCTGGCAACATTCGGCACTGCTGGCAACATTGTTGCTTTGCAATCGCAGACGAATGCGATTCGGTTATGGTTCTCGAAGCGGTGTCAGTTCGTGTGTGCTTTCTGTGCTTAGCTTGGGCTCGGCTCGTTGGTCGGCCGAAGGACATTCGAGTTGTGTTAGGTCCTGTCTGTTCTTACCCTGTGCTGGCCCAATGCGAGCGTCGCATATCGTTCCCAAATTCAGTGCTCGGGCAACTTCCTAGCGCGTCGGTCGGTCTTTTTTAAGCGCCACATACCATAAGCGCCAATCACTAAAGGAACGCGATTACCGTTAGACGATTACTGTGAACAGTTTATCGTAAATCGCTTTTACGTCGACCGTTAGAAAATTATTTGAAAAACGCTTGCAGGTGTCTCAACAATATCATTTAAAAAAAAAGAACAGCAAAATACGTGAGAAAACAAGTGTAATAAAACGAATTTTGAATAGTGTTGCCACACTTAAGAATTATTTTCGTTGAGTGCAATTTTTTTTTTAAGTGTTTTTGAAATTGTTTCATTTATTGTTGCAAAAGTTGCTGCTACAAGTGAGTCGAAAGAGTGCTTGGAAAAAGTGTTGCAGAAGAACATTTTGCTGCTGTTTAACCAAAAGGTAATTGAAGTGTGGGAATATTGACAGTTGGTGTTGTGATTTAATTAAAGATTAAATTTTCTGGTGTATATGCATTTCAATGTTATCGGAATTGTGTAGCGGCGAATTTTAAAAGTTTTTTTTATTGGTTCAGTAAAAGATCTTTGAAATCTGTACAAGTTCTTTAAGACATATTCTAAATTCTTAATATTTTAAATCTACATTAATCTACATTCCGATCCTTCTCTTCATAGTCAGAGCCCACCATATAACTATTATTATTATATAAGTATGCACTATATATATACAAATGTTTGTGTATCTAGAGCCTTTCTACGAATAGGTATTGCAGTCACCCGAGTCTTCAATTTATTCACTTATGAATCAGCATTCTATTTGTAATTTGTTGGCGGGCAAAAGTAATGTCCTCTTGCTCTGCCACTGTCTCCCTGGACCATCTGTGGGATCGTTTCTGCTGCTTTTGTGTTTCGTTCTTCAATTTCCTTCAGACGTGCACTACGCTAATTTAAACGATGTGCAAAAAAGTTTTCGCCTTTTGTGAGGTGTCGCGACAAAAGACGATAACTATTCATCCACACCCCCAACCACACACACCCCCGCTCCCATTTTCTTTCGATTCCCATTTGTGCCACCTTCACTCATTGCTCGTTTTTGTCAAGTCTTTAGTCAGTGTGATTTATGTTTTATTAATATTAAAAGTGATTTATTAGCCATAAAAATTTTTGCTCGTTTAAAACTTGGCCCTGCCTGATTGTCCGGCCAGGTGTCCTGCATTCAGCGTCCTGCGTACTTTTAGCCAATGGCTTTGGCTGCATTGCAAGCCTTTTTAATTAAAGATATCCATCGTATCCTTGCCTCATAAGCACCTCGTCCGTGCGCTGAGCATGTTGCAAGACTGCAGTCTGTTGAGTTTTTTTTAAAAAAAATTTTCCACAGGGGAATCTGTGCCATGGTCCTCGTGCTTGTGCTCATTATCCTCTAGTCAACTTAAGCTAAACTGCAGAGCGAGATTAAAATTGTAAATGACAGGCAGACTGACAGCAGTAGCAAAGAAGCAGAAGCAACTGCAACTGTCACAGCAACATCCAGATGATCGGAAACAAAACGAGGCAAACAGCAGCTGCTTCTTTACAACTCAAATACGTTGACGATTGCTGTTGTTGTGCGTGTTGCTATTATTTTCTCGCTGATGTTGCTTGTTAATTTACTTATTATTTGTCTTATTATTTTTACATAGTTTTTTTTTTTGCTGTGCAGGACATTGTTGCGCCTGTGCCAGTTGTCTGTCGCACTTTGTCGTATGTGTTAATGAAAATTAATTAATTAAATACATTTTCGCTCAGTTGCCACTCACTATCTCTTTTTGTGTGTATGCGTAAAAATGCATTCTTTTAAAACTATTAAATGAATGTAAAATGAGAAAATTCCGATACTCGCTATGTATGTCAATAAAATTGCTAGCAAAATTTTCAGAGTTTATAAATATTGAAAATAAAGATAATGTTCATATTTTTAGAAGAATAATGCTAACAATTATTCCCAATTTTTTCATTATTATTATTGAAATAACTCATTCAAAAATAGCTAAAAATTCTATTCGGATGCTTGATGGGATGAATATACATGTGATAGGTTTATATCGTCTTACATGGTAAAGTGTCGAATTTTGTGTTATGGTTGTTTTTGTGTATTCTCAACTATTTAAACAACTCAATTAAAAATGATTCAACAATTTATTAAAAGGACTAATTTGAAGTTAGTAAAATCTTATCTGTTAAGTTTCGATTCCGTTTTGGTTGATTTGCACACAATGCCCCGCTGTTTGCAATAATTGCAAACAAATTTCACGCATTCGCCTTATTTACAAGATCGAATTTCCCACTGTGATTTTCAAGCATCTAGGTTAATTAAAGCTTTTCGAGCGCTGCAGATATCGAATACACATTGAAGTGTGATTATGAAACCGATGTGTGGTATGACTGTAGTTATAGTAGCCATCCAATCACGAAAATCGGTTGAAAATTAAATACACTGCCCATATCAATAGTGGGCGGTCAGTTGAAGTTTCAGGTTGCATTTGACTTATTGCAATGCTTGATGGGGTTATATTGTTTGCTCGTATCTAGTGAATTTCTGCCTAAAGTGGAGTGGAGTGGGTCAAAAGGACCACCATCGTTACCCGCCCGCCCTCCTCTACAATATACAACAAGCATTAAAAACAAATTAGCATAAATTTGGTGTTGTCCGTAAGTCTTTTGTTAAACGCATAATGCAGAATCCCCAACCACTTCCCTCCTTTCAAAAAATAAACTATGAAAACAGAGAGCACCAGCCATCCCCGTCCTACTCCACTTTACTCACTAACATATGTGAACTCTGCAGTTGATTATTTGAGGCGTAAAGGGTCAACAAAAGAAATTGAAACTGTAATTATGATGGAATTGTGGTGTAACAATAACAATTATACCAAACAACTACTGTATTTAAAAGCTTAAATAAAAAAACAGAAAACAAAGGAATATGTTGTACTAGCCGCCGAGCGAACAGATACCCTCTTCTTATAAAATAACTTAACCTTAATCATAGGCAATGCTTGTGGTAAAATAAATATGCGATCATTGATAAACTATAATCAGGAGTATTAAGAGTCGAGTTTTTTGGGGTATATTTAGAATAGTATATGACTTATAGCTAAGATAAACTTAAAGTCTAAATTTTTGTAGCGTATTCGATAGTCGCGCACCCTCTGCTGTGTTAATAAGTTAATATAACAAAAAAGGTTATTATTTTTGTATTAATATTTTTTTCTTATAGCTGAAAACAGTTGTGTGTTTACGCGTCGTATACGTAATATGAGCACAGAGCGAAGGCTGCACAAAGCGTCCTCTGATCCCAGGCAGCTGCTTTTGCTTTCTTTTTTTGCTGCCTGCCTGGTTGCATATAAATCACAACTCGATATAAGGCAACAAAAGCTCGTTGGTGCAACTTGGTGGGTGGGAGAGGGAAGGTTGGGTAGAGTGGGGATGCGGAAGGCAACGCATTGCCAGCTAATAAATGACGTGTCACAGCGAAGCAGAAATAAACACAATTAAAAACGCATCAGCGACAAAAGGCCACACACACTATGGATGTACTTACATAAATGAGAAAAAATGCTGTTGTGAATGTTGCATTCAGTATATGGATGCATAATTGGATGGATGGATGGATGATATAGGTACTGGATTTCGTGAATTTTTCCCACCAAAAATTATAAAAAGACTAAATAAAAATGACATACTTATAAAAAGTAAATACTATTTTTATCCGCGATGGATCAACTATATTATTTCTATGGCATTTAAAAAACAGTGAAAAATAACACTCAAAGGATGTATATTTTGAATTTTACAATTCGATTCAATTAGTATGTAAATTATGGCTTTAATAATATCATAAGAATGGAAAAAAATGAAATAGACGCATTTGCTTTAAAGAGTTTTAATCTTATGCTTTAATAACATAATAATTTTCAAGTTTTTCATCCTGATTCCTCAAGTTTTGTTTCAGTTGCATGCAGGACTTATCAAATCTAGCTATTACTATTTCAATTTATCATGAGCTCACTGAACAAACTCAAAACTAAAATACATAAGTAGGATGTTAGCACATTAGTGTATATATGTAATGGACAAATGCTGTACAGCGACCGACTGGTTCTTATATACACTCAACTGCTCTGTAGCTTACCTTCGCCAGGATATTCACTTAATGGTTTATATAGTTATGTATGACTAGATGTGCTTCAGAGTCAGACGCTGGACTGGTCAGGCTCTGTCTGGCCCTATTATCAACTCCGATGTTCGTCTTACCAATTGCTTCGGTGAATTTACAGTTGAAATTGCAATTTTAGTCAGCACACCACGCGACGTATGCGTAATGTGCACAGATAGTCAGAGACGACAGAATAGAGAGGAAGCACAGAGAGCATAATTGGATTGCTTGGCTACTGCTTTAATGTTCTTTAACCTTAACAAAATGTTAAATAGCGGTCAGGAGTTAAACCCATACATAGATACAAACTTTTTTTCTTGACTAGCAGGATTGTAAAGGGCACCCCACTGAATTATTTGAAAACTATTGCAACGGTTGCAACTGATTGCCAATCAAAGCGACTCGACCCAATTATATCTGACAACTTTTGAACATTTATAGGAGCGACTTAAGACTACTCATATTTACAGTTTCCTTAAGTGCATTGTTGACTTTCATATAAGAGAGCTGTATGCATTTTAGCTGAAGCATTTTTATCATTTTAATATTAAATTTAAAACATTCACGCTAAACTTTTCATATATCTGTAAGCATCGAAGTTTTTGAAAGCTGAAACTTTTCGCTTGGTGAATTGTGTGAGTGTTAAACTTAGCAGTTGACTTCACTTGACTTGACTTTGAGTCAACTGTGTCCTTGTCCTTGTTAGAAGGAGACAACTCAAAAAGCACCTTGCCTCAAATACCTGGCAACACTTGCATGCCACATATATGAATGTACATACATATGTACGTGGAGCATTCCAAAGAATCTGACTTCATTTGTGTGGCACATTAAGTTGTTGTCTGCTTGTTTTTATTGTTTATACATATATTTAAATGCCTACCACTTCCACTTCACTTTCGCTTTCGCGTTCTGGTCTGCTGCGTGTGTGATACCACAAAATACCCGTAATAGTTGGAAGCCAATGCAAATGTTGTGCAAATGATCTTTTTAGTTTGGCTTATTGCAACTAGACATGCACTACGCGTGGCCCAACTGTGAGCGAGCTAATCAAATCTGACATGAAGCGGTAATACGCGCCAGTGTTGAAAGACCTTTGCCTTTGCCTTCGACTGGCAAATATCCTAAGAGCAGTTAAAATATGTCATATGATTGTTAAAAAGTTCAATATATTTAAAAGAGAACTTACATTCCATACCCAGAATAAATTTCTTGATTTAAATATGAGCTACATAATAGCCTGAGACATATATTCTTGGCTACACTCACATAGCATACCCTTTTTGCGCATTGGCATATTCATAGGATATCAACAACGTAAAGGTATGTGGAACTCGATATCTGCGCTCAGTGTTATGCTATGCTGTATTATAAATAGAACTTCATACTAATAAAGTACTTAAATATACAAGTAATAGTATTAATACATATAAAATACAAATATTCAGAGCACTTACATGACATTTGCAGAGTAGAACGAAAGCCGTACAGCTAAATTTGGTATACTAAATATATATACCTGAGAAACAGAGAAATACTAAAAATTCGTATTTTTATGTATACTGTATTACTCAGATCTAATGCACAGTTTCACATAGCAACTATGTCATTTATTTATCGCAGAACTTGATATTTATCGGTGAATATTAGTAATTGAATAATAATATGCTTATTGTTATACAATATTTTCATTATTGGGTTTATACTCCTTCCAAAGCAAAGAAAAAAAATATAATAAAAAAAATGAAATTGTTAATCGATTTAATAGTATTTTTTCAATACATCCTATTAAGAGAATTTTTCTGCTAAGAATAACAATACTCGAGATAATTTGAGCATCAGCAAACGAAACTGACTTTCGCAGGCCTGTGCACTTATGAAGTGGGAGCTCCCATAATTGTCAAAATTGTGCATATTACATTACAATATTCAAATTTCATTTGGTTCATTGATATTTTGATAATTTAATTGTCTGATCAGTTGGTTCGCAAAGTGCTGCAAATGTCATCGAGAGAGGTGGGCATCATATGGGTGTAGGAGTGCGACATTTCCGCTTCGATTATAAATAATGTGCAGCAAATTCGACAAAATGATCTGTGTGTGTGTATGTTTATTTGCTGTTGTTGCTGTTTCAGCTGCAAGTTGTCATGAAAATTAATTAAAAAGCTAGCCGAGCACCAAAGGGGAAATCAGCTGCAAATTTGAAATGAAATTGCCATTGATAATAAAAATTGGGAAGATATTAAAAGGTATGAATATGTGTGTGTGTGTGTGTATGTGTGCGTGTGCGTGTGTGTGTGTGTGGGAGGACTTATTGGGAAAGTACTGTTGGCATTTAAATTGTTTCGCACGCTGTTTGCAGAGTTTGGTTTCATTTTGTCATTAATTTAAAAATTTGTCGCAACCCTTTTCAACTGACAAAATCGGGTGGCTGGCATATGTATGTGCATGTGTGGGATGTGTGTGGATGTGTGTGTGTATGTGTTTTTGTGGCATGAAAATGTAGCTTTCGTTTGAGGTTTGCCCCGAGAACGATTGTCGCGCCAATGTGTGGCTACGATGATTGAAGCAGGAGTTGGTCTAAAGAGAACCCCCATTGCCCATAGATTGACACCCACACACACAAGCCCATGCACACACAACACGCAACACACATATGCATTTGTCAGCAAAACATGAAAAAGGATGTGTCCCAGCGACATTGACTCATTGCATACAGCTGAGCAGTAAGCTCGAAAAGCAAGTCATGTTAACCCCCTTTTAACAACCCGGCAGCGCTTTGTTTTTGTCTTCTGGAATGCCATGCAACTATTTGTGGCATTTTCTTTATTAACACAAATCCATATAATACAACACAACCGCAGACCGAAGATAATTACAAACTATCCTCTTGGATTCTACCGACTGCACAATACTCTGTTTTTTTGTGGTTTGCTAGTATTTCGATTAGAATTTAATGGCTATTCGACTTGGCTGTGACACATTGAGAAATCGATTCAGTGGCATGTTCTTTGCAGATGCTGTTAAGAGAAAATACTTTAGTTTTGAAGGAAGTTTTTGAATTGAGAGTGATAGTTAGTGATAGTTAAAGCTTCATCAGCAATGAGCTGTGGCATTGAGGGAACTAAATGTTTTCATATTAATTTCACTTATAAATTTCACACCTATTAGCCTCTAATAGATTAGGCTTATGTCGTGATGGAAGATGAATCGAACGAAAATAAAACGTATAACTATAATATCGACCAATAATTTGCCAACTAATTGTGTATGTACTTTTCTTAAGGATGAAATTAACCTTTTCTTAGATCGATTGAAAATAAAAACTAAACAGAAAAGTTCGAAATATTATTAACCCTATGGATGCTATATGATATTGGGGTTTGAATCGTCTTGTGAGACTGACCATGAATAAACATGTTCTTTATGGGAAGGGAAATGTGTCCCTAAATGCATTACTCATGACACGAAAAATTACCCGTACTTAAATTTCTATATAAAATGAATAGCGTTTCCAGCCTAAATTTATATCTGTCACCCAATAATTACTATTCAATGTAATAAATAAATATATCTTGTCCACTTTGCATCAGAGTGGCACATCAGTGTGTGTGGTTAGTTGTAGGTTTGTCAGCAATGCATGTCCTTTGAACAGGTATTGACTGCGTTGGCACTTGACACTTGGCACTTGGCACTTGGCACTTGGGTCTTGGCACTTGGCACTTGGCACTTGGCACTTGGCACTCGACATTTGCCACATGCCACCTGCTGCACATTGCAACAACAATCGCTTGCAAATTATTGCCGAAGACAAAACCAATAATAACAACAATAAGAACAACAATAACAAGAAGAAACCGACAACCACATCAAAAGTCAGTGTGAATAATGCACTACAGTTGGCCGTTGTGACGTCAGCTATTCAGACAATTATTCATTCATGCATTCATGACCCAAATGCAATTTGTGATCCACTTTGAGTCTCAGATTAAAATTCATTCATGCTTTGGTTATCAAGTTGAATTCCTAGTTTTATTCATATTTTTTTCTCTCGCATACCGATAAATTATTTGCAGCTGGGAGGCTGTAAGCCGGTTCTAAAATAATGGAGCCTAAAATATCACAAATTTTGTATATATATGTTTGGAATATATTCGAGGTACAAGTGCATGAGATTGGTACATTGGCAGTTTGCGGATAATAAAATATATTTTTGTGAAAAAAATGAAACAAGGATGTGCCAATAGGTGGATTAAAATTATTTAAGGCTTAAACAAGAATGAGCAGAAAGTCCAGTTATGAAATTTATGTATTTATAATTGGCCTACTCCGATATAAATATAGATATATATGTTTAAAAAAATTACAAATTGAGTCGAGATAACATCTGCTTAGAGAGCATACAGACAGACGTAATATGCTCATGTACTTATTTGAGATTAAGATACCATTCATTTAAATTTATACAAAGTTAGCTAAGTCATCAAATATTACAGAGTTCATTTGACGTCATGTTAGGGTAAGTAACTCTGCTGACAGCTGATATGGTAATGAGAAAATACTGAGAGTATTTACTCATTACACTGTCAGCTGGCATCACACTAAACTTCCTCATCAATGTCTTTTAAGTTTCAGCAGGTATTTCCCCTGTCAGCCGTTATGCAAACTTTTGAAATTGGAACAGCAACACTTCTGTTACAATGCGAGTGAGTGTTGTATTCAGAATGTCACAAACACTCAACAAAACAGACAACAGAGAACAACAGCAACGGTTGACAACCAAAGCAGAAACATATGGACAGGTGCGCAATATCACATATGTTTATTTATATATATACGTATATATGTATATATATATATATATGTGTGTGTGCGTGTGTGTGCGTGTGTATGCGTGTGTGTATGCAGCATCCGGTTGTCGAGCGGTAAGCGCTTGTTCATTTCAACTGCATGGAGGACATGTCCAAAAGACAGTTAATTTCCTATTTGATATTTGTTCTTAATCTAATAAATTCGCACGTGGAATCAATCGACTGGGTGCTCAAAATGTATTAAAAGTCGCAACACAGGAGCCATTTAACATACGCTTACAGTGAGTGAGTGAGTGAGTGAGTGAGTGAGTGAGAGAGTCTGAGAGACAGTGAGTGAGTGGTGCATTCGTTCACAGCACAGCATACGAAAGGATGGCAACGTAATCTCTAAATTAATCTTATTTAGCCTATAAACTGCAATGCCAGTCAGGAAGCCAGCAGCAGGACGGAGTCCAGTGTGGAGTAGGAGTTGGAGTAGGTGTGGAACAGGCAGCTGACAGAAGTAACTCCATTGTAATCCTTTTGTCACAGTTGATGACTCTGCAGCTTTATAATACCACCAAATCCCACAGGAAAAGTAAAAGTGTCTTTATGACCGAAAGAGCTGAACTATGCGATACCCTGTAATCCTTTGAGAAGTGCACCGAAGATAAGAATCTTGTATAATTCAAGTATATATATATATATATATATATATATATATATATCTAATATAATCTGGTCATTAAAATGGCATTCAAATAATTGAACTTAGTAGAAACTGAAATTTGTTTTGTGATCGAATACGAAGAGTTCTTAGATGTAAAATATTCATATTTTAAAGTTATCTTTTATTATCTAGAGATCTATTAATAAATAATATATAAATAGAGTAAAATATAAAATAATTTATGCCGTATTTATAATTGTTAGTCAATTGCTTTGATAGTATCTGAGATCGATGTGCTTAACCAGAAAAACAGATATAAACTATATACCATATTGAATCGGAGGTTACTCCTTCTATTCTAACTTGATTACACTCATTTTTATTGCATACCGGGTAAAAAAAAAACCGAAAAACAGGCAAGGATGCCTCCTCAAAAATTCTATTTTGCAGTCGCGCAGCGACTTTCCATGCTGCACATTCTGTTAAGCTTGTGACCGAAAACAAAAAATAGAATTGGTCATCTGCTTGGCTTAAGATTAAAACTGATGAAAACAAAGAGACCAGAAACCAGAAACCGAATGCCCCAAAAGCCGAAGCCCGAACAACCGAAACCAAAATAAAATAAAAACAAAAAAATAAAACCCGAAACTGTTCGCCGCACAGTAACACGACAATTACATGACAGGCTCAAGCTGCAGCCAGCGACAGGAGACAAGCGACAGGCGACAGGAAGAGTAGTTAGAAGTAGACAGAGGAGGAGGTCGCAACGGTTTTGTTTGCATACCTGGCTACCTGGTGATAACAATAATCCTTGACAAGCCATAAACATCTTAACGTCGCCGCGTCCTGTTCTGCCTAAGGACAGCCAACCAACCAACCAACCAACCAGCCATCCAGCCAGCCATCCAACCAGCCAGCCATCCAGCCAGGCAGACTGTTAGACAGACAAAGCGACAGCGACAAATAGACTATGGTTACAGAGTAACAACGCAGTTCAGCTGTCTGTTGCTGCACTGAGAGAAATTATGAATTAGCTTGATGAATTAGCATGACAAATATATAACTCCAAGCTAACACATATAGGAACTAATTAATTAAATCTGGCAAGGATAACGGCTGGCAGGATATTTAAAACTCGTATGTTGATTTGATCGAAATAAAAATATATAATTCCCTCTTCGATTGATAACTCTCAATAGCAAGTGCTTGAGTTGTCTAATCAGAAAAAACAATGAATCAATTTGAAGGTATTTGCATAATTTTTTGCATTCATATGTGCCACATATAAATCAATTTACAATCTCCTGCATTTCAGTACCACCGATATTCATCATACGTAGTTTATATATTATCACTTATCAGTATTTGTTAATTACTAGCCATACATGCGATTTATGTTTAAGCTGTTAATTAACGCTAGCTTAAGAATATATACCATATATCTTAAAGTATTCTGTAAATACAGATTATGAGAGGGGTACATCAAGCGGATGCAAAACTCCATGCTGTTATCAGTCTAAGCTTCATGGCTCAATCTCAATAATAATACTAAATACATTAAGAGAAAAACCTTGTACAAAATTGACATCAGCAAATATCTGCACTCAATTTAGGTTATATTCCTGTTGATTTTTTCGCCAAGTGTCGAATTGGGTGTTCAGCTTGTGGGGCAGCGTCGTCAACGACAAAGCGACTCAAAAGTCGATTTGAATGTTTGTCGTGTCCGCTTTTCACTTCTGTCCTACGCTTCTTTTTTTTGTCAGCTTTCGTTTTCATTGCTCTGCAGCTGGTTTTCCAGCTATTCAAACTTATCCCCCTTCCTCTTATCCCACACTCCCATGCACGCCTCCGGATCGTTCCGTATCTGTTACACCCGCATAAGCAGCTAATTCGTTTATTATTTTTATTGTTCCGTTGACATTATTTACGTAAGCTACTTGTCAGCTTTTCACTTTGCTGGTAACCGAGTCCTCTGTCCTCTGTCCTCTGTCCTCAGCCCTAAGTCCTCCTTCCCCCTTAGTTCTCTCACTCTCTTCTGAGTTAAGGGGAGGCTGCTTTATAATATTCATTTCCATTTTATTTGCCCATTTACAAGTTGCAATCTCCATGCTGAAGGCTCTTTGGCAGTCACTCAGTCCAATTGAATCCCTTCATTTCCCTTTTTCCTTTCTCCATTCTCCTCTTTCTTTATCCCTTGCGGCTGAACTTGGTTCACATTGGGTCGCTGGCCTTTTGCCTGGTTTGGGTTTGGGGTTGGCTTTGGGATGAGGTTGGGGTTGGGTTTGGCCTTAGGGTTAAGTTTGGGGCAAGGCATAAAGAGTTGAATGCTGAGTGTTGACTGTTGGGTTATGCCTTTATTTGTCATTTGACGGCGAATGCTTTTTTGGAGAGGTTGGAGTGGGGTGTGGAGTTAGCATCTTCAAATGGTAAGTGGGAAACGCTTGACGGCTGCTTATTGTAGATTGCACACTAATAGACTGAGTTATTGATACAGCTTATCAGTCCCTTGAGTTGAGGCTTAGACGACTTCATGTGAGAGACAAGTTAATTAAGAAACAAACGCAAATAATTACATTCCCAACTGCCATGAACTCAAACTAAAACTTAATTGTTTGCATTTAATATATAAAATATTATTTGAATTTGAGCTTGGGCAATTATTTTGCTTGTTGTTACAAGATAAACATACCTAGGCCTTATCAAGCTTAAGAATTATGAGTGTGGCTTTTTGATATTTAATATAAAATGTTATTTAATTAAATCTACGGCAATCAGTCACTTGGAATCAACGGCACATGAATTAATTGATCCATAATAATAAAAAGCAGCAACTTACTGAATTTGTAAGCTGCGTTTTTTTCCTAAAGTTGTAGTGACACTCATGAGGATCATACAGATGGATGTTTAAAGGCAAATCCGCCAATTTAATTAAGGGCAGCATCAATTTGCCTTTAGACTAAACCAATCGAGCAGCGAAACGAAAAACCTCTATTAAGCTGATGCTCTCAGAACCATCTCTACCAGCGGAGTATCAAGTGGACCATCAATCGGTTCGAGCACAGAAACCCGCACCGAAAGCCGATGCCCCACTGAATGGCAGAACAATCGAGAGTCACTAAAAATGTCCGCTGGGCACTAAGCTGGCTAAAGCACTCCAATTAGAGCCAGCATCGGGTTTGGTAACTTGGCTTAACTTAGGCACCAAACTTAAAAAAAAAAATAAAAAAAAACTAAGGGAACGCTAGTTGGGAGTGCCCGTCTAGCATATATCCTCTTCCCCAAAATATATTCCTACTGACAATAATATGAACAGAAAAGAAATCACATATTTTGTACTGTGTTTGGTAAATGCAAAGCTACATTTCAATCAATTATCATAGTCTTCAAGATGTGTTAGATCAAGAGTATATGATCCTTTTGGGATGCTTCTCTCGAATTTTGAGTGGATACAGGGTATAGAAGGGCATTGTCTGAGGTTGGCTTTGGGTTACAGTCGGAAGCAAATAAAAATATGACAGGGTCGAATTTTGCACAGGACTCGAATCACACACACAGTTGACAGCTAAGCAGTCATGCATATGCAAGTGTGTGTGTGTGTGTGTGTGTGTGCGTCTGGGTATGGGTGTGTATATAGGACTGCAAGTGCGACAATCGCGCCGCTGGCTATGACTGCTCATTTACACTTTTGCACACATACACGTACACACACTCACACATATACACATGTCCTGGCCACCAGTACACAAAATCTGTCGCATCAGCAGAAACGGACGCTGACAATGACAACGAAAAGGAAGTGTATGTAAGGAAAATCTAGTCTATTATATTTATATATATGTATATATATATATATATATATATATATAAATATGTGTATATATATGTATATATATGTATATATGTAATAATGTGTCTCACCGTATCTCTTACTCTCTGCCATTCTGTGAGGTTAAACAAATACAGTTAGTAGACGCTGGCCAACTTTTGCTGACGGAAAAATTTGGTAACGAAACGTACACAGGCAGAAAGGCGTGACTTTTTTCCTCTCACTCCAGGAGGTCAGTCTTATAGCGGATGGGGTGTCTGCAAGAAAATTAAAGAGAGGGAGGGGGAGAGGAGAAGGTATAGGAAATTATAGGGTGGCGCACGTTTCACCGTTCAATGGCCAGTTGTCATTTACTCGACTTCTCAGCTTTGTCTCCAAAGCTCTCTTCTCTTCCATTTAACTCTCTCTCTCTCTCTCTCTCTCTCTCTCTCTCTCTCTCTCTCTCTCACACTTTATATATATATATATATATATATATATCTCCCTCTCTCCGTCGCTCTCTCGCTTAGTGTGTGTTTAATTTAGTTTACTTTCGAGCAAAACTACTCCCGCATTCCCAAGTGTGTAATTTTAAATGTCAGCAACAATAAGCACACACACAAAGAAATACACACAAACGTGTGCTTGCGTGGATGTTGGTGTTTCCAGCTGACCAACTGATTTAGTTAAAGTTGCACACAAAAATCAAAGGAAGCCGAAATCCAAATTAAAGACACAAATTCAGAAAACGACCTCCAAGCCAAAAAACAAGTTGTATAAACGGAATTCTGTCTGTAAAATAAATGGTTGGAAAGTGGTTCAGAATAAGATCACATAATTCCGGCATAGAAAAACTTTATAACTAGTGAATTTAGCTAGCATATTTTGGTAATAAATTATGTTGTTCATACAATACTATTAAGTATAATCTAATGTAATAAAAATAAGAATATATTCAAAGATTCATCAAGACTGAGAAATTAGGTTATATAAAAAACAGTCTCGACATCTAATGCCAAACAAAAATACAGACACATAAAATAAATGGACTGATAACATAATACAATGACTGCACAGTAAGAAAATACATTAAAATGCTTGTATAATTGAAATAAAGTTGAGTAATTTATGAGTTATGAGCCTTAATTTTACGAATGTGACTCAATGCAAAAAGCAACAAACTGCATAAATATTTCAAATAGTTTTCATCACTTGTTGCAAGTCTCATGAACATATTAAATACCTGCATGCCTTTCTAATGCATTATTTTTCTTCTAAATTGGAAAAGTGAATTATGTCATCACTTAAATGAGTGCACATTTGGATTGGAATTTTTAGTTAGCACTTCCTTCACAATAAAAAAAAAAGTTATTATATAGAAGCTACCCGTACAGAAGCTACCATAGGTAAATCCATACACATATATTTAGTAAAACCCAATCCACTATTAATTAATACATCGAACATTTTCTGAACCTTTTATTGTCTAACTTGATCGACTGACTTTATTTAAATATCATATTACACAAATAAAAAAAGGTTTCACACAAGTAGTGGAAATAAATTGAAAAGTCCTTTTGGTGTAGTTATCTTGCAGAATTGTATATTCCAAAAACATTATTCTCAGAAGGTAATTTTCCAATATTATTGAATTATTATTAATGTTACAAATATTATTTGTGCATCCATCAATGTTTGTTTATTGATTTTACTCATGGTCGTTATAAATATAGTATATCCTGCCCCATTTCACTTACATTTACATTAACATTTATTATTTATCTTACAATCAGATTTCATTGCAATTGCTTTTTGTACTGTTATTGAAGGAATTTTAATTGGTTTGTTTGGGTATTTGATACCAAAATGCATACGGTATGCATAAAATTGTATAATGTATATTGTAGAGCTGAATCATTTAACATGAGATGAGTCGACTGCATTCGGTAATCCAGTTTCGTAATTTTAATGCATTGGATAATCTCAGCAGACAGTCAAAAAAGCAAACCAGGCCACAATTATGACACACACACACATATATATAGAAAAAAAAGATACACAAAGCGTAGAACGTAGTTAGTAAACACAGATCTCCTCTTCGCCTTGCAGACCTGCTTGTTCATGTGTTCTCTATCGACCTGGGCTTATAACTGGGACACATGAGCAAGTGTTTAAGTGCACACAGACAAAGGCCAAGTATGAGATGATTATGAGGGGGGATTGTGGGGGGAGTGGGGGATGGATATGGATATGGGGCGATAGATAGGACACGTAACTAATAAAATGGCTAGCACGCGTGTGCCAAGAAGTCCTTTTTGTCAGCCCATTTAATGCGACCGACAGACTTCGATCTATTGTGCAGACACTTGCACAGCCTCAGAGGCGCAAATATTTGGCCAAGTTAGCAAGTCAAGTTTGTCTGTCCGCCTGTTTTTGTTAGCTCATTAAATTTTGTCAATGTAAATATGTGAGTGTACAGTAGGCCAGGCAGGCAGGCAGGCAGGCAGGCAGGCAGGCAGGCAGGCAGCACATGCAACACGTAGCTGAAGCCAACTGCCAACTGGCAACTTACAGAGCCCAAGTCAAACGTTAGAACGGCATATGCACTTCCTGCGCATTTCCTGTTGCGATTCGTCCTCGCCAATGTCCCTGGCTTCTAGACGTTGGTGTCCTTGTGAATTTATTACGTGCAAATGTAAATAGTGGCACGTGCAAGCAGCAACTGCAAGCATCGAAGGCCTCTCGGTACCATGTCGCGTTCTGGCCGCACGATGAATGAATGCTCTATGCTTGTGTCCTGTTGGCAATAAAAATGTTGCCGTCGCCAAACAAAGGCGAGCCAACAACCTCCCTCCCCGCCTGACCGCCTGCCTGCCTGCCTGCCTGCCTGTCTTTCTTTTATTCAGTGTGCCACGCCATGTCAATAGATAAAGTATCTACAAGATACAGATACTTGTGTCGGTTTCTGCACTATGCAAACAGCGCAGCTCAATATGCAATATTTAGATTATTTATTTGCCCAGAGCATGCCAGTGCATGACTGCAGCTGTGGTCAGGTCTGTTGCTTGGTCTCCTTTTCAGCTACGTTGACCTATGACTAGCGGCAATTTGGCAGCTCAATGCAAATTGTTCACTAAACTGGCACTCAATGAGGCATTTCGTGGTTGGCATTTTAATGACATTAGCAAGACAATTGGCCGCCTAATAAGCATTAGTTAAATAATTACCCAACACTGTGGTCGCTTTGATATCTGTACTTGTGACAATTAAAGTGTGCCAATCAATTAACAATACAATCATCGTTTGCAATGCATTGAATTGTAAAACTCATATAAATTAAAGTCTGTCCCTCTTATAGAGGGAGAAAAGTGACCACTAATAAAGCAGTAATTGTACCTTTGCTATATGTTGAAATTAAATCTAATGTCGAGCAATATTAGCATAACTCCATTATCTGCTTAACTATCCCAACAGCAGCTGCATCTGCGAGCAGTCAAGCGTCCATAATCCCAGTGAAGCAACGCTAATGGGAGCTACAGTGGACCAAGGATGATGAGAATGATGATGATGGTGGCACAGCAGAACGGTGATCAAATCGCCAAAAGCAGCATTGGCAATCGCAGCATACTGACAAGCGAGAACTTCAAGTTCCAAAATCTCAGTCGGATGTCGACAATAAAGCAACAACAACAGCAACAGCAAAGGACACAGACAGCTAGACAGCCACAATTAGAGACAACTAGCCAGAGGCAAACCAATCAATCCATATTCAGACCGAAGCTGGCGCATTTTCAATTAGCTGCCAATGGAGGCAAACGATTGCAGCTGTTGCTGTTATTATTTTTGCTCTGCAATTGCATTGGTAAGTCTAGATTGCTTAGAGTTTTTTTTTTATCTTTAATATATGTGTGTTCAAGCGTTGCGATAATAATTTATCAATAATGATGGCCTATTGAATTATCGGCAAATATTACGTTCTCGATTACTTCGTGTAAATTGAATGGAAGCAATCGATATGCATTAAAAATATATTTAATATTTATTAAGACATTTGAAATGCCTCTGCTCTATGTGCACCATTTGCTTTGCTTTGCCCTATCGATACCAATATGCAGCACAGTGGTAATCGTTATCGATCAAGTGCACTTATTTTGCTTGCTAAACCCACCTAATTTGCCAAAAAAAAAAAAAAAAAATATATATATATACTATTAATAATTAAACAAATTTGTTTGCCAGTTTTTTTTATAAGTTATCAACCTTAAATCAATATACCATTAAAAAAACACTATTGCTTATTCATCCATAGTCTGACATGCCCAAAGTAAAATATGAAAGTTCGTTAATTGTGTTCAATCAATGTTTCCTCTTCATGGCAATTAACCATTGAAATGAAGATATTTCCATTTCACACAAAATCTCCTCAGTAGGCGCCTTCGAGCCGGATTTTGTCATTCCGCTGGAGAATGTGACCGTTGCCCAGGGCCGGGACGCGACATTCACGTGTGTGGTCAACAACTTGGGTGGTCATCGGGTGAGTGGTGACGGTGCGTCAGGCCCAGCCAAGGTATGTATCGGTTTTTCAAACGCAGCGTTTCAATTTATTACAATTTATACATCGTGTATCATTTCATATCGGTTCGTTTCAATTTTGTTTTCTTTATTTGAATTTTTGGTTCTATATTTCATGCTCACCAGTTTCACAGTTGAGTGCACCATTGTTAACTATTTTATTTCTGAAATCAGATAATGAACCCACTAATAAGAATAAATTGCACAATATTGAAAATTATTATGTAACCTCTTAAGCGCACCTATTTCTATTTTTATAAGTAAATAAATATAACTATCGTAATATATTCTATATAATAATAGCACTCTGCATATTTAAAGCACCACAGCAACTACAACAACAACAACAATATAAAGATAATCAACATTTAATAAAAAAAAAAAACACCAAAAATATGAAAGACAGCAGCATATTAAAAAAAAGGCAAATTGGTTCAATGGAAAATACCGAAAATATATACATATATTTATATATATGTATATTCATACATATGTATTATATATTTACATACTATTTAAATATATATATATATATATATGTAAGTCTACATATACATCGCTTTCTATTGTTTTTATGACCGTATTATTATTAGCGCTCACATTTAATTTATGACACAAAAAGAATCAGCAGCGTTAAATGAAGAAAGAGATGACAATATTGCAAGAAAGAGAAACAACAACGTTTGGTGAATATTATGCATATTTAATAATGTTTTGCATAAGGTATTCAAGGGATGACAACAAGAAAATGCCATAAACCGGAAAGCTTTTGTTGTTAAGAACAATAAACAAATGCAGAACAAAAAATATATATATTTATATTTATATATATATATATACATATATATATATATATTAAATAAACAAACTGCACAACAATAAAAATGTAAATTAGAGAGGCAAGGAATAAAAATAATATCGAGTAATGCACAGAGCACACAAAAGAGGACCAGGACAAAAACTGACCTACAATAAAGTTATATATATTGAAAACATCAGAGCATTTTTCCATGTAATCCTGGAAGCTTGTTAAATGCATTTTGATCTAACCAGACTTGAATTTGTTACTGCAAAAGTGTTCAATATAATTGAGTATCTCCACTGCTTAGTGGTACTGCTGAACACTAATCAGTACGAAATACGTCGCAACAACAATTATATTACGATATCGATATCGGCATCAGCTTTAATCGATAATTCACACATCTATTTGGGTTTTGTTAATACACAAGTATATTTCTAAGTATATTTCTCTCAGGAGGAGAGTATATGAAATTCGCCCGAGGCTAACTTATTTTATTTCTGGTATGAAAGATGTCAGGGTGGCTGCACTCTCAAATGTAGACTCTTCTGCTCTTTTTTGCGATATCTGATCACACTTCTCGTTTCTCTACACCCTACGCGGAAAGCTGTGAAAATACGAGCATTAAACATAAATGCAAATGTAAATAAACATTCACAGTGCTCAATTCATGACACAAGGGGAATACGGGAACACAAGAACGTTGAATAGTGTGAATAGTTAGTAGTTGGAGGGATTGAATATCATTGCCTTTAAATGTTACTGAAACGTAAATATGCCAATTTTTGAATTTAATTCCACATAACTTTGTTCCTTTATGGCTGAATGCAATGAAATGTATTTTGTTTCTGCAATGCAAACCTGTCTCTGCATATTTGTGTACGTCTGTGTGTGCGTATGTGTTGGCATTGTGCAATGAACATCAAAAAAGTGTTAATCAACGAAATGGTATCATAAATAAAAATGCCATTTCCCATAAATCCTGTGAAGTTTTTAACATATAAGAACAACAGAACAATTTAGACAGACTGCGCAAGATAATGATTGAGCGAGATAGAAAGATATCGAAAGAGGCTCCTGACTCAATTTCAAATTTATTTAAAAAGTAAATAAAATATTGTCAACATAATAAAGTAAATGGTAAACGGATTATATGCATAAAATTGAATATAAAAAAAATAATATAAAAGCAAGAAGAATAAAAAAGATTAAGAAATTCTCCAAAACGAAGTTTAGATTACAGAAAGTCAATGAAAAACGCCACAGATAAGGCAAGATATATAGATTAATATATAATTTATTTATCGTATCAGTACAACAAAATTTAACGAATAGTAAACACAAATTCGTATTCAGGCATCATGAATTAACGAAGAATCAATAGGAAAATGGATGCATAATTGAAGATATGTATCTTGTTGTTGCATTTTGTTGACCTTCCCGCAATTTGTTTGCATCCACAAACAACGAGGGCAGCAACAGCAACAATACAGGAACAACAATAACGGCGAGAGTGTAACAAACAATGAGAGCGAGAAAAGAGTCGCATAATCGTCACATTGTTTTCAGTCGCGTTTCGATTATATTTTATTGTTTCCCTGCTTTATTTAATCTCCATGTTCTTCAGGTATTTTTTTTTTTATTTTTGGAAATTTTTCTGTTGGTCGTTTATTTTGTCAAATGAGAAACAGAAACAAATGTTTTTTAATGAAAATAAATTCAAGCGCGCCGAGTTAAAACCGAAACAAACTTTGCACCACTTTTTTGTCATATGTGTATGTGTTCGTTCATATGTATTTGTGTTCGTTCCCTAGTGTGTGTGTGTGTGTATGTGTGCGTGTGTGTGGGTGTGTGGGTGTGTGTGTGTGTGTGTGTGTGTGTGTGAATGCGTGCGTGTGTGTATGTGTGTGTTGTACATGTGCTTGTAGTCCTTTATGTAGTGCTACTGTAGTCCTATAGTCCCATAGCTCTGTAGCACTGTATTGCTGTAGTCCTGTATTTAGTGCTACCATATCCTGACTTTATGATATTTGCTCGCCGTATTTGCATTTTTCACATACACAAACTTTTGCCTCTTTTGAGTATATTTTATTTGTTATTCACATTCACAATCAGAATATTGCAATCCGCTGTTTCGTCTGTGTTGCACACTTCCTCCCTTTTCCACCCGGCCTTACTCAATAAATTTGCTTTATTGAGTAAATAAATAAAGTGACAGACAGTCCATAGCAGAAAGCAAACAGACGCCGCACATCCTCCTGTCCTTCACCTACTTCTTCACCTCCTCCTTTGCTTGCTGTCCAGTTTGGTTATGTCCAGAATCGCTATTTATTGGTTTATAGCGTTTTTCGGCTCTACTATTGACACTGGCCAAACAAGAGTGGCTGCGGCACTGGAGGTGGGTGGTGGCAAGTGGGGCACTTGCCACTGTAGTCGCAGCTGCATTCGCGAATTCACTTTATTTGCATGTTAACTCGAGCATCCCCTTAATGGTCTCAGCTCCATCAGCCGCCATTAACTATCCTTTATTTGAGATTTTTCACTTGATCACACAGCAAATCAGTTGCAAATGAACGCTTCATTTTCCTTTTGCCTCTCAATTCCACTTCAATTTCCAATTGTGTCGCGAAATCTGTAAAAAATGTATAAATAACTAATATAATTGTGTAGGTTTCCCAATAAGTCGGATAATATTATTGATAAATCTAACAATTTCTTATTCGTAATTTTTTTTTTTGGTGATTTTTTTATAATTTTTTTTTTCAGCAAATCTTTAAAAAATTTCAGAAAGTATGATGCACTTATTGCCACAAACATTTGATTGATTCTTAAAATAAGTTAAGTAATTTAGCAATCATTTGCATTTTCATTTCTCATATGGTTAAAAGTTGAAACTACATTCACTACGTCTGAGAACACAGCCAGTTGCGACATAATGTTTTTGTTTCGAAATATATTTTAATATGACTACTTTTAAAAATAATCTATTATGTTGGCTATCATATTATAGTTTAAATGTGGTTCAGTTAACAATAAAAATAAAGGAATCTAAATTTCGTTTCCTATAAGAACAAAAAAAAAATTAAAAAATTCTTCGTCTTTTGATTTTGTTTTGTTCCACGCAGATATTGCCTTGAGAAATACGACAGATATTGACAACGACAAGGACTTAAAAACATTTTGATTCATTCGGTATTTGTTGGATTGGATATGTGATTTTGTCAGATTTAAATCAAAACGATTTGGTTTTGTTCGCTGTGGTATACTTATATTTCCTGAAGCAAATCAAAATCGTTATGTCTGATTCGGTGTGTTCTCAGCCTGACTTTTAATTTTAAATAAATAAAACTTATTATCGATGTGTATCAACTTGACAATTATCGATAGCAGTCCAAGGCAAACACATAACATATGTAATTCGCTTTCGACTTCTCTGCGTTTGTGTGTGCCCAATTAAATTTGTGACAATCAGCAGCAGCAGCAACCAGAAGCAGTTTAACTCTCTCTCCCTCTGCCCCTATCTCTCTCTCTCTCTCCCTCCGTCTGTCTGTCTCTCTCTATCTCTCTCTCTCTCTATCTATCTTTTTACCTCCCTTTCAGCCACACACATTATCTTTCTTCATTATTTTCACACATTAGAAATTGTTTGTAAATATGCAGCGCCCGCTAAAGTAGGCAACAAATGCTTTTGCCATTTAATTTACTAGATAGTTGTGTGTGAGGGCGTGTGTGTGTATGTGAGTGAGTGAGTGAGTGAGTGAGTGAGTTGTATGTTGCATGCTTTGCCGTTTCATTGCCAACTGTTTAACCGCTAGAGTCAGCACCTGCTCCCACCCAAACATAAATGTTTTGTTCTTTGATGGATTTACTTAAGTTTCGTTTGCTAATCATTGTGCAAATACTGTGGTCGCTCTTCTTTAATAACTACAAAAGCTAATCGAAAAGCAATAATTGCAAAATATAATGATAATTTGCGAGCGAACAGTGTATGCACAAATGAAATGTATGCATATATATATATATATATATATGTATATATATGTGCAAAACTTATGAGTTTTATATGCGACAAATGTTTGCTAATTGCTAAATGTTTCCTCTTCTTCCTTAAATAACACGCAAACAAACAACAACGTACGAAATGACCAACCACAAAACCCAATTCCACTAATTGCACTTGAAATATCCCAACCCCGATTTCATATCCTTGGCTAAAACGAAAAACTTGCAAAAACTTGCGGCATCAACAACAACAACAACAACAACACCATAAACACCAACAACACTAACAACAAAATGAAAATGGCATCAAATTGCGCTGACATCTGACGACGTCGACGACGACACCAAACGATGGCGCCTGAACCTGGACTGAAATTGGGTATTGTGGATTGTGTTGGGGGATTCTGTGCCAAACGCCGCCATTGTCAACGACACTGACACCAAACGAAACCAACAAACGACGACGACAACGACAACGACGGCCAACTTTTGTATCGTTGACACGACAACTATCCAAACCTGCACCACCACCCCCCCCCCCTCCCACTTCACTCCCACTCCACTCCCCCTTCCTCCCACACACCCTCCACTGCATCCGTCTCGATTCGAATGGCAACGCCAACTGGCGCAACGCCGTCGCAACGAAACTTCCAACTAAATTCTAATACATCCGCAAATCGATTTTGCGGGCTAAACCCCAACTATCGTCAAAAACAACAACAACAAAAAATATAACAAAAAAACTGGTAAAAAAAAAAAAAACAAAAAAAAAACGATCCGGAAATTGCTGAATGCGGCGTTGATGACGCTGCTTGTTGACCAATAATTGTTACAACTACAACCAACTGAAACTCGCCACGAATTTAACGATTTGTCGGCGTTTAACAATGACAATAATGCCATTGGGCCAAATCGAAATAAATGGCATTAACAATATGATATGTCGATGACAATAATGATGGATATCGCAATTCATTCAAACATCCCCAACAAACAACACCAACAACTTTATTCGCACACTCAAAATGCAATTTGCAAACAAAAAAATGCAACTGCCGCAACAAATGAATCGATGGAATGAATCCACAAATGTGCCTGCGTTCACAACAAAATCAACAATCATTACAACAACGTTGACATATTGTTCATCATCAGGTCGCTTGGATAAAGGCCGATGCAAAAGCCATTCTGGCCATACACGAGCACGTGATAACGAACAATGATCGACTATCGGTTACCCACAACGATTACAATACTTGGACACTCAATATACGCAGCGTTAAAATGGAAGATGCCGGCAAATACATGTGCCAGGTCAATACTGATCCAATGAAAATGCAAGTAAGTATTGCTAATACACACAATGCCATTACACAACATATATATATATATATATATATATTAATATTTATTATAGCAATCCAGACGAAATATAAAGGGAAATATATAATATATACATATATCGTGTGTGTTTCTTATTGATAACAATCGTGGATTTGCAAAATATGCTAACAAAAAGAACTTCTTCTAATTGGTTGCTCCAAACTCTGGGGTTCGCTTAGTGCAAAAGCTGATATCGATTCTAGTCAGCCAGGCCAATAAATTCATTCAAGTTCATTTCCATATTGTTAGAAACGTTATATCCATGCAAATGGCACAACTTTTGATTGCACTTTGCCGACATTCATTTTGAGAACATGAATTTCCAGCGATTGTGACATTTGTGACGAACAAATTGGCAATATTACAAAGTTAACAGTATATATGAATTGTGTTGGCCAAAGCGGCTAATTTATTCCAATCAAGAAAGAACTGTTATCTAAGGCATATATATATAGTATGGAATCGGAGACGTCGTCTTCATTACGTTACTACCTTTATGAGAAAATGACAATACCATGTAAAAGGCCATAAAAAGGCATTTAAACTGAAGCGTACTTTTGGTAACAAAATTTAAACATGCTGAAAGCACTTCCCGCATTTGTATTTATTGTGCAACTCTTAGCGAAAATTAAATTCAAATTCATTGACAGTTATTAATTCAGCCCAGTGATTTCCTTAGGAATTCTCTCTGAAAAAAATAAAATCAGATATACTAAATTAAATTAAATTTCTCTCGGGCTGCTCTTGCCTCATATGGGTGTGTGTGTGTGTGTGTGTGCAGCGGATTAATAACCAGTTAAAACCACAAGCATTTGATTTAGTCTGTGTTAATAAGAGTTCAGTGCGTGTATTGTGATTTAATTAGTGTGGCCAACAGCAAAAATGCATACGAATCTTTGCCATTTACTTTGACGATTCGTCAACTCGAGTTGGCAAGGCGTAGCATGTGGCAGGAATGAATGTCCGTTGATATGTGCAAAACGATTGTGTTCGCAATTTCATTTCGCATCGTTTCGTTACGTTACGTTACGTTATGTTACGTAAAAGAGACTTTCAGCCTTTCACAGAAGCAGCAGCAGCAGGAGGAGCAGCAGCAGCAGCAGCAATGGCAACGGCCTGCAATAAAAATAACCTAACAGAGCGAATTGAGTGAAAAGCAAATATGAGACAAGTAAAAAGCAAACAGCCTGTTCGTCTCTGTCGCCCTCTGTAGTCTTTTTGGTTGCCTTTTAACCCTTTATGGCATTTTCCTTATTTTATTTTTTTTTATTTTGCTTCTCTTTTTTTTTATTTCTGGCTTTTAATACATTTTCTCGTCGTTTGGGCATGCCGTATAAATTTCGCGCTCTGCTCGTTTGAGGTTTTTGTGACGTTTACTTTATGTTATAACGCAACTGTCAACTGCAGCAGCAATAACGACAACGACCACAACAACAAAGCAGCAGCAACAGCAGCAACAGCAGCAGCAGTAACAGCAGCAGCAGCGGCAGCATCAACGATGTATAGCAGACAGCGGCGACATCAGCTCCATATTAATTCATCATTAAAAATCAACGAGCAGAGCCAAAATCACTTAACATCACATAGCTTGTTATATTACAAAAACTGCTGTCGCTGTTCAAACATAACGTTTAACATAAAAGTTGTAATGAAACAACCGAAGCTCAAAAGAAATGAGTTGCTTATGCCTACATTGTGTAAACATCATAACAAACGTCCAATGATTTTAATCGATAATTATCGAAACATAAGCCAAGTCTCTAGTTTCGGGGCAGCATTTGTACAGAGAGAAATTAAAAAATGTGTTCAAATCGAATATGCAATTGTAACCGTTACAGACCGCCGTACTGGAAGTTGTCATTCCGCCAGATATAGTCAACGAGGAGACTTCCGGTGACATGATGGTGCCCGAGGGCGGATCCGCTAAGCTCGTCTGCCGCGCCCGCGGCCATCCCAAGCCGAGGATCACTTGGCGTCGCGAAGATGGTCGCGATATTATCGCACGCAATGGTTCTCATCAGAAAACCAAAGGTATGTCCGACAATCTGGCAGCTAGCTGCGACCCAGCTAGCAATTTGAGTGACTGACCGCATGTCAAACTTTAAATTCTTTCTTCCATGTGCTCCGTCCTCCCACCTCACGCTATTCAGCCCTTTCAGTGGAGGGCGAAATGTTGACGCTGTCAAAAGTCACGCGATCGGAAATGGGCGCCTACATGTGCATCGCCTCCAATGGAGTGCCGCCGACCGTGAGCAAGCGCATGAAGCTACAGGTGCACTGTGAGTATGCCAAGGACCCAACCTTAATTTTAGATATCCTTTGCAAAGGAGTGTTTCCGTTTTGTCACGACACATGTTACACATTCAACCCAAACACAATATACATATCATTTAATTCTGTCTTCATTGCCTTCAAAATTCTATCTGAACAAAATCTGTCTGCTTCTTGTTCGGTGTGGGTCAGGTTATCCAGTACTTCCAGTAGGGCATTTAAACTTCGGCGCACTCGTTGCTTGTTGGGATTCACATTGATAAATGTGCTCGAGCTGGGACGTTGCTAACAAATGGTTTGATTTATAACCCGAATGCTTGCAGCTATAATAATAATATTAATAATAGCTAACATACATAGACGGATGTGCGTGCGTGCTGCTGTATAGGAACGAAGCCCAACACTTGCCATCCGACACCCTATACCCGCGGCACAGTGGCACCCTACGGAACCGCAGTATAACGCAATAACTCGAACTGCAAGTGTTTCCGTTCCGATTTCCGGTGCCTTCCTTTGGCGTGGCGGACGCAAACTTTCCAAATGCATTAGGACAGCGGCTACCAGAACGTAGGGTGTCAATGAGTATTGATGGAGGTGGGCAGGTGTGAAGGAATTGTATTCGTACGTAGGGTGTGCTGTCTAGACGGTTTGGGCGAACGTCACGTCTCCGTTGTAAAAGTTGAGCAGCTTTTCCTTGCCTGCCGTGTGTGTGTATCATGTGACGTGGTAATTGCAAAGGGCAGTTGCCTGCCACCGCATCGTACCACTCAGCGCCGACCACCGTCACTCTATCCCACAACAACCACGCCACGGGAGGAATGCGTGCCAGTGGCTGCTGCAGCGCATTAAACTTAATGAAATTTTTGCAAAGAAAAAGGGGAATAAAAACCAAGTTAAAAACGACAACAACAACAAAGAAGAACAACAAATATGAATGTTCAATTTAAAATGTGCCCGACTGGGGGATGCCCTACTCTGCGCTACTGCTAATAAACTGTAGCCTTAACAATAATAGTAAAGTCATATTAATCAATATCACAATGTGTATAGGATTGAAACCAGTTAATGCTTCCGGCCGCTAAACACATTTGCCTAACTAAGCTAATGCCCATTTACAGGGAATAACAACAGCGTGGTGAGAAAATTTGCGTTGTGTTCTTGTGAGGACGGCTTGGGGCTGTGAATGAGCGAAGCTGTGTCGTAGGCAAAAGATCCTATCTACAAATTATATTAACATGGCCAAAATGTTCGCACCTCAATGAGCGGCTGCACGTGTGTGTGTAAGTGTGGGTGTGTGGGCTGGGTATGTGTGTGTGTGTGACACAGTCTGTGCCCTACTCAAATACACCACCACTCCTTCCTCACGACCGCAATGCTTAAACGTCTGTCAACGCCGCAAAAATTAATTTCAATTTTTATTTTTTTTTTTTTGCTTATCTGCTCCAATTTTTTGGCTTTGCTTTCGCATTTCATTTCATTTCTTTTCTCATTTCTTTTTCGTCTCTACGTCTCTCTGTCTGTCTGTCCTTATATCAGTCATTTGCTGTCTGCTTCAATCTCTGCTTCTACTCCTCCTACGCCCAGCCCCTCCATCCATCCCACCATCCCTCTGTTTACCCACGCTTGCCCCTTTATTGCTTTTGCCTTTGCGACTGCGTCTCAATTTCAATTTAAAAACTCATATGGGCGTCTGCAGCTTTCCACTTACCACTCCTACCCACCCATCCACACACACACACACACACACACACACACACACACACACACACACACACACACACTGCCAAATATATCTGCTGCTGGAGCTGATGCTGTCTCTTCTGATTTCTTCTGCTATGCTAGTCTTTGACGTTGCTTTACCACCTCTGCTTTCCGTCTTGTTGTCTTAAATTGACAACATGAACACAAAAAAAAAAAAAGGAGACACCACCCCCTCCCTCCAACCCCCTTAAGAGCACCCCCAACCCCAAAATTCAGTTCACATTCACGGCTTTTGCCGCTTGATTTCTTAAGTTGCTTCAGCGCTTTGCTTGATTGATTTTAATCAGAAAATTAAGTGGATCCCTGGCTTTAAAAATCAACCCGCCGCAAGCACAAAGAGAAAATGTTTGTCTCTTTGTTGTTGTTGTTGTGCGGTATTTTGGTGGCTCTTTATGTCTAATACCTGGGATTACATTTGGACTTAGTCACAATCAGGCCTAGGTTTATACTACAGTGTATTTCTAACCACAGCTTGTTTGGTATAACTTTCCACTTAAAACGGGGTCATTTGCTATTGCATTATTATTATTCTCACTTACACTTGCTCCTTTATCGGATTCTTCTTCCTCTGTTATTCAATTCAAATCCAAATGACAACATTCCTCATATTCTTTTGTAATGTTAATCAACAGCTCCAAATGCAAGATACTTTTTAAGCTGAAATAAACGTTGAGAAATCAAAAGTTATGTTAGGAATTACTTATTATTTCTTAGTATTTCTTATCTACTGAACATCTAGCAACTATCAACTCAAGAACTTATCCGTTAGATGTACGTGTTCATAGCTAACAGCTTGAAGCTTTTGTAGTATCGGAACTTTTGCAGTTGCTCACATGATGAGTTAGATCAAATAAACACATCGAATAAACACTGTTGTTATTGGGTAAATAAAGGGAAAGCGACAGATAGCACGGGTGAAGTGTGAGTGTGAGAGTGCGAGTGAAAAGAATGATATTGACGTTGATGACTTGTTTTGATCAACACATTGTAAACCAGTTACAGCTAAGCACACAACCGACGCGTAGTCTACGACATCGGTATGACAGAGGCATATAAAAGGCCCAGTAATCTGAATGATAAGCACTGCAATTTCGTGCTGAGAGATCGATAGATAGATAGAATGCGGATCTGCATAATTATTACACTGCTCGCTCTGGTGGCTATTGCCGCCGCACAGCGTGGTGGCCGCGGTCCTGGTGGTCCTGGGGGCCCTGGTGGTCCTGGTGGTCCTGGTGGTCCTGGTGGTCCTGGTGGTCCTGGTGGTCCTGGGGGCCCTGGTGGTCGTGGGCCAGGCGGTCCTCCCGGCCGTGGTCCAGGTGGTCCTCCCGGCCGTGGTCCAGGTGGTCCAGGTGGACATGGGGGTCCTCCCGGTCGTGGTCCAGGTGGACATGGGGGTCCACCCGTCCGCTGTCCAACTCCAGCCTCCACCACTACGGAAATTCCCAGCACCAGCACTGACGGCACCAATTCAACCATCAGCAGCAGTCCCACTGAAAGCTCCACCGACCTCTCCACCGAAAGCTCCACTTCAAACTCCACTATCGACGGAAGCGGTTAGGCTGCTTCTGCTTTTTTCAATAAATGCCAAATTTGTTAAATATATATAACAGAATATGAATCTATATATTTATCTGGGCCACATCATTCAGAAGTTAATTAATAAGTAGTACAGCTTGTTCTGTAAACATAACTACAGATAATGCTGGCTGAATTTATTTACTCAGCTACACCTGAATGGATATACTTTTTTATTATTATTAATATTCGCCTATTGTATCAGGCTAGCGCTTAGCCAATTTGTCTGTCATATTCACTAATCACTTTATTCATTAGGTGATAGATTGAGTCAATCATTTTTTATAGAGGTAAAGTTAAAATTCGATGGCGAAGAGCACTCAGAATCGACACATAATCCATCAAGTGCACGTCAATTGTGGTTATGTTAAGTCTGCAGTAACTATGACTGCAGATTTATGGAATTGACAGCTATTATTGGGATGGATTTATTCAAAGCTCGGCAAATGGACATCAGCTGTTTGAGCACATCATAAAATCCTCAAAACGATAATTGCATAACATTACGCATACGCCGCATGTACGTTTTTGTTTCAACCGAACAGCAGTTGAGCCACAACAGTTGCAAAACTCTATTAGAACAAATTGAATTTTCAATAAGTGGTAGGCAATGCAACAAGAACAACAACGACCGAAATAAAAAAAAAAAACAAAAATAACAACAATGACTACGAGGCAACACACAGCAGAAGCGAAATGCAAGAAGAATGGTTGGCAGGCAAGGATTACAGCACGAGTCGACGCTAACAACACATGACATATGCTACATTATTTGAAAACACACTCACTCACACACAATAGACACACACACAATAAGCACACACACCCACACACAAAACAGGCACCCACACACACACATATATAAGAGTGTTGCATGCACAATTCCAATAAATTGACCAATAATGAACGGTTGAACGCAACCAATGCGGGCAAGCGCAGGGTGTGGAGGGGTGGGGGGGGGAGTGGCATGCGATGGCGGACAGCTAGCCAAAGTTGAAAAGCCAAAAACAATGATGGTCTCTGACCAAATCACTGGCACCCGCACCAGGGCACCAAGACATTGCCAAAGACAACATCCAAAATCCAAAACAAACGAGAAACAACGAAAAACACGCAAGGCAAAAACTTGGCAAAAACACGACACATGCAACGAACTCAAAGCAGCTGCTAAACGGTTCCAGAAATACCCTAACAAAGTAATGAAAACCAGTTCAATGCTTTAACATGCATTTGTTGGCCTTTATGTCATTATTTAGCTTTCATTATGTTTTTGAAATATTTGAATAAAAAACAGCTTTAAGCAGATTAATTTTTTTTTTATTTATTTACCGATTTCAATTGAACTAAGAATAATTAATATACAATTGCTGAAAAAAAGTTAAAAGTTAAATTGGATTAAAAAGCAAGCAAAAATATTCCAAATATGCTGAGAAACCAATTAAATAAATTTTGCAATATTGTTTTTACATTGATTTGGTTTGATTTGCACTTCAAATCGAAGCACTTACAGAATTTTCATTTGCATGTGCGACAATCTTATAACTTGTCCCGTTTTATTTCGTAAATAATATAATAATATTTGATAAATTCCCTTGTTGCATGCTACAGTGTGTTTGTGTATTTGCTATAGGCACCTAATTTTAATCGTTCGTTTCATGTTACATATCGTTGATACATTGACAGCATATTGGGTAAACGGACATAGCTGATATACTCGCTTAACCCAAGTGCAAATTGTAAAAGGCATAGAGGAAAAAGAAATGTTTGAGTTGGGTAACGTTCGGATGGGTTTCAGCACGAGTTGTGGTGCTCGTTTGTTTGGTGCTGGTGTGCTTGGCCGCTACTAACAGCAATATAATTCATTTTCAATTAAAATCGTATCAGTTGAACAACGCTGCTGTCATTAACAAATAACGCCATTTCATGAAATCACAGCATCACAAAAGCTGTTGCAACACTCGCAGCTTAATTGCCAGCCAGAGCGGCAAGGGGCAAGGTCAGTTAGCTAACGGAGTTTGTTGCCAGCTTGATAATAATGTTGACCAACTTGTTTAACCACTCTAACTCGCTTTCTTTCTTTCCTTTTCCCCTCTCCCTTTTGTTCTTTCTCTCTCTTTGTTCACACAGTTCATCCGCTGGTACAAGTGCCAAATCAATTGGTTGGCGCCCCGGTTTTAACGGATGTCACATTAATTTGCAACGTTGAGGCATCGCCAAAAGCCATCAATTACTGGCAGCGCGAGAATGGTAAGTTTACTTTCCCATCCCCCCTAAAACGAAGGGGGTTGCATTTTTGGCTTATTGGTGTTTTTCTTTATTTTCAGTTGGAACTGCCCAGTACAAAGGGCATTCCTTTGGTTAGCATACTCTGTTAACAAACACTTTTATAAGGGGTACAGTGTCTAGGCTCTAGAAATCCCCCCTTTGATCAATCTAACTAAATTTAAGTCTTAAAAAAGCACTCCCGAATTGAAGAGCATTCTTTATTTTAAGATAATTTTCCAAGAAATAGGTGCAGGGTATTTGCAATCGCGACATTCTTATGCAAATCTACAATGGCTACTGTTCCTTGTGCATTTCCGATTTTAAGCGTTGGAAAAAATGAAAAGCGGTGAAAGAGCCAAAGCCTTATAAACCTTTCAATGGCGCCATTTGTCTTTATTTGGTTTGTGTTCGATGCTCAAATATTTTCTGGCTGGTTGTTGTTGTGGGGGAGATTTCTTGAGCTGCAGCTCAAGCTGAAGTTGAAGCATTTCTCATTTTGCCTGTTTTCTTGTTGTCGGTGCTTGTAGAGTGCATTTGACGTATATTGCAAACGTGACAGCCCGATAGAAGAGCTGCCGCAGACATCAAAAATGTCATCATCAGAATGGGCACTTTGAGCACTTCGACTTTGACTTGGCCATTGACTGGCGCTGGGTTTGGGTTTGGCCAGTTTGGTAGCATCATCGCATTTAATGCGATTTAACAACATACCACAATTCTCATTTGGCTTTCGATTTGGGTTTCGCTGGCACAGGTGAAATGATTATTGCAGGTGAGCGATATGCCCTCACCGAGAAGGAGCACAACATGTACTCCATCGAGATGATTCTGCACATTCGACGGCTACAATCGTCTGACTTTGGTGGCTACAAGTGCATCTCAAAGAACAGCATTGGGGATACCGAGGGCACCATACGGTTATACGGTAAGTTGACACACCATTTAACTTTTTCTTTGATTCTAGTTCAATTTACCGGAAAGTTGTAAATAGTTATTGCTTTTGCAAAAGAGTCGATTGCGTAGACATTTTTACTTTGAACAATGATTAGCAGAAAGTAAAGATTGAAAATAGCTCAAGGAGAAGGAGTTCATAACTTTACACTTTTGCACTTAGAAATCAACTAAATAGCGCTCGCTCATTTCAACTGTCCTTTGTCCTTTATCGCGTTTAGAAATGGAACGACCTGGCAAAAAAAATCAACGCGAAGAGTATCTCAATGAAGTGACGGTAAGTGAAAAATAACAAAACAAAACACAGACAATCGGACAAAGAGTGATGGATGCGTAATAATAAACATTTTTGTATGAAAACACACACACACACACACATTAAATGCAGAAGAACGATGTGGTGGCCAAAGACAATCGCTCCGAAGATGGGACACGCAACCAGAATGGTCGCCTGTACAAAGACCGCGTCCAGCCGGCGGACGTGGTCAGTGGGGCACTGAGCAGGAATGGGCCAGGGACAATGCCACTCATAGGAATTTTAACCGTATGCGTCTTATTAACAACTAAACTGTGCGGCAATACAAAAGGTAACAGTCAAGCCACTTGCGCCATACAGGATGCGGAGTATACAGTTGACAGATCAAAGGCAAGGATAAAGCGGGCTCGGGCTGATGAACCGTTGGCAACAGTCCAACAGCAACCGCTACAAAGGGCCCTTAGAATTTTAGCTTCATTGAATTGTAATTATAAAAATGCATTTACAACAACAAAAGGAGCCGACAACAACACACACACATTGCCAAAAAAAACAACCAAAAATATGTTACACAAACAAGGAGCTTAAGGCAAAAAAAAAACAACTTCAACTACAATTGGGTTTTGTTTTTTTTTTATTTTCATAATTCAATATTCAATATTCATTCAAAAAGAAGAAATACATGTACGCATAAGTAATTAAGATTAAATGGAAATCGATAAAAACGCGTTTGAATGTTACCTCGTTAGTCAAAGAAAACAAACAAATAATAAGTGCAGAAACGAAATCAAAAACAATCCGTAAATGTCAATGTTTAAATGTTGTTCGGATTTTTTGTGAAAGGCTTTAGCTACTTAAAGTATGCTAAATAAACTTAGCTTCGGTGTTGCCGAATATAAAATCCCCTTGCAGACACATGGTAAATGCACTCAGTCCGATTTCAGATGACAAAACTATAAAATTACACTTTCAATTGATTGGGAGTTTTTTGATAACGTAAAGTAATCCCTGAGCTTGTCATCAATGTAGTTTCAAGTGATTGTTATGGTAGCTCCACTAAAAAGAAGTCCGATCTTGCCTTTGGCATAGATCAAGATACCTTAAGAAACTCATCTCTTAAACGCTGCGTGCGTGCTAAGGTATAAAAGTAAACCAAACCCAATCCTTTGCATACCGTAAATAATCGTACATAACTTGATAGAAACCCAATTTGCTTATCCCTATATCATCCCTTATGCTTATGTCTATACACCAATGGTGTTTTTTTTTATGGTTTTTTTTTTTGTGTTGTTAGTTTCCTTAAGTCTTATACTTAATGTATGGGTAGGTTAGGGGGTTCTGTATATACAACTAGATATACTATAATACATATGGTATATGTGCAGCTCAAATCATATTTATGATTAACATTATTACAACATAATACTACGGTATTGTAAATATTCGCACCTGTAGTGTTCTTCACAATTTGTTATCGCATTGCTCCATTTGTTCAAAATTGAAGTATTAGGAACTGATTTCTTTTACTTTTGCTGGAGTTTGATTTATTTTGTTATTGGTTAATTGATTAGGTACATAAATAGATATCTATAGATGTAAGTCGAGAAGTGGAGCTGAACACATTTTGCAGGATGCTTTTGAGTCAGTCGGACAGCAGGAAGCGAACGAACTGGTTCAAAATGCATCAACAGTTGCAATGAGTCTGTGAACTGGTTCACAGTGAACAACACGAACTAGTTTATTGATCGTTAGATCAAAGGATAATTAAGTTTGCATAGCAAACCAAAATTAAGAAATATCTATTTTAAGTTTTTTTTTTTTAAGACACTTGATTGCTTTTCCGAGTAAGAGTTGAGACAGAACGACTGCGTATGGTTCCGCTGGAACTAGCTCAAAACAACTATGTAATGTTTCCGGCTTAGTGCGAGCTACTTCTCTCGTTCCTGCAAGCAATTTAAAACAATAAATAAAATCGGAACTAGTTCATATGAACAAAATGCTGCACATTCTAGAATGAGCCCTAACAAAAAAAAAACCGCAAAGTAAAACTAGTTCACTTCGGCTAGCAGTCAAATAAAATACACAAGTACGACAAACTGGGTCAATGAACCAAAATATGGATTGACTAGCAAACTCAAAATGAACTAGTAAGATGAATTTAAAAGCCAAACATATATAACAATTTGTTCATGGATTTAGTTCAAATGAACAAAGAACATCCAACGCATGCTACTCTAAATGGAACACGCTCAAAAAAAAAAACAAAAAGAACTAGTAAGAGCCAAAAATGAGTAAATTCCATTTAAATCCCAGCTTTTCTTATCTTTCTGATTTTGGTTGGCAAGCCCTGCCAAATCATCGCTCTCTCCCTAGGCTAGAAGTACTTAAAATGCATGCATCCCCATATGCATATGTATATACATACATATGTAAGCATGTGTAAGTGTGCTCACAAATTACGTATGTGTGTGCAAGATCAGCTTAATTCCGTTTTCGATATTGTATGAATTCCAATTACGCAGAATAAATATATTAATGTGCCAAAATGCAATTGAAAAATATTTAAAAATGTAAACCAAAGAAAGAATTATATATGTGTGTTCGAATATTCAATAAACTTAAAAATTTAAAAACAAAAAACCCAAAAAAAAAAAATCAAATAGTAAATACATATATACGAGTACATATTTGTCTCAATAATCCTAATAGACCAGCATATAAAAAAAAGAAAAAAACAGAGAAACAAAATACACATAAAGAAAAACGACACAATAAATAACTCATATACAATTTTGTGACAAGATTCGACAGCGTTTTAGTATTCTAGGCTGGGAATATGCGAAACCTTGCTCCCCTCCCTCCTTTGCTGCAAAGATATATTTAAAGTTTATATCTACATATATGTGTAATACTACCGACTAACCCAGACGTACTCTGACTTAATATACGTACCAAAAATGTATTAGTGAAAATGCGAGGAGAAGAAAATGAGAACAGAAGCAGAGAGGCAGGGAGAGAGATAAAGAAATACATTTGGAAATATTCAATAAACTTAAAATACTACTATATGTATAGGGAATAAGATATGTATTTTTTTTTTTTGAGACGGATGATATGATATATCATAGCAAATCAAAGTTATGGCTATAAGAAAAATATTCATATATACATAAGCTACGATTACATTTAGCGAAAATTCCAAAAATAGAAAAAGCAAATCACTAAACGCAGCTATGATTTAAGCTAAGTTAAAGTTAACTAAGATATCCATGTGAAAACCCCATAAATAAAACGTAATACATCCAATGTCTACGCTAAGCAAATACCCCTTACTTAAAAAACAAAATGAAAAGAAAAAGCCCAAAATTAAAAATAAACAGAAAAAATACATTCATGAGTGAAAATACTCAAAAAATACGCAGAACTATTCACAAACAAAACTACAAAAACATAGACAACATTCAATAATGAAAATATTACCACTTTTTGTGTATGTTCATGTATATAAAAAAAAATGTTTGTACTTGTATTGTAAATTCTGATCAAAACAAGCCCCATAAAGAAAATGCGAAAATGCAAAATGGCAAGAGAATAAAAAAGCAAAAAAATAAACATATATATATATATGTTTATATATATATACATATACGTATTGTAATAAACAACCGAAAATTGAAACCCATGCAAAATAAAGTAAAAACCCTATGAAAACCTATGCGAATTTGTTTTCTTCTTAAATTCCGACGATTAAATCCAGCGTAAGTGATAGCTTAAAATCGGGGGCCGTCTTGCACCTCGAAAAAGATTTGCAACTCATTGACACACAAATAAATAGCTTAAACCTGCAGGCTCTGGCAGCCTTTATCTTTAAAAATGATATACAAATTAGACGACTAATTTGAGTACTTCTCTGTCTCTCTGGCAACACCAATGCGCTGTGCACTTTAATAATGTTACATTTCGCAATCCCGCTACAACATCCATCGCCTCCCCCCACCATGCCTTCTAACAAAGACAAACCAAGAGTGGCACTGTGATGAGAGGGTGGCAGCTATTGCATTCGTGGTCTGGGGCTTGAGTTTGGCTGGAGACGACATCAAATCATTAGCAGTGCGTAAATCGTGAAACCAGACACGTTACACACTTACAAACAAACCCACACTTACACACAGATACACATGTAGATGAATTTAAACTATTAGACAAAAGAGAGACAGACTAAGTCGAATGTCAGCGGCACCTACATCGAGTCCTCACTCTCTCAGTCTCTGTCTCTATCTCTCTCTCTCTCTTTCTTCTTTGTTCTCTCTATCTCTATCTCTGTCCCTCTCACTCTCGATCTTTTCTATGTATTTTGGCAGGTGAATTTTGGTAGTGGTAGTAATGTCATTCCTGGTTCCGGCTCTGGTTCGAGTTCTGGTTCGAGTTGTGGTTGGCATAACCTGCACATTGTTTCATTTGTATAATCGCAATCTTTGACTGTCAGCTAAAAAATACCTCTTTACAACACCGACTCCGCTCGCCCAACACAATTGCAAATGTTGAAGATGCAAATGTTGAGATATTTTTTCCATTTGCATTGCCAGTACCCAAAACAAAAAAGCGAATCGGTACAGGAAACAGCTACAACTCAGGCTCAGGCTATAGCTCAGGCGAGAGCTCTAGCTCTGGCAACATTGTCACACAAATTATTCATTTTGTCCTTGCTTCTTTAGACTTGTCTCTGCCTACCCTGTAAATAAGCAGTTCCTTAACAAACGCATTTTCAACAATTGTAATTGGAACAACTGAATATCATATAAATCTATTGGCAGTTTACGTGTGAAAGTTTGCGAATTTTATTTCAGAAATAGCAAATTTAGCTTTAATTTCTTTTTTAAAATTTCAAATCAATCAAGCAAACTTATTTAAGAAAAATATAGCAATCAAGTAGATAAAGTTATATTTCCCAATATATATTTTGCATGTATTAATTTCCACATCATCAAAAGCTGCAATTTTAGTATTTAGTATTTGCTACAATTAAAAACAAAAGACACGTTTTTCTTTTCATTCAAGCTCAAGGTGTATTTTATTATCGCAAAAAGTACGAACTAATCGCTAAATATGCCAGATTGTTGAATAAGTTTCGAGGGTATCTGCGAGTCGACCCACGTTCAATCTTCATATTTGTGTGATTGCGCAACACACAATATAAATAACTCTGCCAGACTTGTACATATTTTGTAACTACAACTTAAAATAAATACAAACATTCTCTCACACCGACACACATCGCTTGTAGATAGACAGATGAATATTGCTGCTGATGGCTAACATCATTTGACCAACACAACATACCGTAAAATATTTGAATAAAGTATTTACTTTTTTTTTTATTTATTATATATATTTTTGTTCATTTTATTTAGGTAGATTTGTGGATTTGTGGACTTGTGTGTGCCGCACACTATTTACATATCCGTGTGAGTGTATGTGCCTGTGTGTGCATTTACATACATTTTCGAAACACATCGAGCTAAAATGGCAAAGGACATTGTCCTGCCGTGCAAGTCCCGTCCACGTCGCGTCGCCAACATTTGTGGCTTCTGTTTTTCAATAATCAAGGCACGTGTGTGTGTTGTGTTTGCGTGTGTGCGGTTTTTCACTGGCCTGAATTTTAGAAAATCGCACTAAAACAAAGTCGATTTCTAAATAGACTAGAAGAAATTCTAAGAATTTGAAAGGCATCATTTATATTTTTCAGAATTAAATATTCTACAATTAATAATTCTACATTAATAATTCTACAATGAATGCTTAATTTTCATGGGTGCAGAATATAAAAATGCAATTTGCTTCCTCAACTGTTATGTTAAATGTTAATTTAATATTAAAAGAAAACACCCTGAAAATTATACATATTTTTATCCACTTTAGATCCATGGTTTTTAGATGACCGCATCCGTCTCTTTCAGAAATATACTATATGAATAATAAGGCAATTGGACTTGGCTCCCAAAAGTATACCGATTTTCTAAAATTCATAGCAATTTTTTTGTGAGTGTACCAACGATTTTGCAACTGTTTTGAGCACATTTTTGGTAATTCGAATCACATTTTGTTTAGCAACTAGCAATTGACTTTCTCACATCAAATATGAATTCCAAACACTTGAACTACTTAATCTATTTGACAAATTTGACACTTCGATTGCTTTTCGAGCAGTAAATCAAATATCTCGTTACTTGAATGCAAATTTGTAACACATGAAATCGAAATTAAATTCCAAATAATTTTATCAATTGTGGTCAGTCGAAGCTTATCACATAATGATGAATTGTGCCTACATTTATCGTCAAAAAATTCTTGTATCTCGTTTGCCAGAAGAATCATATATTAAATATATAAAATATATTAAAACCGTAATATATGTTAATAGAAATAACTTTGCTAATGGTATATAAGAACTACAGCTCACTTTATATATCAGTTATATTTAATTAAAAGCTATGTGCTTTATTCTTTAAAAACTATCAACCACATTTAATTTAATTTATTTACTTAAACTATTTTTACTTTTTTTTTTAATCTGTTGACCGTTTGGTTGTAGGTAAATGCAATCAAATCTGTATTTAAATAGTTGGCCATAAGCCTACAAAGTGTTGTCAATATTAACACAGCTGCAATTGTGTGTTACTGTACACACATACCCACGCGCACGCACACACACATACCTACACACACAGTCGTACACACACACGTGCACGTATGAAATATAGCGACAGATGTTAGCGATCTGCTGCTGTCAACCATTTGGCCAACTGCAGCGCTCTGTAACCTATAACCTATATCCATATTCGTATTCGTATTCGTATTTGTATTTGTATTTGTTTTTATATTTGTATTTGTTTTGCTATTTGTGCGCAGAACATACCAAAAGTAGTACTCGAAAAAAAAGGAGCTGCATGTATCCTATGAAAATACTGACCGACCTTAAAATATCCCTATATCCCATCCTCACTCATGTTCTCTCTTTCTCTTTCACTCATCTCTGCAGCATGCTTCTTGTTGGTTATATACCCTGTTTAATATACTAACGCAGTTACTCTAGTAAGTATAAATAGTATATCCTTGTAAACATTTAGAGTCAGAAATGTTGTACTGCAAATTTATTTACAGGGTAACTGCTGACCAGGTATTTGTGTCTACTGACATGTTCAGAGTATTATTTCTTTTTGTACTATTTTCATACCCTTGTAGAGTGCATCATTAGTTTCTCGTGAGGTTTGTAACGCATTATCGAGCACATATCCGAGCCCGTAAGGTATTTATATAGTTTCCATCAGTAAAACTAGTCGGGGTGATATAAAGATGTCTGCCAGTCTGTTTTCTGTTTTTGTTTCCATGCAAACTTGACACTCAGTTATTAAGCAACACTGTTGAAACTTGGCAAATATCCGACTTTCAGTTGCAGACAGTTTCTTAGTCGGAGCCAGCCGTATCATAGAACGGTTGAGTTCTTGTATGAACAACTTCTTGGTTTAACTAGATATCCCAACTAAACTAAACAGTTAGGTGTGCTATTTTTCTCCTAACATTTCAGAACAAAGCAAAAAAAAAAACATTGGGATTGGACTACTGTAAGATATTGCTTTAATAGGAACAATCGGTCGATTACATAAATTTATGCAGAAAATTTAGCTGACGACCATTCGACTCTCGTCTACAAGGGTTTTTAATCTTCGGCGTGTTCAAGATAGGCCTTCATGCTTGTTTTACTTTTGTTTCTGATACAGCTTGGCGCAAATATTTGAGAATTTTAATCGTTTTGTTGCTGTCGCAGTCGCAGTACCAGTTGCAGTGGCAGTGGCAGCAGCGCAAGTTGTGCAGCTGAGGGAGTGGCAACTACAAAAATGAGAACTACAGGAATTGCAACAAAAAAAAGTAGTCAAATGTTTGCTGAGGGGGGATGCTGCGGTGAGATAGGGAGAAGATATTTGAACAATTCCCAAATGCGATAGTAAAGTGTTTTAAGCGGTTTTTGTTTGAATGCAAACTCGGCGCAGTAAGACGCGACGAATACAGAAAGAGAGATACAGAGAGAAAGAGAGAAAGAGAGAGAGAGAGAGAGGAAGAGAAGGGTGAAAAGCAGCAGCAAGCGATACAAAACGGTTGCCTACTTTTAGGCTCGACTCTTTGGCTGTTTGTTTGTTTGGTTTGCCCAACACTGAGTTGTTTGCACACACACACACACACACACACACTCACAAACACATACACAAACTTGCTGTAAGCTGTGAGTTGTATTTATTTACTGTTCGCATGTTTTATTGTTAACATTTAAAATATTTGCGACTGCATACAATTTTGTTGCAACACTCATCCCAGGCACCAAACCAATTCCTTCTCCCTCCTCCCCCCTACCGCAACACATCATTCCACCACTGACCCGTATTTTTCGAAACAAAAATCGTCCTGCAGCTCTTCGGGTTTGTTTGTTTTTCTGTTTATTTTTTGTATTTTGCCCCTCATATGCGTTTATTTAGTTGCCATTTGAATTCAGTTTTAAAGCAATTTTAGTTTGTTTGCTCAGCGCCTGAAGTATTTTTTTATCTAAAAGCTGTTTGGTTAACAGTTTTAAAATTGATACCAGCAAACCAATTATTGCCCAGGTGGTAGCATTAATTTCATAAAATAATCTGCGTCGAAAAATTGAAGACACATATCATGCGATTATCAACTATTTTATATTTCACAAAGCAAAATCTGAAATCGGAATTCGTTGGCCCCTAGGCAAATTGCTAATGGGAAATGTGAAATTACTACATAGGCATCGTTGAAATGTTGTAAATAAGCTGCATACATTTGATTCAAGGAATTCTGTTGCTAATCAAGCATTTATATATGGCCTTAATAAAGTAACATCTCTTACAGTCAACACATATCTGTATCAAATAAGTCTCAATTTCAGTTTCAATTTTAAACAATTATTGCCCAGAAGTGAACCAAGAACCACCCGCCTATGGCCGATTCTACAATTAGATACGAATGCAAAATGAAACCGGCAATCTAACATGTAGCTCAGGTGGAGGCCAAAACGAGTGGCAATGGGAAACGGGTTAAGAGCGAGAGAGAGAGAGAGAGAGAGAGAGAGAGAGATGGATAAATAAAAAGAGTGAGAGGGTTGCAAAATAAAAATGAAAAATACTAAAAAAGGAACATTTTTCAAGCAGCTCCCACATTAATGTGGAGCACATTAGTGCACGTAAGTGTATTAAGGATAATGGATGCACTCATAGATATTTCGCTGTTTGACTGTCTGCATATGGATAGAATAGTACTCAGACAGACCTAGGACATAGCTAGGTTAGGGGTTGGGATGGTGTGTATGCGGAAGGCAAAGCACACTGGTCCGTTTGGTTACATGAAATGCAGGTAGGGAAGATACAGTGCTTCCACAGTGGAGAATAGGTGGATTACTGTGAATAGCTGAGTATGTGTGGGTGTGGGTGTTGGAGGAGCTGCTCTACATAAATTAAAGCATGCAACTGAAACTGTAAATGTAACTGTGACTGTGACTATGGGCGTGGACTTGGATGTGGGTGTATGTGTGTACATTATATTCGCCTCCTTCTTGTATTATGTAAAACCGACCACACAGAAAAACACCCCCCGAAAGACTCCCAAACATCACTATCACTTAAAGTCAAGTTGCAATTGCAACTAATTACAATAATGGAATGCCATTCAAGATTTTTAATCGATACAATTTAATGGAATAATCGAATATTTCGAATTTAACTGCAGATTAACTTAAAAGCTAAGTAGGCTATTATAACTTTTATACAAGCTTTCAATCTTCTATTTGGCTTTTCCAATTCTGTCTGTTCCTATTTGTGGCTTAAATCGATGCCTGTACTTCTGTACTTACAGTGTACAAAATTTCCTAACTTTTAAACTAAAATCCAGACGGAGTACTCTCTGCGTTTGTTTTGTATCGGATTTTGAAAGAAAAATATGGTCTGCTCCGAATTTCCAGTTCCAGTTCACGAGGATAATCAAGAAAACAAAATTTAAATTATCAAAATGAATACATAATGCCGCAAATCAAAAATTTAATCCCCAATGAAATCGATGATTATCAGAAAATCACCCAAATAACAACAACGACAAATGCGCTCATCTTTAAAGGAAGTGCATGAAATGGAATCCAAGACACTCAACGGTAAAATGTGAATGGTAAATATATATTCGCATGTGGACTCGGTATTCGTGTTCGGTATTCGTATTCGTTACTCGGTATTCGCATTGTAAAAGCACTTTTATTGTCATCATTGTCAGCGGGAATTGTCATCATAAATATTTGATTGTTGCATCAATAAAAGCTTATGACACATAAAAATCCATAATTTCAATTGTCGCCCACGGCGTTTGGCTGCTTTGCCAAGTGGATGAGAGCGCTGGGAAGCGAAGGAAAGCGGGTAAGTGGGCAAACTGGGAATCGGATCAGCCCCTGGCATCAAGGTTAACGCAGCCAAGGAGCGAGCAATAAATAAAAGAACGATGCTGACAAAGAGAAAGCGGCACATCCTTCACATCAATATAACAAAACGCCCACACAAATTTCCACAAAATACTCCTCGCCCACACCCCCCTCAACCACGCACCTCTCCAACAACCGCCTCCCATCAACATCCACCTCCCACTTATCTTCTGTCCCAAGCTCAACAGCAGTGCAGCACATAAATCAGAATCGCTGTCTGCCATCCTCGGCTGGCACATTCAGACACTTGACAACGTTCCCCGGTGCGATTTCGATATCGCTTTCGCTGCGTCTCGATTAAATAAAGTTTGCTTGGCAATTAGTGAGCTGAAAGTCTTCCAATTGTTGTCCCACTCACATACGCACACACACACACACACACACACACATATGTGTATTTGAGTAGGTATTTGTTTGATATAAGCTATTTTATTTCTTTTTACAATTACGGAGCCAACATTACAATCTGCTTATTTGTAGCATCAACTGCTCATCGCTGAGTTGCGAGGGTAGTTTCATAAGTTCCTTAAAGGTTTTAGGACTTACCATGGCTAAGAACGAAACTATTGTTGTTTATATGTATATATATATATATAAAAAATAATGCAGTTCGAAATATTTGTATTCATTCATTCATTTTAAACATAGTGGCGATATCCAGTTGAGGAACAGACCGGAAAACTGTCGCCACATTAGACTTGCAAATTTACGAATACTTTTATTTAAAGCATTAAAGTACAATTAAAACAATACATACAAATGTATGTAAATAAATACATATGTTATAAGTACATATATACAGACATATATTTATAAATTCAGTTTTCAGATTTTGTATGTTTTATTATTCGTTTTTAATCGTATAATTCGTGTGTTAATTGAAATATGTTATTGTAAGTGTTTGAATACGGTTACGTGTGTGTGGGAAAAGCATTGTTCTGTCTGCCGAGTAGCGGCTGAATGTTGTCTGTAGTTTTACATTTCGTATGCATCACTGCAAATGACAAATTAATGAAGCGCTCGCCACACATTTGTCTGATGATTACATCTGTAACTGCAGCCGTTTGTCTCGCTGACTGTGTGTGTGTGTGACAAACGCATATCTTACCATATAACCATAACGTCAAATGCAACATTTTAAACTATTGAAGACAGCCACAACAGAAGTAGTAATGTGCCAGCCTATTTGCACTGATATGTCAAGCATCGGGGGGGAGGGGAGGATTTGGGTGGCAGGTTAGTTTAATTGTTAATAGAGCCAATGCAACATTAAATTTTGAATTGCAAACGTCAGCAAAACTTTCAACAACAACAACAGCAGCACGAGTAGCTCGTGTGGCATGTGCAAAGCTCAGCAAAAACTTCACACGCCCTATGTTCGCCTGTGTGAGTGTGCATTTATCGATACACTCAAAAAAACGAAACGTGCCTAATTTCATTGACACGGGCAATGACCGACAGATGATTGACAGCCGCTTCCCCCTTTTACCGCCCCCCAAATATACAACTGACTCAACCAACTCAACCAACTCAACCAACCCAACCAACATCAAACTGTCACTAATTAGTTCAATCTGCGCTCAATTTAGATCAGATCAAAATGTCACTAATTAGTTCAATTTGTGCTCAATTTTGATCAGCCTGTCTGTAGTCGTTTTTTGTTGTGTTTCTTGCTGTGTATGCACAACTCGAATCACAGGAATGTGTTTGTATATCCAAACAAATGTTGAGTATGCATTCACATATATATATAAATAGCTTTTATCACAATATATTTGGTGCACACAGCAATGGTAGATAAATTCTCCTTCCGTCTGATAGATATTCGCGTCTACCATAGACAGATCAAATTAATTAAATATCTTGAATAAACTCGAACATGAGTCACAAATCGATTTTAAAGATGCTGACTTACTAATCCGTAAAAATATACCTAGGCATTATCCGTACAAAAATATCTCTCATCACAGCTCCTCCAGCGTCAATACAACGAATCCACCTGGAAAGCCACTGGGCCTTAATTTATTATATTTGAGAAGTAGCCAAATTAAAAATAATTTTTCACTATTAGTCTAATTATGAACATTGACTAATTTTTCTTAGTCTAATTTCTTCTTAAAATTCATGAATTATTCAATTTTTTGTGAAACAATTTGAATATCAGCTAACTGCAATTGATACTGATATACTTTTTCCATAACATCGATGCGAAAGTCGATAACTCTTCGCAAAAAAAAACACGAAATACTCACACTTTGCATACATTGCGAATTTTGATAATACAGAATGATATCCCTTATGGGAAAATGTACACGCAACAATTTTTCATTGAATATTGTAGGAAATGATAATAGTGGAATCAGGCTATAACATGCATAACTTTAAACATCCCCAGCTTTGTTTAATGCACAGGTATGCAATGTTGCAGATCTCAATAACATTACAAATACTTAATATGACTTGTCGTGAAATGTCTCGTCTAAGTTCATAACAGTGCACACTTATAAGCATAAAATCACCACAAATTATGTAAATTTACACAAATTTGTGTGTGCAATACAACAATTTGATTGTTTGCCTGTTTACGGCGCATTCATAATTAACGACCAATATTTATAAGGGAAAAATATTAGCAGTTGACAAACATATTGTTAACAAGCAAATTCGATTACCATAGCAAATATTTTGGCCTTTCCAAATAAAAACAGCAATGCATTTATATTTTTATTTAGTTTAAAATGGCATACGCTTGCTCCAATGTGGTTAATTGAAAGTTGATTGTTGATGATACCGTGTAAAAGAAAACAGAATTCATATTTTTCAAACAATTGTGTAATGAATTTGAATTTGTGCAATGAGCATTAATCGGCATTTCTTATTCAATCTGTTTGAATTGGGTCATCATCTAGTATTTTAATACTTTTTTGTTGTTGAGGTATTTGCTGTTGACGTTGGCTTGTGAGTTTCAGTTCGAGTTGCCTTTGATTTTATATTTTATTTTATTTAATTTCATTTTGTGCTTTTCGTTTGTGTGTGTGTTCCTTGTTGTTGTATTTTAATTTCAATTTTAGCACACACACACACACACACACATTCACACACAAACACATATAAAGCCAGCTCGAGAGCCAAACGATATTTTTTATATATTTATTTTCGATTTTTTTTCCTGATTTTTTTATTCGTTTTTTGGCTTGTGGCAAAATATATTAAAAGCTACTTACATAGTGCACAACCAAACGGTTGTGTGTGTGTGTGTGTGTGTATGTGTGTATATTTGTGTGTGGGTGTGACTGCACACACAAACACAATTACAATGCTGTGGTTTCATATGTAGCCTGTCGAGTTGAAAGGGTTGCGGCAGGGTGCGGAAATTTGGGGTAGATGATGATGATGATGCAAGTGATTCATGCGGAAAACGAGCAACAATTTTGGTTTACCAGACAGACAACGGCATTCGCTTGCAACAACAACAATAGCAGCAACAGCAACAGCAACAGCGACAGCAACAACAACATCAACGACAACATCAGCAGAAACAATGTGGCCAGGCTTACATGTGTTTACACATTGTTGTTGCTGTCGTTTTTGCCGTAGTGGTTGTTGTCGTTATCGTTGCTGCTGCTCGGCTTGCCTGCTGTTTCAATTTTATTATGAGAGCATTTTGTTTTCATGATTTCAATAAAACATCAAAAAATGCACAACGACACCAAGAGAGAAAGAGAGATAGAGAGAGAGAGAAAGGTAGCACAAAAACCTCAGCTTTTATTAAAAGCAGATTAAATCATCTGCAAAATATACTGGGTTCAAATAATGTTTGTATGCCCCCTTGCCATGTATGCATCTCCCGCCTAGCTTGCCACCCACAGCTACCACAAATCGAAAATTCAGTAAATGGGCCTAATAAGTCGCTTGTAATAGACCACGTTGCGTAAACGCAACGCAGCAAAAGAAGTTAACAATGAGCAAATATAGAGCATAGATCAAACAAGAAATAACGTCGATATTGGACACACCGAAGATAACATACCCTACTGGGCTGGATATACTTTTGAAACAGTTTTTCTTTACTTACGTTTTCTGTTTCTGGCAGTGAACTAAATATTTCACATTTGTGTCTTTATATTCTTAGTTATCAGTCGATTGTTGCTATGATAGCTATTTATAGGGGCCCAATAATGATGACTGTTTTTTTTACCAAATGTGAGTAACATAATAAAACGCATTTTTTTAGTTTGCTCTTGATATCTTGGTAAGAAACGAAAAATTATTATTTTACTTTTTTATGTATTTACCATAAATATTATTGTTGTTTTGTCAATATTTTTTAAAACATTTTCCAGTTTGCGTTGAGATTAATTTTTAATTTTGTTTTTTTTTTTAATGAATATATTAATTAACTGCTGGGAAATGCTTTTGCAACGTGTACACTATAAAAATAAAATCTTCTGAAGCCCCTATATAAGCAAATTAATTTTTTATACTAAGTTTAAATATTTTTTTCTTTAATGAATATATTAATTAACTGCTGGGAAATGCTTTTACAATGTGTACACTATTAAAATAAACATCTCTGAAGCCCCTATATAAGCATATCTGTGTATATATGCGGAACGGTTCATTCAGCTTGTTGTACACAATGCAAGTGGCAAGGTGATTGCAGATTCCTTGCCAAATGCTAGTATATGCATATGCATATGTTTATTTGTGTTTGTGTGTGTGTGTGTGTTCATTTTTCTGCAATAATACCAGCTAAACCGTTAGTGCACAAAGAGGTCGCTTTAACAGGCGCCCAGTTGGGAGAAAAGAAGTCGAAGTGCACTCGAGTGAATAATTCAATATGGGGAACAAATTGTTTTAAACACGTTTCATTAGATTTCGCATTCGAAATGTTATTGCCACACACACACGCACACACACACATCCACACACATATAGAAGAGACAGCTGCCAACATTTGAATTCTAAATAACAAACAAGAGAGAGAGAGAGAGAGAGAGAGAGAGAGAGGGGAGAGAGAGAGAGTGGAGTAAACTAACTAACTGTAGAGTGGATGCTGCTGCGAGTCCTGTTTGCATGTGTGCCTTGTGTCTATGCGCATATTGTTTTTTTTTTTTTGCCATTGACAACTGAAAGATTGAATTGAACTTTGCATTCGTGCGATGCAAAAATGGCCTGACAGTTGAAGTGGGTGAGGCGGAGCCGGAGGAGGAGTCTTGAGGTATTGTGTGACGCTATGTAATTGTAAATTGATTGCTGGAGTGTAGCAAAATTCACTGGAGCTGCATTAGGTGCATGCAGCACAGAATGTGAAGAGCGAGTCAGAGAGCATTGGCAAAATGTCATTGAATCCGATTGGGTGCGATCAATTCCATTCGATGTCGCCGTCGCCTACAACCCGATACGATTTGTCTTGTGTCAGATTTGAGTGACAGAGCAGTTTGTTTTTTTTTTCACCCTTTAGTGCCCACAACATGCTATCGCCACATTGCATTGCCCAGACAACCCAGTCAGGCGACAAAAGTTACCAAATTGATTGAAGACGCAACAAATTTGTTCAACAACCGGTTTATACCTGTTGTACCGAGAGTACAATTATTTTTTTCAATAAAGCCCGGCTTACACACGCTGGCAAAGCTGACAGCACAATCTGATAACTCAAGAATCGTTATATTATATATGATTAAATTAAAATAAATTATATATCATATTGGTCACAACTAAACAAAAATTTCAAAAGCAATGTAATAGATTTTTATGTGGTATAAAAAGAATTCGCATATACAAATGCTGTTTATTATAATTGTCCTCTTTCAAATGTTGTTGGTTGCATTCGTCCTTTGCTGGTTGTTAGTTTGATTGGCTTTGCCTTACTAAATTCATATCCGTTTTCTCTGAATTCTTTGCTTTGTGTGCGTTTTGCTAAACTGGATTTATTTCCAGTAATTTATATCTAACCTAAGATTATTTTGTCGCCTGTGCATACGTACGTAAATATGTAAAAATATACACATGTTAATATATCATGTAATACTTGAAGCTATTTTGCAGTTACTTCTGCACAAGTCGATTTCCTTCAACTGGTTTAAGGCACGTGCTTCTTGTTCCTTCCTGATCTTTGAACAACAGCAAGAAAAATATATATATAATGAATTTAGCCTCAACACAAGACGCCCTCGTTAAGTGGAACTGAAGCAGGAGCAGGAGCAGGAGATGGTACCGAAGACGGATACGGAGACTCGCGAAGTTTGCTACGCTACGGCACTTCATTGGGCTGCATTAGGGCGTTTGCCAGTGCCACGCCCGCACTCTCTGATGCCACGCTTTTTATTTTGCCAATTGCTGTAGCTCGTTGTTATTGTTGTTATTGTTGTTGTTGTCGCTTGCTGTAGCTTATTGTATTATGCGTTGTATTGTTGTCGTTCTGTATCCGGTGAGTCCTTTCAAGCGCTTGTTGCTTTAATCTTGAGTGCCTGCTACAACTGCTCACCACTCCACTCCCCATCGTATCACTCTCGCAACCTCCCGTTGCCATCAACCAAACCATTCTGCGACTCATTATGCGCTTAATTTTCGCTTTTCATTTTCAATTGCCATAATTTAGTTTTATTTCAGTTCATTTTCGCTGCGGCTGCCTGCTGCCGGATGCTGTTGCTCCCTCGTCCTTCGTGGCAGGTAAAAACTTTTGCCACAAAAGCAACGCGACTTGGGCATATTTTCATTTGGAAAACCCACAGCAAGCTGGGTCTGATTACATCATAAGAAATGCGTAATAATTGCGTTAACATAACGCGGCCCGGACCACAGGTAGCAGCCACCAGCGAGGTAGGACCTCAACTTTGCCTGGCCAGCATCTCGTCGGGCATTTCACATTTCGCATTCCACATGCCACATTAGGTTCGCCCCCAAAAACACGCAATGGGCGTGGCAACCTCCACATCCACCTTCTCGACAAAAAATAAAAACTCAAGCGAACAACTACAACAACACCAACAACTGAAAACTTTGCACAAATTGTTTTACTTTGCGTTTGCGCTTTTTTTTGTTTTAAAGAAATTTAATTCATGTCCTCATCCAATTTAGTTAAGGAGCTCAACAGACTGCATTCCATATCAGTGCGAAACCAGGCGGTCGAAGAGAGTGTAACAGAGACACAACATAAAATCAAGATGAAAAATTGAGTTGAGCACAAAAGGTATTAAGAGTGAACAGAGCAGCAAATATCTTTAACCAGGAATAATTATTCTCATATCAAATACATTTTTTTCAGTTTGTCGAGCTTAATGTGGGTCTTAAGATTCTTAATTAAACATCTGCCATTCTACAATGAAAAATACCTTATATGGTTTATTCGACTACAAACAGTAATACATTCATTACTTCATAACTACATCTCAACTTGCGACTTGTAATTTGAAGTCTAATTGACAGATTGTTGAACAGGTGAATAGATAGAAAGCTGCTATTCAAGTCTCCTCTGAAACTCAAAAACTTAGTTGGGTCGCCATCTGTTGTCGACTTAGACACAGACACTCTAAGAAAGTTCAGTTTAACTCATGGAATACACGTTTTGTCTTTTATGACTCTTGACTCCGAATGTGAATGTGGATACGAGTGCCCTAAGAAAAAAATCCCATTTAACTGCTGACCTCTTATCAGGAAAAGCGTTAAGATTGCTAGGACGTGCGAGGACACGCACACACACCCACACGCACACACCGAACTTTGAAGCGAGCAACTTACCATAAATCAGTACCAATGAAATATCATTAGCTCCAGACCAAGCACAGTCCCCAATCCTCAACACTACCCGATGCAATTCAACACAACACGCTGCAAAATATACAAAAAAAAAAACAAGAAAATTATATTATTTTGGGCACACCGAAGATTAAATACCCTTGCAGATCGCTATCAGCTAAAATTGATTAGAATTGATTACGAATTAAAATTAACTTGTTAAAAAATAAAATTATTTCATACAAGAACTCATCAAATGATATAGTGATTCGATTCAAGTGACTAGATAATTTGTACGGTCTGCAGCAAAACTATAACAATATATATACAAAATATAACAAGATAGCTTAAAAGCTTAGTGAATAGCTTGCATAGAAACTGACGGAATCGGCTAATGATGCTGATCAAGAGTATATATTTACTTTATGGGTTCGAAGACGACTTCTTACATGCATTACGAGAAATTTATAATACCCTCGACAAGCGTATACAAAAAAAAGTGCAGCAACTGCGGTTTGGCTGGCAAAAAGCGAAACTAGCCGAAAAGGAGTCGAAGGAGTTGGTTCCGTAGAAGGGGCAGAAGAAGGGGCGGGAGAAGTTGCTGCTATTGTAGTTGGCACACACATTATGCCAGCTTTAGTCTTCGCCTCCGGCAGCGGCTGTAAAAAGTTGAAAAATTGATTGAACACGTGAATAACAGCAACTGAAATGCAGCTACAACAACAACAGCAACAACAACGACAACGACAACAACAACAACAGCAATTGTTACAAACAGTAGAAGCATGTTTGCACATACAAATGTATGTGCTTACAACCAGCCCTCTACACGCCACATGCCACACAAACCCCCAACTCTGAGTCGCTGCTCGTCTTGACGCTGGCAATAAAAAGTACAACATGCGTGGGAGTCAACATTAGGGAAGATGGAGGAGATTGCGGGGGAATAACGGTATCAGACATACCGGGAGCCAGTGAACAAATCCCATAAAGCTGCATTTTGCGCATTTATACATATGCCAAAAAACTACAAGAAGAAACAGTTTTTAAATGGTGTCAGAGTTTAAATACTCTTCCAGTTGTATAAAAAAAAAACTTCTGCTGGTTAACATAGTAATCCGATATTATTATTGATTTAAACTAAACTGTCTATCTAAATTCCAAATATTACAACTACACCTACAAAGAATCAAAGAAATCAAACTGAAAACTAAAAAAAAAATGTTATTTTTTTTTAGAAACAATTTCCAAATTGAAACGTTCTTTTCTATTTTTCAGAAATATATTTCTAAATAGTAAAAAATAATAAAAATTAAATGTGCAAACTTTAAAAACAAGTAAGAGTGCGCTAGTTAAGTAAACTCGACTACGATATACCCTTAACCCAGTTATTAAATATATTCTATTAATATTGGCAAATTCCCCTTTAAAAAGATTTACACTAACACGTGAAACACGCAATCGTAAGTAGCGGGGCTCATGCCATCCCTTTCTCACACATGCGCTCGCATATTTATGCATACAGAAAATGCTTGCGGCTTCTGAAAGAAATGAGATCAATATGAGAATATATGTTCGACTATAACTTGGGTGTTTCTTATCCGATCTTGTCGAATTGGGCAGTTGATCAACAGTATGCATATGCATGTTATATGTTAATTAGAAGATTCTGCCTTTAAAATTGTGGCATTTATTGCTATCGGAAATTTTATCTATCGATATTCGATAAACGAAGGCAGTTATCGAAAAATTAGCGCAAACTTGTTCTGCGCCTGGTATACGAGAACCTATATTCCAAATTTGAAGTCTCTAGCTCTTACAGTTTCTGAGATCTGCGTGTTCATACAGACGGACGGACGGATGGACGGACGGACGGACGGACAGACGGACATGGCTATATCGACTCGACTATTGATCCTGATCAAGAATATATATACCTCGTGGGGTCGGAGATGCTTCCTTCTGCCTGTTACATACATTTGCACAAAACCATTATACCCTTTTTACCCATTTTTAATGGGTTCAGGGTACAAAAATCAAACCCTGGTTTGTAGAAAGACACAACCTTTGGTTTTAGTAATATGCTTTTTGAATAATAAGGTGAGTTCAGAGATATTTTATTTCTGGGCTTAGATATAAAGTATATTGTAGATAGATAGCAAAATTTTGACTTACGATTAACAGTTGACAATGAGTTGAGCACAGCGCTGACAAGATTTTATATCTACGTAAACATATTATAAATAAGATGAGAAAACAGCTTAAGAAAAAACCATATCGAAAATAATTCACAAAATGTATGGCAAAGTTTTGATGCTCATTTGCCAAGAGTACTACAAAGAAAAATAGCAATGTTATACATGTTGTTGTTGTTATATTTTAAGTTCTGGATTCTTAGTTTTTGCTGGTGCCAAAATAACCAAAAAAAAACAAACCAACAAAAAAAATACATAGACGGACTGCAATGACAGGCAGAGACAGACATAGGCAGACTCAGACAGACTGAGGCAGAAACAGTTGGACATGGGCAGCAAGCAGCATCATTTTGCAGGCCTGCGGTTCAGCCTCATCCCACCCCCGCTTCCCTGTAGCAATCCACGCCCAGTCGCTTCAGTGAACAGCCGAGTTGTGAGCTCCGAGTTCCTGGTTGCATCTGGAAACGTTACATGTAGCAAACTGAAGAGGTTAAATGGAAGGGTCACTGGCAGGGGCAAGGTGATGGGCAACAGGATGAGCAAGGGATTGGACAAGGGGACAGGCAAGAGCATGGGCAAGGGAATGGGCAAAGGGATGGGGGACAAGCAGCACGTTTCTTTGTAGCTAAAACACCACGTAGCATTATCGATGTAATCACCGGATAAGCTAACAAGTTGCCAGGATTTTCACGCATACTCCGTTCGACTGGACGAAGCCACAGAGAAGACAGAGTACACGGCAAGGGGAACGACAAATTCGGAGAGCGGGCGAGTTGAGTTGCAACTGAGCATCGAGTAAACCAAAACAAAAAAAAAACAAAACAAAAAATAAACTTTTCGCATCCAGCATTTTATAGTTTCACGCTAGACGACAGTGCAAGAGAAAGAGCTGCATGTTACAGGGGGGAGGGGGATATGCAAGAGAGGAGAAAGAACGGGGTGGGGTTGGGTGGAGAGTCGCACTTACTTACAAAGTGTGGATAAACTGTTTTTATAACTAAAAACGCTCAGGTTATTGATATTGAGAATATTGTATGGACTTTGTTTTCATACGGCGACAGGTTCAAGCAAGATAGGTGTGTTTATGTGGGCGGTGCTGGGGGAGAGTGAAATAGAAAAGTGGAATTTAGCGAAAGTTGTCTAAGGTGGCATCAAAAGTTAAGTCCATTAAGTGCAGAATAGAAAAGTGGAGTGTCATGAATAAACAAACATAATTTCAAAACTAAAATAAAACAAAAAAATAATCCTTTCGATGGAATACCTCATTGATAAACCAAAGTCACACGACTTTGGCTTTTTGCTTAAGCTGGGAGCTGGACTATTATCCGAGGGTATTCCTTATAAAACAGTTAATATATGTTTTCGATTTGCAAATAAGACAATCTTTCTTTTTTTTAATAATTGTAGCATATTCCAAGTTTAGCTCTGCACACATCTCTCAGCTATTTAGGATCAGTGTATGCAGTTTCCAAGGGCAGAGGTTCAAGTGTAAACTCCAAACTATAAGCAAAGGCCAGAGATGGGTTAGAAAAGGTTTAAGGGGGGAGGAATACGTACAAATTCGATAGCTGCACTATTAGTGAGCAATTTATGGTCACACTTGGGGAATAGAAATAAAATTGCAAATATTTAAGCGAAACCCGTGTAAACACACGCCACTCAACCCACAGAAGCCACTCAACCCAGCCAACCCACATACAGCATTGAGCCCAGCCAACCGCTGGGCTCGTGTCGAACTTGTGGGTTGTTCATGTCTATGACAGCAGAAGCCGCAACACTTGCAACGGCAAAATATGCGCCAGAAGCATGCAACGGACTCGACTCGCCCAAAAATACAAAAAGGAAGAGGGGCGTGGCCATTGCAACATGTTGCCAGCATGTGTATGTGCATGCCACATTCCAGTTTGTTGCTGCTGCCGTTATATTGTTTTGAGGGAGCGCATCAATTTCTAGCCAAGTTTAAACTAAATAAAAAGCAAAAGAGTTGAACTGCCAGCGGGTCAGCGGGACGTTGGGACGTTGCAGAGGCAAACAACGTCATGTGTGTGCGGGTATAATATCACACACAAACACAAACACACACACACACACACACACACACACGCAGACACGCACACAACATGAAAAGAAAGTAGTGCAAGCAGCACCAAGGATTCCCCCGTTACAGGCGCTTAAGAAGTTTCAGACATGAAATCAATTTGTCTTCCAACTCCCACGAAAATAAAAACTGAGGCAACGCCGGCAACCAGCAAACGGGCAAGCAGACAAACGGGTAAGCGGGCGAACGGGAAAACGGGCAACGAACGAGCAAACAACCAAAGGACCAAAAAACAACAAAAAACAAAATATATAAAAAGTGCAGCCGAAAAATTCAAAAAGCCAAAGCAAGAATAAACAAAAAACGACTGATAAATGCTCTTTCAAATTAAACAGGCAGCAAAACTTAATCTGAATTGTTTAACTATGGCAAACTGATTCTATACGAACATATTAAGGTGAGAACTAATTTAATAGGTTGTCAGTGATCAGTAGCTCCCAGATGCGTTAGTAGTCAACCAAGGCAGATTTTAAAGTACAGCAAAATCTATAACAGAGAACAACTGAAGTTTGAAAATGGAAGGGAAGCTTCGAATCAGACTTAAGTTTTGTATGCACAAACTAATTAAAAAAAGTAAAACAATGCAAATTTTTTGCCTAAAATCTGCAAATATTTCATCAGTATTGCAATTGACATTTTGATAACATTGGTATATTGAAATTCGATACTGAATGGAATGCGGCAAAAAAATGCGTTTGGAATGAATTCAGTTTCACTTTTATTTTAATTTTACTTTAACAATTCAAAATTCATACCTGTTTATATTTTATACCCTGGGGCAGGGTATCAAGCGGCAGTCGGCCAGAGAAGCCGTCATTGCCTGAGCCCGACGCAGTCATGTGGCAACATACACACACACACATATATATATATATATATATATATAAATTTATATATATATATATATATATATATATATAGCCGCACACATTGCACATTGCATGCAAGTGGTAGCTTGAGAATGGTAGATTTGGGGGGTTGGTGGGGAGGGGGGGTAGTGTTGTGTGGGTGTTTACTGCAATAACTTGTATTTTAAGTTTACTCACTGCTGGGATTCGAAATTTAATTTCATAGTGCGATGCGTTGTTATTATTTTGCATAATAACATTTCTGGCAACTGGTATGAAATACCCTGCGGTACCAAAAGAAACCCACTCCTCCTCAAACCTTTAATGCTGTTTGTTGTTATTCTATTATTATTATTATTTCTTTCTCTTGTTTTTTTGGCTTGCTTTCGGGTCGCAACGAAATAAGCTCAAATTTTTGTGTGTGCTCTGAGCCAAAGCTAATGCAAACAAATATCCTCACATGGGTTTGCCGATTTAGCAATCGCATCAGATGCTCTTAGATGGCATAATGCCAAACGATTATCAGAGACTCAACGACTCGTCATATTTTTGACAAATGATTGGCCATAATTCTAGAGAGTCGCTAACTTATGCCAAAGCAATTACTGAAACTTGGAATCAACTTAATTTAGTCAACTGTTGAACAACATTAACATTATTAGAGCGAAATACTGATCAATAAATTTCGTATATACCATAAGTATGTTAACAATAATCAAAACAAGTTTCCATAAATCCTCTCGGTTGAATCCCAAATGTGATCTTTTGACCAAGACCCTAATCAAGATCTCATCAAAGATGGTTCTCATCAGCCACTATTAGAAATAATCTGTAATTATACGGAAAAAATTTCTTAAATTAAAAAAGAATTTTTTCCTTTTTTTTAAAAAAAAATCTACTCTGAAATTCAGAAAGTTGAAATGAAATTTTAGTCTCTCGACTGCATTAGAGGTCGTAAATTCTTCAAATGAAATTATATCAATACATGAACCATCTCAAATTTGTTATATATGTAAAATCTTAAAATCCTAGTGCTTAATAATAATAAATAATAAACAAAAATATTGAAAAATCAAACAGGAAATCAAAATTATTAGTTCCAAATTTGATAAAAAAAATCTAGAACAAAGAAGAAAACGCTGGTTTTTAGGGAAAGACAACCATCCGATTTAGAAATAATCTTTTTGAATAGTAAGGTGAGTTACCAGCGATTCTATCGAAGAGGAGTGTTGCTTGAGGACTTATGTCGTTTGTCACAACACTTTATTCAATTATAACAGCTTATAGTGTAACTACTTAATTACCTAGCAACCTATGTAGACTATCTCTAGAGAGAGCACCATCTTTTGCTTGTTTTACTTTTGTATGTATCTTAAAAAATCTGTACACTGAGACAACTCAGCAGTTGCCTGACTGACAGAACATAAAAAGACTCTACTCAACTCGACTCGAGTGGAGTTGAATTGAGTTGATACCTTAAGCTCTTTGCCTGGATTTGCGCAAATGCAAGTTGAAAGTTTCAGCCAGCCCCTCAGCTCGAGCCAATCCTCCTTCTTGCCGCAGCACATCCACTTGAACACACTGGAGAAGCGTAAAAAAAACTTATAAAAATGTATACACATGATTTCGCTTTATTGCTTTATGACGCTATTTGTGTGACTGTGTGTGCGAGAGTTTCTGAGAGTTTGTGAGAGTGTGTGCTTATGCGTGTGTAGGGTTAGTTGGGTGTATAATATCAACTGCTTATGTAGCAAGTGTTTCTCGTGCTTATGAATATTTCAAAACGCTGCTTCGGGTTAAAGACAAAGACAGAAACTTTAACACCAGGACTTCTTAGTGGATCCCACTCGGGATTTAAACAGCACATGATGCAACAAAACCCCCCCTCCACGTCACATATCGCACCCAGCCAGCCCCTTTTATGGGAGATTTCCTTGTTTGGTTTGCTTTGCTTTATAGAAATGAAAAACTTTTACTTTTTTCTTCTCGATTGTCAGTGTCTAGTTTCATTTATGTCTACATTCAACACTAGTGCTTAGTATGGGGCGGTAAGGGTTGCAGTTTTCTTGTTTTTGGTTTTTTTTGTTTTTGTGATTTTGGCCTCATAGTTTACATTTGATACTCGTCTTCCCGCCATTCCTCTCTCTATACGCACACAGCAATAATAACTTTTGATGATCTTTTGCATGGCGCGTGCTGTGAATTGTCAATAAATAAACAATTTTTGACGCTCTAAAAATACTCTTGATATCTTTTTGTAGTTCCACCGTGTTTCGAAGAGAGGGGCAACCCCACCCACTTCTTATGACCCATTATGTGAAGACCCCCGCAGAGTGTGTGTATGTGATGTGTACCGCGTCAAAGAAGTCGCATAATGTCGTCTTTGTCATTTGTCCTTTGTCCTTTGAGCTTGCCTTGGCCTGCTTCTGTCAGTCTGTTTGTCGGTCTGCTTATACAGCCATGATAAATGGCTATGAAAATATGCGGATCAGGCGAGAAAACAGATTACCAGACAATTACGATGTAATGCTGTTTAGGTTTAAAGATTGGGTGACAACAAATCTAAACAGTACTCAGTGTTATCTTGTGGGTCAGATTAAAACTAGCATATATATATGGTCGAATCTGAAGTAATTCGTTTTGAATCAATTGAAACTAGCAATAATGATAATCGCGGAAACGGTCAAATATATTGCCAATATATTATTAGCAATAAATTAAGAAAAAGAGGATCAGCATAGATTAAAACTATTATTATTTAAAATAGTATTTCATAAATTATATATTAATTTATTTTACTTTATTTATTACTAATATATATTTCACTATAATATATTAATGTAATTTGATTTTTTTAGTCATACATAATGATAGTTGTATCTGAATGTTGCAGCTTTATGTACATACTGTAGTGTTAACCTCTTTGTTGAAAGTAGCCAATGACACATTATGCTTATGAAAGATTATCATAATCATAACTAAATGTGAAGAAAGAAAACTACAAACTTAATTCAGGTTCGCATTGGTATTGTCACTGGATTTTTTGCTTAAGACACACTGACACAACTGTCAGATGATAAAAATTCGGAGATTTCATTTGGGGCTGTAAGCCACGCGACCTGCAAATTAAACGCCTACAGACGCAACCGCTTTGGGGATGTGGGGGGTTGGGAGGCGTGTCTGAATCGGCTGTTTAAGTAAGAAATCATTTTATTTGAAAACTTTTTTTTCTGTGTTGTGTGTGCGATTTCGGGTTTTGTCGTCGTTTGTCGAATTGAGGCAAAGACAGCAACAATAAGCAGCAGCAGCAACAACACCACCAACACCAACAACACCAACAACACCAACAACAGCAACAAAGGCGACAGGCGCAAAGCACATGGCACAACAGCAACAAAGTTAAACTGTAACAATAACCAAAGTCAAAGTTTGTCGGCAAAGTTTTTTGTATTTGTATTGCGCTGCATGCGTGTATGTATGCTATGTACGTATGTGTGTATATGTGCATGTGTTGGAACAACTACAGGAAACAAATTCATTTCAATTGTTTATGTGCCATGTACATTCATACACACACACATGCACGAGGGAGACACAGAGACACGGAGACGGAGACGGAGACAGAGACAGAGAGAAAGAGAGAAAGAGGGAGAGATCGGTTAGAGAAGCTTTTTAAAATGGCGCTCGACTCTTAAAGATGAAACAAGTTTCATGTGATGCCTGCTGCCAGAGTTGCCAACAGAGAATTACGAGAGCTGCAAGCGGCAATGGCAATACCTGCAGCTTTTGTTTTTATTACAGTTGTTGTTGTTGTCGTCGTCGCTGCTGCTGCTGCTGATGTTGGCAGCAAAGCAAACAAAAGTATCAACGAAATGCCAAAGAAATGCAAATAAAACTTTTATTTTTCTGCTATAGTGGTTTAGCTTAATGTTTTGGCAGCTTTAACATCCTCACGAGCCTTTAACGCACAACTTTATTATTGCATGTGTTCTTCTATTTGGCCAGGCTAACAACAAAACCAGCAAGTCGAAACAGTTTTAATTTGAGTCGAATGCAGCTGCATTGAAAACGAAAGCTCTCGAGGCAAATAAAGTGAGAAACAGAGACGTGGGGGAGTGAGTAGAGTTAGGGAAGGGAGTGGACTCTACCTTGGTCATTCACTCGTGCCCGCTCATTAGAACTTTAGCTGCAACAACAATCACAACAAGAACAACAATAATAAAGCTTGTTTGGCAGTTACTGCATTTAAAATGAGATGTGTGTAAACAACAAGAAACTTAATTAAGCATTTTTTTTTAAACAACATTTGCTAGGAAAACTTTACTCCAATCAAGAAAGCCACTAAAAATCAACTTAATTTAAGATAATTAACAATAATTTGTAATTGTGTTTGTCTAATCAAAAAGTTAAAGCAAAATAAATGAATAGAATACCAAAGAAGACAGCAACAATGAAGGGAAATATGTATATATCTTGAAAATGTCTGGAAAAGGATCAAATTCTACAGTTACAGACTGATCCTCACAGCGCTCCCTTCAACTACAAGCCTAGCATTCAAGTCTTAACACGCCTAAGAGATAAAGTTTATTAATATATTTCGATTTGTTTTAAACAGAATTCAACTCGCATCGAATTAACCCCAAAATGCCAAACAGTCACAATATTCATCTGCAACCGAGCTGAGTTCAACTGCCACGCCCACACAGGTGGATGTGGAATGCGTATTATTGGTTGATTGTATTGTGCATATAATTGGGAATTTAGTCAACATCTATCGGCCTGAATTGTGTGTGTGTGTTGCACGAGCGGGGCGTGGCCGGAAAATTGCTTACTATTTAATTTTATTTGGTCAATTTCCGACAAACAACATGTTAACTTGTTGGAGCTCACCCAAACAATAAGGGCAACAACAGTAACAAGGACAACACAAGCTGCCAAATACTGTGGCGACAAAACGAAACTCAACCCAAAACAGGATGAACATGAGAAACAGCAACAACAGCAGCAACGACAAAGGATTAAAGGCATTAAAAGTTATAAAACAACAAGATTATGGGTTTAGCAATACAAACACAGATACACTTTAGTGTGTGTATATGTGTGTGTGTGTGTACGTCTGTGTGTGTGTGTTTGTGTTTGCAGCTGTCTTTGGCCTCAACTTGTTATGATATTGACCACGAAGTAAAATTAAGCAGAGGCAGAAAACAACGACTTTATAATACCCTTAAAAAAAATGAATCAAATGCTGATTATAATAATTTTATAACGAATATTGTACAATTGAATGCCCACAGATATCATATATTTTTAATTTTTCATTTTTAATTTGAATTTTCTTTTGGTTTTCAATTTGCAGTTTGAAATTTGTAGTTCTGGTTTTATGGTCTATTATGGAATTCACATATTAGAAATGTGCCAAAATTTTGCGGCGTCAACCTAAATTGATTTTCTTTTTGATCTTGTTTTGGCCTCCAGATTAATACTGCTTTAAGTTGGAGAGCACAAAACATACTCTAAATTTCAATTTCTAATTGAGAAATTCAAGATCTAACCATATTAATATATACATATATAGTGTACTCAACGGCAGCCAAGTAATCGTTATTCATTCTCTCTTCTCAATTTCATTCACTTAGCACTTACACTTTTTTTAGAATCCACAAGTTTTGCAATAACAGCAAAAACAAAACTCATAAAAACTCATTCTCTTTCTGAAGAAAAAAGAAGAAGAAAGCTACTTAAAACATTTTATATTATTGTTATAATAATAACTAATGTGCATTGCCGATGGATACACGAGAAGGCGAACAAGTTTAGCGTGAATCTTGTAGTTTGCACTTGCGCAAAAAACAGGCACTTTTTAAAAACGTTCACTCAACAAATAATTACACGTCGATCGTAAAATAGGTAAAAATAAACCAAATTTTACATCAGCATGATTTTCATTTGTTTGAGTGTATATGCGTATATGTGTATGTGTGTGTACATATGTACATATGTACTTAACGGGGTTCTATTAGTCTGTTACATACATATGCAAAGCTTCCCTATACCTTACTTTTAACTCATTTATAAAAATAGCATCATGCAGAAAATCCAAGCCACCAGCAACTTGGTCCGTAGTGTAATCCTCATTGGAACTGACACAAAGTTTTTGGGTTTCGGGTGGCGGTGCGGGGACTGGGGTAGTTGCCTTCGAGGGGTGACTTAATACCATTTGCAGCACACATGCGTGTTAATTATTTTGGCTCTAAGCGGAAAAAGCCAAAATTAGCTGAATTAGGCACATTAAATCTATTATCAGGCAAGTTTATCTCCACCAATTTGGGCTCTGGTTAAGTGTCAATTTGAGCTGATTTGGGCTTTGGCTTGCTAAGTAGTATGAGTAAGTAGTCGACAGCTTATTATCCAAAAAATAATCTATGTTAACATATTTGGCACTAAGGTCTTAAGCTTATATTAGAAAGTTAATAATTATGAAAATATATATTGTAGAATATATATATTTAAAATAAGTTACATCTGCAAATTGGCTGTATTTAAAAATAATAATAATAATAATAATAATAATAATAATAATAATAATAATAATAATAATAATAATGATAATAATGATAAAAATAATAATAGTAATAATTATAATAATTATAATAATAATAAAAAAAAAATAATAGGTATAGAAAATAAGAAGCATCTTGCATTGCAAAGCCCAACCAGTTGTTAAGCAATGATACTAAACCACTTTGAATGCAATGGTGAACCGGTTCGCCAGAGTGAAAACTGTCTCAATATGTGTGTTCATATATGGCAATTAAATAGCTGATCAGCCGTCGGCCAATTGAGTGCACTTGAATTATGACTTGCCATTAAATTGATGGCACTTAATCAGGAACCGAACCAAATCCATGTGGCCCATGCACCAAAAGCAAAACCAACTTAACACAGTTAACTTCATTCAGACCAAAAGGCGTCATTTTAACTGCCACTTACACCGCAACTCAGACCAACCACTAAACACACACCCAGCATCTCTCTCTCTCTCTCTCTTTCTCTCTTTCTTCATCTCTCTCGCTCTAGCTTTACTCTTTAATTCTGTCTTGAGTGGGAAACCTTTTGCGAAACATCGACATTTCAATGCCTTTTTAATCTAGAACAAAAACAAACTTAATTTGCCACAACATCTCCGATGGGCGCAAGAAAAGCAGCGACTTTGTCTGCAAAAACCTTACCGTCCTCCTTTCCCTTCTCACAGGCCTCCGCGCCTTTATAACTTAAGCGACAACGCCGATGGAGAAGACGACGACGACGTCACTTGGCACATAATTTAATTACAACAACACTTTTGTGGGTGGGTACAACTTTGCCCGGGCAAATTGCTACTTTGATCCATCCTCGCGCCGCCCGCTTTGTGCCACACGCGGACGGCACTTGCTTCGAGTGTTGAATGAGCAACAACTTTCGAGTGCAACGCGTCCTGAATTGTAATTAGTGCCACCCAGGCCGCCTGCCTGCTTGCCTGCCTGCTTGCCTGCCAGCTTGCCTGCCAGCTTGCCTGCCTGCCTGCCTGACTGCCTGCCTTGCTCCCAGTCAGGCTGACATGGATAGTCTAGTCCGTGCATTCGCTGCTCCCGGTTCCGGCTGCTCTGTGTGATCTGTGTGTTCGCCCGACCTGGTCAGAGCGGAGGCATCCACTTGATTTGTGGAGTGCGCATTTGTAATTGTTATTACGTGTAAAATGCAAAAGGGGCCCAACTTCAACTCACCAAAGCTACAACTGGCGCTCCAACTCAGTTATCCTTTTCCATGGTTAAATGCGTTATCGACGATAATTGCTTAACGTTTGGCGCGTGCTTTGATTAGACCCTAGCATCAGTTCATTTGAACTCCAGATAGCATTTAAGCCATCTGGCACATTTACAATTTAGGTTTTACACATGATCCATAATGCAAGTGGAGCAGAGAAACTGAATGAATTGAAAACGAACACAGGATCTGGAAATGAGAAATGAGAAGGAACAGCTATCTTGGGCACGACGTAGATTACATTCCCTTTTAGACTGGAGTTAATTAGGTGACACTTAAATTTTAGTCCGTAGTTTGAAACACTATTATGTTTTTGTACATATTAAAAGAAATTGTATTTATATGATTTGTGCTTCACAAGTTCTTTGCTCAATCATAATAAAATTAAAAATAAACAATTGCAGCTAAAAATGTTCACATAATCAATGAAGAAGTGAATGCCCACAACACAACTTTTTACTAATGTGCAAACAATTCAATCCTAGCAATTATTTACTTTTATTAGAATATAAGAAATATAGTCGAAAGTATTAACTATGGTCTTAGATCGAATCATTTGTTCTTAAGAAATCAAGTGCAAGTGTTATATAAATATTCTAAATTTAGTGAATGCAAATCGTCCAAAGTTAGAGCAGAAACAAGAAGATCGCTAAATAAACGATTGAAAAATAGCTTAATATTTCTTCTCTAACACTTGATTATTATTTGTTTTCAGATTTTCTGTCAAGTGAAATGTTTTCTCACTTACAAAAGATTTTTCTCTTAAAGACAAAGAATTAAAGCCATTTTTTTTTTTTGTATATAAACCAAAATTTTATAAGTAAATGTTTGCAGAGATTAAAAGGTAATGGCTACAGCAAAGGTTTACTGTGCTGGCTTTCAAATAGTTTACAGGTTTAAGGCGCATGATTCTATTGAAAGCGGATACAGAACGAAAGGCAGTGCTGCATATTAATGCAGCTGCCCCAAATGGGGCGACACATAACTCCAGCTGGTCAAACGTAAACGAAATTAAACAAATGAAATTAAAAACGAAGAGAAATGAAAAAAAAGATGCAAAAAAGTAAATAAAATAAATTCAATTGAATTTAAAATGCGCAGCACAACTTCCATTAAAGACGTTGGCATAATTTTAATTTCAAGGTTTCTTGGGTTGGGGCCGAGCCCTTTTCCTGTGGCAGCAGCTGGCACAGGATATCCGAATTCTTTAAGCTACGGGATACACAGAAACAGAGACACAAAATGGTAGAGAGAGAGAGAGAGAGAGAGAGAGAGAGAGAGAGAGAGAGAGAGGAGAGAAGGAAGCGGGGAGCGGCGAGCGAGGCTTAAGGAGCTGTATGCCAATCAAATTGAAATTTAATTTGCACAACAATGTGGCAAAAGGGGCCGCGCCCTCAACTTGAACCCAACTGACCCCTTTAAACAAGAGAATTATTAACCTCATCATATTGTGTACACCTACTACCTAGTCCGGCCCCTTATCGGCCATGGTCTCGTTCCGTCTTTGTTTTGCAGTGGGTCCATAAAATTGTGATTTACTCCCGTTGAGATTTCAATTACTGCCGCTTTATTGCCAATAAATTTTCATATAAATTAGGCGAACGAAAAGTTCGAATTGCCCAAGCAACAACAACAACAACAGCAGCAACAAAAACCTGGACCTAAAAAAAAATATATATATTTAAAAAAAGAAAGGCTTAATCAGCCGTGCACGTACTCAAAGCCCACAAGAGCCGAAAAGGAATCCTTGAAAAGGTGCGGCTACACAAAAGATTTTCAGCACGTCCATGCCGTGAAATCAATTGGCGCCTCTTTAAATTAGGCCAGTCGCCTGATGGCTTACCAATCGTTGACATCGCATTCAGGCCAAAGGTATCCTCGATTCAATGTTGCAACAGGCTGTGTTCGACTCTAACACCCGTCTACCATCACGAACGTTTAGAGAAAAATATACCCTAAAATTATAATCGCATTGGAAACTACAAAATTGTTCATGTTCTTAATATTTAAAGGCTTTACTTATATTTTCAGAAATTTCTTAAGTAAAAAATATTTCGAAAATTTGGAAATGCAATTCGCTTATTTTTAGAAAGAATCCTTAATCAAATTCAGAAAATATAAATAAAATGTTCTCTCTTGATTGCTAATAGAAAGGTTTGATAATAAGCTAATGTAAGAGTTATCTGTATATACATAAAAAAAAAACTCAATAGACATTTTTTATCAAAATTTTGCGTTGGAATTGAGAAATGGAAAATCATAGCTTATACGTTGTTAAGTTGTGCTAACTCTCCAAAAGGCTGTATATTCTGTTTTAGATGTGTTTTGAGTGCATTAAAGAGTATTTCTTGAACGAGCAGTCGCAACTTTCGCCAACTCTAATATAATTTGACTTTTGCATAGCTAATACACCGCTGTCAATCAAATTAGGCAATGGCGCGAAGTTGAAAGCAACAAATCCTTGACTTGACTTGCATCAAAAAGCCTCGTACAAAAAACAACAGCACCAAAAACCAAGCAGGAATGTTGCAACCGTACAAAGCGTTGCAAGCGATGTGACATTATGGCTAACTAAACGCTTGCAATCTTAAATAGAACATAACAAATTCGATATTATGCTTTAATTAAGGTATTTAAGCTAGCAATTAACTTTCTATAAAACATTCAACTAAATGTGGAGCCAGCAAGGAATAATTTTGCAAGCAAACAACAAACAGACACTTTTTCTTCCCCAATATTAATATTTAATATGTATTATGGTATATGGGAGATGTATAGGTTATGTTAGTAATATAATTTATGTAGATTTAAAATTCTATTCATTCATTAAAGTTCGATTACTGTTGTGTTGTTTTATCGTTTTGGCGATTCCAGGAATGCATGCCTTAAATCAGAATACGTTTATTTTATGAGTGCGTGGCTGTGTGAGTTCACTTAAATGAGGATCACAAGTGATGTCCGCTTAAAGATAGTGCGAGTCTTCATAGTTGTCACGAAACTCGAGGATTCTGTCGAGTGCCGAGTCGTACTCATCTCGCTCGAGAGCCACCTGCGAGAAATTACGCAATTTGGCCAGCTGAACGCGATGCGTTTGATCATGCAATGAATCGAGATGAGTGCCCAGCTTGCTGGAGTTTTGCACTGCAGCCAGAGCCGGTGCACTGGTCACACGAGTATTCTGCTCACGCTGTCCATCGCCGGGTAGCTTGAAGCCATCAGCGGCGATGCTGGCATCAAAGATCTCATATGGAAAGGGTAAATGCGTTTTGAGTGGCAGCGGCGTCGAGGCGGCATGCGTGAGGCTGCTATGATAGGCGCACTGATAGTACAGCTGCAGCATCTGAGAGACGCTGTTGCAGCGATAGGCGGCCTTAGAGATTTGCGAACCGGCCTGCTCCAAGGGGCGCTTGAGTCGTGCATCGGGTATACCACGCGCCGCCACCGACTGGACGACATGCGTTGTGCCCGGATCACAGCCGGGTGTCAACTGTGTCATCAGTGAGCCATCTGGCCCATCCAGAAAGTCAATGAGATCCTGTTCCCGCTGCACGCCCAGCGGCAGAGCCAATGCAGCAGCGCCCAACTTGCGATTAGCTGGTGTGAGACGCTCACAAAAGCTCAACAAAGTATTGGGCGTCTGGCGCAGACGGTAGCCAAGCGTCACTGTATCCAAATACGCAGCCAGCACTGCCGAGCTCTGATACAGATTATCCGCCAGCCAGTTGACGCCAGGCATTCGACGTGACTCCAGCGTCTGGTTACGCCAGATCGTCTCCAGCGTGGACAGCGGCGTGAATAGGTTCGCCTGCTCGCTCAAATGCTTATAGCTGAGAACGCTGTTCACCACTCGAATGCTGCGCGAGGTGCGTGTGTCTACAATATTGGGATAGCAAATTGTTTGCATTTAAATAAATTGTGTTAACGTTATCTAACTTTAAATATTAGTACAATCACCTGCTTTGGCATAGGACATGTTGCGCGGATAGTGCAGAGGCAGCGCGAAAATGGCCCGATTATACTCATCATTCAGATGCTCCATGCACTTGCTAGCCAGTCCACCGAATCCATCGTCGATGTCAAAGAGCAACTGAAAGCCCTGCAACCCATTGCATTCCTCCGCATAGAGGCGAATGCGATCACAAAAGTCATCGTTGAAAGCGGCCGATTGCCACAGCTCCACGCCGGAGCAATGTGAGCCCAACACCTGGACATCTGGCTGTTGCTGCATGCCCTGCAGCACATTGAATGTGCGCGGATGGTAGCGTGCATATAGAAAGTCTGCCCAACTGCTGCACGTCTCAGCCAAATTGTAGTCCTTGTCCTCCGTATTCACTGTATTCTTAAGCAAATCCTGCTGATATTCGGACATCGATGCGGCTGGCTGTTGTTGGACATCCAGAACACCGTGAGTGGAGAGCTTGTTCTGCTCGGCCAATTCCTTGGCCTTCTGCAGCTCATCAGCCGTTTGATCTGTCGCCAGCGGCAAATAGTTTCCATACAGCTCACCCACAACGGGCAGATGCATCAATGTGCCAACGAGATCCACAGACAATAGCCGTGGCGTGAATGTCGCCTGTTTGCGATCATTGACACCTTCTCTGTATAGTATGTCATTCTGGGGCAGATGCTCCTCGGCCACTTTGCTGCTCTCGCCATCGTAAACAAAATTTGCCTCCTAATTGAAAAATGTTAAATTGACCGGCTTTGCATGGGAGCTATAGTTTTTGTTAGCTTACCTGCTGGTTCCAGAAATGTGCGCCCACGTAGTTTGCATATGTGCCAAACTGAAACGTTAGAATCTCGCGTGTGTGGTTCATGTTTGCCTCTGACTGTGATTAATTAAATTAAACCACAAATTGCATTGCAAACTGACTGCAGCTTTCAGATATATGCTATCGATATGTCGATATATCGAATTCTACGTGCACATGTGAATGCCATTTTAGATGATTTTCGTTTATGTTTTTGAAAACACGTGCAAGAATTGCTCATCCTCAAAAACAAATATAAAAAAACTGTTAAGACACAATTAATCTTTTTATTTATCAGTCAAAAGGATTTGTTCGACAAAATTTAATTAGCCTTTAGATTCGATCGGTTTACAAAAAATCTATTATAAATTATTCCCTAAATGTTAAATATGGAGACTCTATCATCTTTCGTTGAGCTTCGTGGACAAGTAACAGTTCCAAAACACGGCAACAATTTGAGCAAAAATCACTTGATACTGGATTGGCATAAGCGAAAAGTTGATTGTTTGAGCCATCGGCCAAAGCATATAGTTCCTTTGCATAATCGTTAAATAGTTCTCCCTGATGCGATCCACAATCCTGTCGTGTTGCTCGCAATTGATGCATGGCACCACGTACGACAGCACCAATGTGAATGGGGGCGCAAAACACGACTGATCGATAAGCATCTTTTTAAGGCCGCGCCGCGTCGCAGACTGTTGCTTCGAAACAAAAGTATCCAGAGTTCCATACCATTTTCGCAACGCTGGTCCAACGAGCACCAGGCCGAGTGTAGTAAAACGCGCCGTCCGTGCGATGTCCCAATCTTGAAACGGTTTTTTCTCAATCACTAACTGGGCTATCGCATCACCAGCGCCCATTATGAGGGCCGCATTGAGGCCCTCACGCAGGTAGCCACTTAAACCCATAATAATGTATGTAATGCGTAGCGATGTGCACAATACTTAAATTGACCGTTTTTCGAACTTATTCATTAAGAACTTGTAGTTTGAATTTAAGTTCAATGTAAAATTAACACAATTCCGCTGGTTTAGCTCCCAAAATAGTGTTAAGCAACACACTGAAATCTTCACGATGTTTTCTTCTTCCACTTCAGGCATAGCATTTCAAAATTATGGCGCGCTTGTCGTTAGCCAACCAAATTAAGCGGCAGACAGAGAAACTGTCAACTAAAACAACTACACGAGATGATGGCTTTAAGTACATTATGCTTCTAGTGACTTTTAATTAAGCAATATCTCATTTATTTGCTGCAAGAAGCACATAATTTAATTCCGCCCTTAAAGCCCTTCTGCATTATTTGCATTAAGTGTTGAGTAGTGCTGGACGAAACATCGATACAATGATATTGGAAATTATTCTAAGCATCCATGATTGTATTCCGATACTAGACTTTTTTCGTGCCAAGCATTTTATTTTTATGAAGGATATTGTTGTTGCCAGTGCTTGGAAATTAATAATTTCTTTAAATATTCATGGATATATTATGATATATCGATGTCATTCTCCAAAAACATCGATGTGACTAAACATCGATATTTCAGGTAGGTTTTCAAACGCTGACAATGTTGCCATATATTTTATTTAATGCCGAGTGGGGAATTGCGTATTTAATTTCTAATGGCAAAGTTGCAGCCATAGTAAGGGATGACATTACGTGTTTACACTAATGCACTACCAATACCAAATACCTATTTGTCTTGACCGGTTCAGTAGCCCAACTACCGATAGGCGATTTGTGGAACGAATAATTTCATCGATAAATTTTTGTTATATCGGTAAGTAATGTTTGTATTGGTTGATTTATCAACACTACCAATCGGCCTTTCTACGCATTTCGCGAGTGGCTGCTGCACGTTTTTTTTTTAATCTGTTTTCCATGGCTCATCATGAGACACAGGAGAAGTTGCAGTTCCACGAACTGGAGTTGGACCAGCGCATACTCAAGGTAAGTGAAATAGAAAATTGCAATATCGCCCACTGCCTCCTAATGCAATTACCCCCTAACGCTATCACAGGCAATTGCGCAGCTCGGCTGGGTGCAGCCCACTTTGATTCAGTCGACGGCTATTCCACTGCTTCTCGATGGCAACGATGTGGTGGTGCGGGCGCGCACCGGTTCTGGCAAGACGGCCGCCTACGCGCTTCCGCTAATACAGAAGATCCTTAACTCCAAGCTGAATGCGAGTGAGCAGTGTGTGAGCGCTTTGGTGCTGGCGCCCACAAAGGAGCTGTGCCGGCAGTCGCGTCTAGTCATCGAGCAGCTGGCCGAGTCGTGTGGCAAGGTTATCCGTGTGGCGGACATTGCCGGCAGCTCCAACGATATGGCAACACAGCGCCATGCTCTCGCCGAGCGACCGGATATTGTGGTGGCGACACCCTCAAAAGTACTTGCACATTTGGAAGCCGGCACGGCCATCGTTAATCTGCAGCAGATTGAAACGTTGGTGGTGGACGAGGCCGATATGATATTCGCCTTTGGCTATGAGAAGGATTTCAAGCGGCTAATGAAGCATTTGCCGCCCATTTACCAAGCGATTCTCGTCTCGGCAACCATCACGGACGATGTAGTGCGGATGAAGGGCTTGTGCCTGAAAAATGCAATCACACTGAAGCTGGAAGAGCCAGAACTGGTCTCCCTCGAACAGCTCACACATCAGCGCATCCTGGCCGAGGAGAACGACAAGCCGGCAATACTATGCGCTTTACTCAAGCTCACGCTCATCCAGGGCAAGAGCATTATCTTTGTTAACACTGTGGATCGCTGCTATAAGTAAGTAAACTAAATTTTCATTTTAATATCTCTATACTGAGTAATCAATCCTGAGCTGTAAGCTGTGTTGTGTTCACCAACTGATGAAAAACACCAACTTCATTTGGGATTGCGCAATTGGCAACAATTGGCGCACGCATGACCTAGACTAATCTTCTCGCTGATGGCGGCGAACACAGCAGCTATATTTACATATTCCCACAGATTTATATATATTTACATTACTATATATTCAGTTCATTTGATTTTTCACTCCTTAGGGTTCGTCTGTTTCTAGAACAGTTTGGCATCCGTTCGTGCGTGCTGAACTCGGAGCTGCCGGCCAACATGCGTATTCACACCATCAGCCAGTTTAATCGTGGCACCTACGACATCATCATTGCATCCGATGAGCATATGCTGGAGAAGCCAGCGGGCAAAACACAACGCAAATCCCAGCATAGCGATCTCGAGTCGAGCACATCGCGTGGCATCGATTTTCAGGGTGTGAATAATGTTATTAATTTTGATTTTCCACGAGATGTCACGTCATATATCCATCGGGCTGGACGCACAGCTCGTGGCAATAACAAGGGCTCCGTGTTGTCGTTTGTCAGCGTTAAGGAACTGCCCATCAACCTGGCTGTAGAGGAGAAGCTGCGCAGCACCTTTGGCCGGGAAACGTTACTCAAAAAGGATAACTCGGTAACGCTGCCGTCGTCTTCTAGCTCGGATGATAACCAGAAGGCGGACAATAGCAAATCAGTTGAGCAGCTAAAGCGTTCCTTTGCCAACAGCCTGGAACGCCCGCAAAAGGAAATCGCTGATGAAATCATAAAGTGAGACAGACTTCTCTTCATTCAAGCCAAGGCAATGCATAATCTTTGATTGCCATCCCCGTTTCAGAATCTACCAATTTAAAATGGAGGAGGTGGAAGCGTTTCGATATCGCGCCCAGGATTGCTGGCGTGCCGCTACCCGTGTCGCTGTACACGATACGCGGATACGTGAGATCAAGATGGAGATTCTCAACTGTGAGAAGCTCAAGGGCTTCTTCGAGGAGAACAAACGCGATCTGCAGGCGTTGCGCCACGACAAACCATCGCGCACCATTAAGGTGCATTCACATCTCGCCCATGTCCCGGAATACATATTGCCAAAGGCACTCAAGCGTGTTGCCATCGGACCACCGCCCACGCATACAGCCTACAAACAGGCGCGAACGACTGGCGCCAAGGCCGCCTTTCAGCGCCAAAGCAATGATCCCCTGATGGTCAGCGAAGTGGACTATGGCAAGCGACGTGGCAAACCAAAGGGAAAACGGGTCAAATGAGTCGATCATATGTTTATTTATATCTAATAACATAACATATGTAACGAACAGCAGTAGAATGTAAGCGAATAGTTTCTATAATCAGTTATGAAATTGGCTGGACGAAGAATATTGGACATCCAGCTTCTTCTGTTGGTTTAAATAATTTTTTTGTAAATTACGCATTACGCATTCATACAGAAAGCTTAATCGGCTAAATCGACTGTTGATGCTGATCATGAAAATACAAACCTCTTTACATAAACCTATATGTTTTAATGGCCTCAAGGTATAATGCCAATATGTTTCCAAACAACATTTTTTAACTCAAAACATAACATTACGACATATTATAGTAATGCCTGCAGCTTTTGCTTTTGGGGTATTATAGTTCTTTGACTGTAAAGCAGCACGGATTTTGAATTGGCACTTGTAAAATGTAAAAAGATACAGGTACTGAGCACTGAAACTATATTGTCATAACTCAATATAAATATATTTGAAAAATCCATTAAGCAAATCTATAATTACTTTAATTTAGTATATACATTTTTTCAAATTGTATATACGATATACCTACGTACATCCAATTCCAATACAGACAAAAAGAAATTTGTTTATCTTAGAAGCTTGTCTCTGAAATACGTGGGTTCAAGGTGTATAATTATGCTATCTCTTTCTGATTCATGCATAAGCATATGTATGTATGTGTCCCTCCGAGATAAAAAATATTGCTGAAACCCTGCCAAATCCTTACAGATTTTTCAAGGACATTTTGGATTTAAATACCGTAAAATAAAGAGGAACCTGTGAACTACAAAAGTATCCGTAAGATACATGAATGATCTGAAAGCTACAAAACAATTTATACAAAAAATGTCTGAAGGAAATAATAAGTATCTGTAAAATAAAATACGAAAAGGATTTGGAAGACAGTTAGTATCTGTAAGATACGAATGTATGTATGAAACCCAAAACAACTTTACTTGCTAATGTTAGCCAAGTATATTTGGCATTCTCATCCACACCCCATATGAAACAAATAGGTTAATAAAATACATTGAGATTTGATACATACGACTTTATTTTTCAACGATTCAGTTTCGCGATTATATATTTCATTCTGTTTAATTTTTAGTTCAGCTTTTCTTTTTGAATTTTTCAATTATGATTTATAAAAAGCTACACCTTGAAATTCTTATGTCAATTGTTTTATTTGTTTACTTGATGTCTTCTTTTTTTTTTTGTTGAATTTCGCATTTCATCGCCATATTTTATATGCTGCGTTCCCAAAAGCAGTCCAAAAATTTTGATCATATACTGAATAATTACAATTCAATTATTGAGTATCCCTTTAGTTATTAATAGGTTTTGTAAGTAATTCCTTATGTAAACACACAAAAAAGTTGTCTACTTTTTTTTCGTTTCATTTCTTTTCTTTGCATTCAGTATTTCTTGGGGTATTTCTTCTTTTTATTTTATTAATTTTTGTTTATATAATATTTGTGTATATTATATATCTTATCATTCATATATTAGGTAAAAAAGCTCTGACAAGGCGCTTGACTTAACTGGCAACAGAAGCTACAAAAGCTTTTTTTTTTGGCAAAAATCTACAAAACAGGACGAACCGAAATGTAAAAGAAAAAAAATCGATTTTCATCTTTAATATATATTTATATAGTTCTCATATAAATTTTTTATTTTTGCTTTTAATTTCATTTTATAGTCGTGTAGAAAAAAAATACTTAGACATTAAATTTCAATGCATGTACATACATATATTCATTATTTAAATAATTATTCTTTTGATTTCTTACTTACAAATTGTTATATTCTTTTCTTTACATACACGTTCATATAAGATCTAATAAAATAAAGAAGGTAAAATATTTTAAGGCTAACATAATTAAAATTGAGTACATATTTGCAAGTGTTGTTTTTTTATATTGTGTTTGCTTCCTTACAGAATGTAATGAAAACATGAAACGAAATAAAATGTGAAATCTCATGAAACTAAAAGAATAATACAAATTGTTTGGCATTTTCGTAGTTGATTTTAGAAATACAAAAATGTTCAATATAACACACAGATATATAGTAAAATAATTATGTTTTGAGTTCATTTATTTATTACACATTCATTTAAGTTTTCAGAATATTCTTTGAATTTGCAATTGCAATTTCCTTGCTTGGTATTTTCCAAAACACTTTAAAATTTTCTCTATTGCTAGCGTTCAACTGAGCAGAGTACTCCCAAAATAGGGAGTTCCGGTGAGCAGTTGCACCTATATATTGTGGTAATTTGCGTATTCATATTTTTCCATTTACATTGAGCATTTTGTTTATAACTAACATACATCAATAAGTTATATATAACTCTATATAATTCGTACAGTTTATTAAGTAGACCAATTTACCAATAGGATACAACATTTTGTATGTGAATGAATTCTTAACTAAAAACTGGCTGTATTCATTAATTTGTCATGATTGTGTGTATGTGGTTTTTTTTTAAAGAAACAAATGCGCAAAAGTCTTTTGATCAGTGGTTTAAGTACTACGAAATGAGTGGTGTGTATGGGACGTTGGGAGTGTAATAGATAAGAATCGTTTTCAATGCTTGAACTTAATGTTTAAACTTATTTATGGCATGTTTAAGTTAGTTAAACTAATATTTTGTTTATCTTTCTCTTGGTTTCTCTGCCTTGCTAATATATAATTTAAAAATCTTTTCTCTTTCACTTTAAATGCTAAATAAATGTAATATTTAAGTTTTTGTTTTGTTTTGTTGTTCATGTTTGTAAGGCATTAATTTAAGTTTTTGTTTTGATCTTAAGCTACAATCCACTCAGTTCTATATAGTCGATATAGTCCGAAACATCTAAGAACATAAAACAAAAGTAGACGAAGCTATGTAGCGAATACAATGTTAAGCAACATGGACATATGAGTAGTGTATGTATGGTGTTTTTGTGTGTTTTTTTTTTTTGTTGTACTGAGCTTAAAAGACTATTTATGTATGTATTTAGATATCGGATATAGTATGTATATTAAGACATTAAGTTAAGATTGTATATAGAACTCTAAAAAAAAACTTAAGAATAGAAACTGAACACCCAACTCATATGCCAATCAAAAACAGAATTCTAAATGCTGTTCCAACAGCTTTGGCTTTGGTTTTCGTTCTCATTCCTCCTCCTGCTCCTGGTGTAAATCGTAACTTGTTCGTATCGTAAGTACTACCTACATTTATTCGGTTTCTTTGTATGCAGGTATTTAGTTAATTTATTTTTTTATTTATTTTGTTATTTTGTTATTTTTAATTTTGTTTTTGGGTTGGTGTGTTGCTCCTTTTCTAGTTGTAAGCGATGTTTTTTCATTCGGTTTCAATACTATTCTCTGTTGCAAGTTTTGTGCACATCTTGATTATTTTTGAATTTATTTTCGAGTTGCTTATACCGCTGAGTTTTTGCCAATGATCTCACCGCTGCGCGAATGCACAAATCGCCCGTCAAATTCAATGGTTGAGTTCTGCTTAATGCTTCCAGTGGGCGTACGCAGTGGCTCCTTTTCGTCCCTGTGTGGAATAGTAAAAGCATCAATTATTAAATAGAGCTTACAGAAGGGAAAGATTAAGAGAGAGAGAGAGAAAGAGAGAGAGCGAGCAAGAGCTATACAAAGTTAGCTAAGAAGAATAAGCACAGCATACGCAAGCTTATTATTATACTTACTTAAAGCGCCACACAACATCTAAGTGCTACAAGTAAGGCTATAGAAAACGATGCTAAGTCTACATTCTGCATGCAGCAGTGGTGCATTATGATCATACAAATTGTACATGAAATGAATAGTGCGAGAAACTGTAAAGTTAGGTCAAAGACCTGTGCTACGCAGGATATAGTAGGGCAAAGAGCAGAAAAGCAATACAAAACGAAAAAATGAAGAAAAAAAATTGCAAGAAGAAGGAATACGAATTATGTACGTACAATGGTGAAGTCACTGGTGAGCCGCCGAGCTTAACTGGCGGCGGCAGTGGTAACGGTGATGGTGGTGGCTCCTTAACCAGCTGTCCACTGCAATAAGGTAGCGGGAAACGCCAACCATAAAGACTGCTTGGTTAGATGATGATAATTTCGGTTGTTTTCGAATTTGTTTATCGAATTCAATTTGATTTTTAATTTTTTTTTTTAAATTTTTTTTTTTTTGGATTTTGTTGGATTGTTGGTTTGGTTTTATTGTGTTGGAGATGAGTTGGATTTTGAACAGTACGTATGAGTTTGATGTTGAGAAAATCAAGAGAGAGAGAGTATAGAAAGTATGAAGAGAGACTGTGATTCTTTTATCTACTTTTTTGTTTAGTTCTTTTTTTTTTAATATAAATGTGTGTTCTTCTGTGATGATTACAAATTTAATACAAATAATACTATGTGATAACATACAAAGATAAAGTATTTGAAGAAAGAAACATTTAGTCTAGCAGCTATCGCTACTATGGAAAGTCTTACTATATACTATTCAGAGTAGTATTGAGCAGGAAAAAAGGCACTATATGGTTTTTTTTTAAATATTATTTTTAGATAAGCTAAGTGTAGCTGACTGTATACTTTAAGATCAATTAATATCGTATAAGCGGATTCCACTTTTGGTCATTTCAAATGTGGGATTTATTCAATAGTACAGTATAAAATTGAGCTGAATCAATTTCGTTCAATAAATTTTTTTGGAAGAGCTGTTATACCATTCATATAACATTGGATTCCATTCCACTTATAGTATTTACATTATTTATGTGTAGGATGATCGAGGAGAAGCTATACCCATTTGATAGTTACATTCATTGAATATTGACGTTATTCGGGTAGTGGTATCTAATAAATGGCTTCTCCAAAATCTATTTTTGAATCATAATTAGTGGAATCCGTGTTTGTTGCAGAAAAAAAAAACGAACAACAATAAATGAAGTGATCTAACGAATTAAAGAAAATAGTATTTGAGATATTAACATAACTCTTGACTTAAAAAAGCGTTCGTGTTTTTTTTTTGTTGTATATTGGGATAACAGAAAACATTGTGGAATTTCGTCTTTTTTATGTGGTGTAGATGGAAAAATTGTAAACATTTAATATTGCACTAGAAATGAGAGATAAGAACCGATATCGTTTTAAAAATAAATGTTTTTTTCGAAGCTGAGTGAAAGATAATTTTGTAAGGAGTTCTTTTCTGCGCTGTACTTTGCTCAAACGAATATCAGTGAATTTCGATTGAACAACAACGATTTCGGACGCGCATAGACCCAATTGTATTCGAAATCCGGGCGTTGAGAATTTTGGCTTAAGGAGCGGTGCAAATCGAAAAGAGGTAGAAAAAACAAACGAAACAAACGAACAAATATTTAATGGCATTTTTCTAGTTGGATAAATTTATATATATTTTGTTGTTTATTATATTTTGTTGGGATTCGTATCATTTTTAGTGCAATATTATTTGGTTTCGAAAGCCCTGCCCAAAAAACCCCCGGAGAGAGAGAGGTAAAAAGAGAGAGGGAGAGAGACATATTGAAATAATTAGATGCTTACCTGCCCAGTTTCGCTTCGTCATCGATCTCGGAGGGAGAACGCTTGGCCTTACGGCACATGGCTGCCATAACGCCCATGTGAACAGTCACACAGCACAGCAGATCCACAATGAAGAGTAGAAGGAGTACCCCACCAACGGCAATGCCAACAATCGCAGCCGAAGAAAGCACCGGACGATCGGCAACTTGGATCACATCAATGCCTGTTGTGGAAGATATTTTTTTTTTTTTGATTTAGGAAATGTTTGTGTGGGGGGAGATGGAGGGTGTAGAAAGAGTGCTTGATTAGTAAATTGTCATTCAAATTTGTCTTTCGTAGATCTAATAAATATTGTTATATATTTTAGATTTTATACTAAAACTTAGTAAATCTATAGAACACTCAAGCAGTTGACTGTATTCCCAAAGGAATAAAGCCATGAGCCAAAAAACTAACTTTTAACTCCAGAGATAATATGTGTTTCTTTGATATATATATATTTTTTTGTTTGTTTGTCAGCATTAACACTTTTTTTTTTTGTAAACGGTATGTATATTAATTGAAATTTGTTGTGTTTTTAATTGAGTTCAAATTTTGTACAAACATATTTTACATTTTTGTGTGTGTAGTTCAAAGTGAAAGTTAAATGTAAATTAAGAATGTTCCGTAAATGAGCACAAATATGAAATATTAATATGTATATAATTTATACTTAATTAAAGAAAAATAAAATAAGTAACACCAATTTGTCATAACATAAGAAAAATGTAATTTCGGTATAGATTAAAAGTACACAACAAAAGCAAATAACATGCAGCCTTCAATGGAGCGGGACTTATGCCGATAGAGAGAAAGTCGAGAAAAAGAAGAGAGTGAGTGAGAAAGCGCGCACAGTAAGGCAGGATAACTTAAGAGAAAATGCAAAGACAAATGACAAGTAGATAAAAAGCCAATAAGCAAAATATACAAGCAAAATCATTTTTTTTTTATCAACTTAGAATCCAATTATTATTATTTTTTTGTACAAGGAATGCGTATCTTTATGTGTGTAGAATTAGTTTCAGTGTGTCCAATATCGATAGAGCTTAAAAATTGTAAATTTATGAAATACACAAATCTGTGATTGCAAAAACCATTAACAAAAAGATTTTTTTAGTTATACACATTGTTCAAAATATCTAAATATTATTAGAAACATTCGATTCTGAGTACTGTTTCTTTTGTGGTTGTTAATCGAATAGATGAATACTACAACAAAACTGGATAAATTTGACAAATAACAGTAGTATAGTATTAGTAACAATGGTATGCTTTTCTTTTTTTTTTTTGATTATGGGATCTAATTCCCGTTAAACGTTTGTTGTATTTTATCTAGTGTTAGTGGTATTAAAATCGAATGCGATTTGAATTAATTATATATTTAGTTAATTGTGGGTGTGTATTGCTGAATGTATATGAAACTATATTATTATTGCAGAACCATATTACCTGTCGGTATTTCACACCTGGCAGCTGTGCAGCGGTTTTTTTTTTCTTAAACTTTATCGCTTATCGGTTTATTCGATTAATTTTGAAATTTCTTTAAGCGCTAGATAACACGGTGGACTTCCACTGCACACAGAAAGAAGACTATCTTTTTTTTGTTGAAGATTTTTCTTTATTACCCAAAATGAACTTAATTCTTAGATATTGTATTTTGATTTTATTTATTTTTTTTTTTTGTATTTTTTTTTTGAGTTTACTTACAACATTTATGAATCATATGCGTTTTTGGTTGGTTTACTACTGGGTATGTGTGTGTGTTTTTTCTGTGTGTATGAGCAAATGAGAAACGTCGCATTTGCTTTATTTACTATATTGATCACGTATTCTTATTCAATTCTTTTTGCCTTGCAAACTGCCTGGTAAACGCAAGCGAATTTCAAGTTTGACAACATGTTAAAGTGCGCCTTAGCTTTTGACAGCGACACTACAAATCTTGCCTCAACCTTTAGTTATAGCTGTTGGTAATCATATGCATGAGAGTTATGGCGTAAGACTTATATACAGTTCGGAGTTTTACGTAGATGTTACTTAATATCTTTAACTGCTTTATTAACTTACGCCTCTCCCGCTGATTGTGTCGATTTTTTTTTTTTTCTTTTACGGACAGTCTTTGCCCTTGCTTTGTTATGTTTTTCAAATTTATTATTTTTGGATATAACTATAATTATGCCTCACAAAGCTAGATAAAAAAAAAAAAAAAAAACAATACCATACGATACGATCTGCTCAGCAACGTTAGGCGGGCTGAATTTGTCACTAACTATAGTAAGTATTTATAACTTTTGTATATTGTATATTGTAAAGGTATAAACTGGAATTACTTTTTATGATATAGTATATATATTTTGCTAGAAAAAGTTTCAGTTTCTATTACTAAAAATTGTATACAAGGAATATTTTTTCTAAATTGAACTGCATTCATTACTTTATTTTAGTTTTATTTGTTATCTTTTCATTCTATATAATTAAGGTATACAAATATGTATGTTGAATGAGTACAAACATACAAAAATTCGGTACTTTAAGCTTATTACACCATGTGAAAAAAATTCGTAGTTGGAAACATGTGTTTTTTTTTTTATTGGTGTAAAGGGTCTTGTAGGCTTCCTAAAAATGGATTCAAACTAGAAATTCACTATGTTTATAATTTTTTTTAACATACTCGTACTTTTAGTTACTTATTGTCCCTTAACGTATACGTTTAATAGAACCAAATATAAACGGCTTTAAGGTCACATCGTACATGAGACACCAAAAATATGTAACGGACAACTTGGGATCGCAGTGCATATATAACGGTGGTGTTCGTGTTCTTTAATTTTCAAGCAGCTAAGAAAGGAAATCAATGTTTACTACTCATAAAAAAGGTCTTATAAAAAGAGCGCACATTGAAAAACTTAAAAGCATTTTTCAAGCATTTCTTTTTAACTCCCCTATTTAATCAGTTCCACAGAAATCTATAGTTTCTGGAAAATATGTAGGATATTCTATTTTAATTATAATACATATTTGCTTTAGATAACCATATAATTACTTTAATAAATTGAATTGATTTAGAACAGATGGGTCGATTTCTTCCAACATCCTAGCTCAATATTTCTGCTATAACATATATATATATTGTTAGAAGCTATAAATAAAAATGGTTTTTGGCAGTGTTCTTGTCCAACAAAATACTAGGAGCAGCATCAAAAGGTTCCTTTTACGTCGGTTAAGGCAAGTGGAAGAGAACTGACTTTTGGAAATATGTATGTGACAACATCAACTAAAATTGTATGTTAGTGTATGTCTACTAAGTACTGTGTGTTTCTGTTGGTTTACCCCATAATAGCCCTACATAATACTTAATAAATTAATGCCTCTTAATTTCATAAAAATGTGAGCGATTCTACATGTACACACATTTATATTTTTGGTATGCTAAGTGTTGGTATTTGATGTTTTTTTTTTTTTGTTTTTTTTTTCGGCATATAGCAGTATGTATTTTGTACATTGAATGGAATCATATAGTAAATTATATATGTATAGCGCACATATATTGTTAACACCCTAGCGAGAAGTTATTATCATATATTGTTTTATTTTACTTCCACATTTTTAGCTTATCATGCTTCATATGTGTATGTATGTGGTAGGTATTTATGTATAATTCATTTTTGGTATTTTTCGCATTTTTCACTTATTGTTATTTACAATTATCGCAACACATAAAAGAAAGTGAATAATTGAACAAAACATTTGCAGCTTCAAGCATCCGTTTCCGGTAGTTCCTGGCACTGCTTCATGCACTGCTTGATAAGTATACCCGCTTAGGTAGTGCGCGTCGTGAGCCAGAGCAGCAGTAGCAACGGTGCAGTGGTAGCAAGCAGTGGATTCGTGGCGCTGCTTGTTGAATACGGATAGGGGTTGTCTGTTTTTTGTTATTTATTTTTTTATTTTTTTTTTGCGGGAGTAACCGTGTTTGGATACGCAGGTACAAACGATATTTTTTTTGTTTTGTTTTTTTTTTGGTGCGCCAGAAGTTTACAGAGTATTTTGTTGTTGTTTGTTGGTTGGGTTTATTTTTGGTTTTAAATGGTAGTTGATTTTTTATATCATAGCATTCGATTTGGGGAATCGTTTTTTTTTTTTTTTGGGGGGGATTTTTCACACAGCGTAAAAGAGAGAAAAAACAATGAAAAGTAGTAGAAGAAAAACATGAAGATAAGGAAACACACAAAAATATATATTTTGTTGGTTTTCTTTCTTGCTTGATTTGCGATTTAAAATATATTGAGAGAGACGACGACGAAGATTCATAACATAATGTGAGAGATGTGTGTCTATTATATATAATATATATAATTATATATTTATGTGTGTGTGTGTGTGTGTGTGTGGGTGTAAGTATTACTGGATTTGAGGTTGGTTAGTTAGTTAATTTTTGGATGTGTACAGTTTTCACTGTGGATATTTACTGCGATTCTCAAAGTGTTACAGTTTTAAACGTATTTACTAAATATCTATTAGTAGATAATGCTATGTAGTTATTAGATATGTATATGTGTATATAGAGATGCAGATACTAAATTGCTTGATTATAAATAGTCAGTATATGTTAAATAATGTAAACTAGGGCTAAATTAATATAATTACGGGGAGCAAATACAAATTAAGGTAAGAGGAATGTTATTGACAGAGTTGTGCAACAAGTTCACTAATGTACTAGAGACACACACATACACACAGACACACATTGACAAACACATAGAAAAACTGTCGCTTAACTATCGGTAGTTGTATTATTGTATCAAATTGAAGTAATTAAAATATCTATTTAAGATAAATTGTAATTAATTATACATTTATATGGCTCATTTAATTTAAGCGACAGTTATATCGATCGTATTGCAGCACAAAATGTTTGGCAAAATGACAAGCTGCTAAATAATGACAGAGTGAGTGAAAGATGAGAGATGTAGTTGTACTTGCAGGGAGAGAAAGAAGGAGAGAGAGAGAGAGAGAGAGAGAGCGAGACATAGACAAGTTGCGAGTTTGAGGAGTGTACAAACATGACGCTGTGTTGTGTTTTCAACAAGTATTCAAAAAAAAAAAATAAATAATAAAAAGAGTTGCCATTGCAATTTACGATTTTATTTTAAAATTTATTTTTTAATTGTTTGTTTGTTTATTTGTATTTGTTTGCAATTTAAATTTAATAATCTTGTTGCTTAATACAAAATTTAACTAAAGAAATAGTCGCAGTACATACAAAGGCAAAATATAGAATAAAAGTAAAAGTAATAATGATTAAGCAAACTAAATCGATCAAAAGAAGTTTTACGTACTATATATGTGTATTTGTGTATTATAATTAACAAAATTGTTTTATTTTTTGTAAATAATTTTTATTTATATTTATTAATATTAATTATTACAAATATGCATTTAAAATTTAAAATGTAATGAATGCACACACAAAAATTAAAAAAAAAATCAATTACACTAAATTAAAAGGTTTTGGATTCATTTTTGAGTTCTTGTTGTTTTATGGATTTTGGTTTTTTTTATATTTAAAAAAAATTTTTTTTTTAATATATTATTTAATAATTAAGTAAATGCTTATGGATTGTAGTTTAAAAATAGGAAAAAAAAACTGACAGAGGCGTTCTCTCTTTTAGGAACACACACATACTACTAATTTAAACGAATACAGTACTAAAACGGGATACAAAAGAGAGCACACAAAAGATAAACTGGGAGAGAATGAGCGGTAAATAAAAGAGAGAAACGGAGTACAAAGCACAGAGCACAGATCACAAAACTAATAGGGACAATCGATTTTTGTTCGATTCTTTGATGTTTTATGTTAATGTGTGTGTGATGGCGTGTATGTGTGTATGTGTGTGAGCGGGACAACACCTGTGCTGTGTTTTGCATACAAAACTATGAGAAAATTTCACCCAAAAAGTTTTTTTTTTCTTAATTTTATAATGCTTCTCAATGCATTTTTGCTTAGCTCAGTGTGTCGAGTACAAAAGAAAAAGCAGTGTTGAAAAACACTTGTAAAATGGCCCCACTTTAAGCTGATTTATATAGATTTATATTGTTTGTTTTTATTTTATTTTGTTTTTGGAATGTAAATTGATTTTAAGATGTGAACTAATTGCGCGTGTTTTGTTTTTAGGGGCTTCAAATGGAGTAAGACAGGGTGTTTATTAGGTGTTAGCTTCAACGTAACGGACAAAAGCATGCAAAAGAAATTTGTAAAAGTTCACAAAACATTGAACAAAAATATGTAACTGGATTCATAAATCAAGAATTCGATAGAAAACAAAACTGGGATACATTTTGCAAGGAAGAGTTATAAAAAAACATATATTTATATATATATTGCATATATATATATGTATATACACATGTAGTAGTTATATAGCACACACACAGATAAAATAGCAGAAAAAGAGAATCAAAAAGATCACACTGAGGTAAAAACAAAAGATGAATTGGAAACGTAAAAAAATAAAAACACTACAAAAATGTATGCAAAAGTTAATGTACTCGCTATTTGTATAACGCATATTGTGGTATAAATATATATGAGATATATTAAATATACGTTAAATAGAGCGTTCAAAAATAGGTTTATATATTAATATATATAAATATTTATATATATATATTAATATGTATATATATATATAGTATGCATGTATTTCAAGAATATTGTGTAAGTATTTTTGCTGATCTTGTAGTTAAATATTTAAAAAAAAGACTGCTATTGAAAGGGCTACTGATATCGATATCGATTTCATATGACTTTAAGGCTATGTTAGATATTCTTTTCCGATATTCGATATTCAATTACATATAATGCAATGATCATGATCAAAAGTAAGTCGAATCAAATCGATCGGCCAATCGAATTTGTAATCGATTTGCTTCGCTTTACACTAACATTGAGGTTAGAACACTAAGTAAAGTAATGCTGATTGTTGTGGCCAGCGCAATGATTGTTGTTGTGGTTGTTGTTGTTGATGTTGTTGCTGTTCTTGTTGTTGTGATTGTGAGTTGTTTGTGTAGCGAACCGACGCCGGAATTGAAGCCGGACGAATAGAGCAATGTGCCCAGATTGTTATTAGCTGAATCGGACTCACCTCGTGTCGTCTTCATTATAATCGATGCCGGCGATGAATACCCAATGGCATTGTGCGCCTTCAGCTCGATGCGATAATACGTATTGCCACTCAAATCGATCATCTGATATGATGTTGTCTCCACAACCTCAATCGTTTTGCAGCGATCCTCCAGTTCGTGCCAGGTACCAGCCATCTTGACGCCCTATTCAAATACAAAATATAAAATATAATTTATATCAATATGATTCTTTTGATGAAATGATAATAGACTAATATTTAGGAATTTATAATATCTACATACGTATATTGGAATACCAAATTGTATATCGACTTTATAACTATCGATTGGACAACAAACTTAATGGATAATTAGCACAGTACAGGATATGTGCCTGTTGGGCAGGCTGCCTCTCGTCTAGAGCACTCGAATAGTTACTTACCGGACAGTATTTGACCTGGTAGCGATCGATGGGCTCGCCATTATCAGCGGGTACTCCCCAACGCAACTCAAAGTGATCAGAATAGGGTGAGACAACGACGGGTTCCTCCTTATCATTCTGGACGGGGCTATGCAGTGGCTTCGGTTCCTCGGGGGCGGAACGGCGGGGTGTCGACTGCTGCTGATTGACGCCCCAATTGCCGAGACCGACTTGATTGCGTGCCGCAAAACGGAAGTTGTACATAGTCTGCGGACGCAGACCCTCGACAATATAGGGCGAGTCTGGTGACCAGCTGCGATTCAGTGCCGTCGACCAGTCTGGATTGAGGGCCTCCTTATACTGTACACTGAACGCGAGTATCGGTAGGCCGATTTCAGTGGCTGGGCCCCGTATGTCAAATGTGATGGTTGTGGCCGTCAGCTGGCGCGGCAAAGCGGCTGAGACAAAGTCCGGTACGCGGGCCTCCTTCAGTTGCATATCGTGTTCGGCAGTGCCATGGATATTCGTTGCAATGCACTTGTAGGCGGAATAGTATTGTCGGGTGACAGGATGGACGATGAGATCGCTGCGTGGGCCGGTGCCCTCGATTTTCAAATTGGTATCGAAGAGATCCTTGATATTGCGTCCATTCCAGCGCCACTCGATAGTCGCATTCGGTATGCCCATGGCCAAACAGCTCAGATTCGCCTTGCGTTGCTCCCAGCTGAACACTGGCGGCAGCTCCTTCATGTGCGTGAAATCTGGGGGAAACTCGATGGCGATGTGTCCAGTCTTGTAAGCAGTGTCACCCTTATTGGTGGCGATGCACTGATACAGACCATCGTCTGTACGCAGAGGGCGAGCAATGCGTAGGGTGCCGGTACTCTCGCCACGGTCATCATCGAAGTGCTGCTCGAGTTGGATGCGTTCGTCGTCCTTTTGCACACCGGCCGTGTACTGCTGCTCGGTACCCCAGCGGCGGAAGGTGATCTCTGGTGCGGGGCGGCCTTTGGATCGGCATGTGATGGCAACCTCCTTGCCACTGACGCCAGTCACATTGTACAGCTCATAGACGGAGGGGCGGACGAGTACGTTCAATTGGGCCTTTTTATCGGTAACGCCAGCATCATTCTTGGCAATGCAAGTGTACGTATCGTAATCCTCCTGAGTGACCGAGCTGATAGTCAACAGTCCTGTCTGGGCATTCACCTTGAAGCGATCAGCATTTGCGACATTCAACTGGACAGAGTCCTTGATCCAGCTTATCTCCGGCACAGGCTTACCCAGCGCTGTGCAGTTGGCCGCAAACGGTTTACCCTCAACAGCCTCGAGAGTGCTGGGCAAATGGGTGATCACTGGCCGGATGTACACCTCCACACGGATGGTCCGCTCCAATAGTTCACCCGTCTCAATTACGGCAGCACGGCACGTGTAAATCCCATCATCTGTCTCGGCAACGTCACGAATAAGTAGTCCATGTGTCTGCACCACATGCTTGGAATCTGTGCGAATCTGTTCGATTGGATGGGGGCGCAGGTAAGCGAAGAGAATGAGTGGTAGTGTTAGTGGCAGTTAAATCAAGGACTACAACTGAAATTATATTGAAGTTTACTTACCGGATCACCATTGCGCAGCCAGTCGATGGTCGGGTTGGGATCAGCTTTCACTTCGCACTTCACCACGTAATCATCGCCCAAAATAGGAAATTGATTCTCCGGTGCATTCGTCCAGGTAATGGCCACTGCAAAATGCGAACACAACAACCAAAAAAAGAAGAAAAAAAAGACAGAGAGTGAGTGTTAGTTGAAGTTGGTCCAATGTCAAACAAATTTCTGTACAAGTTGTAACGTTAGCACTTCTCTGTCTGTCCTGTGTATGCGGCGTATACGTAATATAATTTTAAACAAACTGTCACGGGCACATAAAAGCAATCCAAACAAGCGCACAAATTTCCAACAATGTGAGCGTATTTGTAAGCATCAGGATGGCGTTCAAGTTACCCCGAATCATGACCCTAGTCCAACAACTTGCCGCAATCCATGTTATGCGCTCCAAGAGTTACTAACGAGCCGGACAGAGTCGGAGCCGGTGCCGAGGCATGCCAATAAATCTATATTGGCGCAACAGCATCAACAGCAGCAGCAATAGCAGAAACAGCTACACAAATTGAAAAAATTGCAAACTGAAATTCCTAAATCAAATACTTGTGCACAATCTAAACACAAACAGGCAAAGGCGAATTGTAGAGGGAAGGTTGGGAGAAATGGGGAGCTCACTCGGTCAACTTGGACAGCCAGTCAGGCAGAAAATCGAAGCTGAGAGGGGCTAAAGTTAAGGCGCAAAGTAAAATATTTTACAGAACAAACTGTTTAATATCAACAATCCGGGACACACACACACAACACACACAACACATTGTAACCCATTACCCGAAATGTGGCTGCAACATCCACATTCGACGATTGCTTTCCAGGTGCAATTTTATTTTGATGCAGTTTAGTGACTTTTTGCCATTATTCTACTTCAATGACGGCTTTAATACATCATATGAAGTTGATAGATGGTGAGCAAATATATTTGTAATGACTACAATAAATTGTGCGCTCCCAAAGCTGTATTAAATTATTACTAATGTTCAAATATTGCTTTGTTAGCAATTGCATTAAATGTTGTAGAATAATTCTTTACATTTTGATTAATTTTAACTGTGAATAAAATTAAAAAATAAAGTTACGTTAAAAATGCATTTTGAATTACAAACAAATAGTGTTGCCTACATTTTTGGCCAGCAGCTTAATCGAGATGCATTTGCCTGAAAGGTGTTAGGAAAAACACGCAATTTATTGCTCTGTTGGCTTTCATTTCCTGACTGGAAATTGTGTACAGAATCCAGGAATAGAAGTTTAAAAGAGCAACAAAAAAATTACTAAATAAAATAGCTACTGCGCTTTCGGTATTTACTGAGCTGCCTTTTCAACTTGTGTGAGTGTGTGTGTGTGTGTGTGTTTGTGTGTGTGCGTGTGTGCAGCTCAAATATGTACCGTTTATTTATAAATCAGTGTAATAACAAGCCATCTGTCCATCTAAAGCAGCTGTCTGTTGACTGCCAAATAAACAAACACACACACACACAGACAAGGCACTTTAAAGTGCAGTGGGTGCCAAAAGAGGTGCCAATAGGTTCTTTTTGAGCCAAATTCTGGTGTCCGACCAAAGCCAAAAGCAGGAAGTTGTGTGTAAGAAACATTTTCCATTTCCCAATTTTATTGACAACTTATGTATGTAAGTCTATCCCATACCCCGTCTCAGTCAAGTGTATGTGCAAAATATAAAATAAATAAAAGTTTCCGTTGAATTTTCTTTAGCTGGTCTTACAGTTGGGGTCAGAAGCCAACAAAATGCAGCTTGGTATTGGTTGTTACTGTCTCGTTGCGTGTGAGTTTTTGTTGTGCAAACACTTTTCGCTGACGTCTGACAACAACATCAAAATAAACACTCACACACACACTAAACAACAATAACAACAAGAAATAATACAAAAATCAACTGTTGTCGAGTGAGCTCAACTACAATATACCTTAAACTCAGCCGTTAAATATATTCTAGTTTTATTTCAAGATATGCATAGAGAAAATGCTTGATTTTAGTGAGATCAATCTGAGAATGCATAACTTGGCTGTTTCTAAACCGATTTTCATCTTCTTCCAGTTTATCAATTGCAGTTTATTTATTTCTTTTAAAATTGAGTCTTCTATTGCTATCGGAAATCGATATATATCGATGAAAATTAAGAAAACTTTTCCTGCCCAGGGAATACAAGGATCTATATTCCAAATCTGAGATTCGCGCCGGACGGAACGGCGGACATGGCTATATCGACTCGACTGCTGATACTGATCAAAAATTTCTTCTGGGTGTTACATACATTTGGTCAAATCCATTATACCCATTTTCAATGGGTTCAGAGTATAGAAAGAGAAAAGGCAAAGGAGATGAACTAGTTTACGATTTCATTATTAGTTTGAACAACGGCAAGGACAACAACAAGGATAACGTCAGGGGACAGAAAGGGACTCGATAGATACAGTGGGGTGCATAAAACCCACAAACGGACAGGACAGACAAACGTAAAGATGCCGCACACCGTCAAAACACGACTCGCAACTTATTGAAAAAGTTCGTGCTGCAGCAAAAACCAAACAAAACAAAGTAGACTGAAAAAATAAGTGAAAAAAAACCTGCAACTGCAGCAAGTTATTAAAAATCAGGCAACAGAAATTGGATTTTGTGTGGCAATAACCTAACTGTACATTGGTTAAGACTTAGGTTGCGCTTTAAGCGGGCACGCAAACAAAAGCAAGCTAAAAATCAACCAAAAAAAGAATGACATTTAAATTAAATATATACCAGCTATTTTCAATCGTATCTGGGCACTTTGAGTTGTATCTGAATGATATCTGTTCTTTACCTTAAATGTGAGGAACTGATTTTATATATATTATTTTATCAATTGAAATTCAAATTGTTCGCAAAGTAATTGTAGCATTGACAGCTGGAAGAGTTTCTAGCTGAACTGCATTCACAAAGTAAAGGAAGAAGTCAACAAGTAGACACGAATTGAGCTCGGAAACTTTTCGCTGAGCGATTCTTTCTCTTCCAAAAAGTATAGTTGCTGTCAATACAGCATTTACACTTTCTTTATCGAGAGTTTTGGGGGAGTTCTTTGTCCATCAGCATTGTATGCGCAGTTCTTAAGATGAGTATTATAATCAGCTTAAATTCACATTGATATATACAGAACGACAATCAGTCTAGATTTTATTAAATGACAAGTATGACAATTGATTTAAACTATTTGCAAAACTACACACACACACTATGCAACATGAGAATGCAATGTGATATATATTTCCTAGTGATGCAAATCGCATACATTTCGACGGAGAGAGGATAAAGGACGAAGGTTGAAAGACGAAAGAACTAGCACAATTGGTATTATGAAGTGCGATTCATCACATTTTGCTGTTGTTCAAATTCAATGGAACTATTGAAAGGGCTTTAATGTATCGCTTTCACAATGTGGCAAGCAGGTAGGATAAGGGGGTGACACTTGCTTGTGGCATACAGCGTGGTCTAGCAGTGTAAAACTTGAGCGGACTTTGGCAACATCGGAAGTTGCCGTTTGCAACGGAAGTTTGTTTACAGCATATGCATTTATTAAAAGCATAAATATTGAAATATTAAGCTGTGAGTGGCACAAACAACGGCTACAGCTACATCAGTTACAGCAGTTCCATGTGTGTTTGTCATTGTGTCGCTCTGTGTGTGTAAATAGTAAGGCGGCACCTACACGCTGCAAGTTGCAAGTTGCAAGTGCTCGACTTGGCTTGTTCCTGCAATTTGCACTCATCCCTCTGTCGTTTCTCCCTACCGTCTAACAGCAACCTTCCACTTGCGGCTTATTTGCTTTACTAAATGCAGCTTGTGCGTTGTCAACACACACTGAGTGCAACATACACACACACACACACGCACACACATACTATCAAGAATTTATTCTGTTGGCGTAATTCGGGCGCTTTTAAGGGCTAAAGAGCTGGTCAGCCTGCTTGTGGAGCACTTCAAGTCGGAATAGTGACGAGTTTGAGTTTGCTAATTTAATTGTTTAAAACACACTTTAAATAAACAAAACAGTTTATAAGATTGCTTAAGCTATTCATTTAAGGCCTTCTATTATACATGCTGTATGACAAGCTTACTGTTAAAGAAATTACCAGGATGTACATAGCTAAGCTAAGCTCATACTTTAATTAATTATTTCTTTGATTATAATTTTTGTAAATTGAGCTACTGCCAAATGTTTTAGTCTAAATAGCTACTCCTACATTAACCAATTCCAGCTACTAGAAAATAGTGTTTAAATATGTTATTCACCAACACTGGTTAAGTGAGGAAATTCAGTTTTAAATATGTTGTCCTTAACTAACATTGCTCGCCAATCATCTTGCCAAAGTTGAAGAACAAATAATCAATATGCTGTGGCTAAGCCATTTCAAGACCAATTAAAGAGACTCGAATCATTTTCAAGAAAGCATTTTTACACTGCAAACTGCAACAATTTTTTTTTGTTTGACACTGCTAAACACTAAGCAGCTTGGAATAGCGACCCTACTTTAAGCACTACAAGCATACACACGATTGAAAATCAGTTTTGTAACTAGATTGTTGCGTATCAAAATATTTGATTTCATTGAACGGTTTGGCTCAAACGTACTGCGAGAAGCGAGAATCGAATGAGGCACAAGTTCTCAGTTCTGGACTATCGCAACGCTTTGGAATAACTCTCTTCGCATAACCCGAGCCTGTAAATTCCTCACAAGTCGCACTATGACCGGAATGAGTCTGTTTGTGTAACAGACGTGTGTGTTTTTATGTATATAGTGTAAAGCTAGGCCCCATCTCTGTTGGTGTTAGCTATAGGTTGCCACCCCACGTTGACGACTGGTCGTTTCGGGCTCGTTGGTCGGTGTGCACTTTAAATTGCTTAGAAAAATCAATCCAGTTTTCGAATTCGGTGCCAGAGCTCCAAAGAGCTCCTCCAGCGCCACTTCTGACCTTTTCTGAAGCTCACATCACACACAACACACTGTACGTATTCGAGTGTGTGCGAGTGCATTTGTGTGTGTTTGTGTGTGTGTGTGTGTGTGGTATTTGTTGTACTTGATATTGCTGATTTTACGTTTTGTGCTGCTTATTGGTAACGTCTTTATTTGGACAGCCATTCATATTATTTCGAGCCACTTCTTTTATGCTTTCACAATGCTCCAAAATATAATGAGCCATTGCATGAACGACAAAAAGCTGTTTGCTTTGTTAGCATCAATGCACACTGAACAAAAAAAAAAAATAAATCCATATTAGATATGATTAATGACATATGAGTGCACTCCATTGAATGTGAATTTGCAAAACTATAGTTCTTCTAATTGATTAAGTAATTGAAATGCATTTCTGATGGTTGTGACTCATTCATTCATTCATTATTCTTGAACAGTATTGTAAATATTATTTTAAGGCCCAGTTGTTTTTCAATTCAAAAGCTAACATTTAACGCCATTAAGTCAGAGGAATTTTGAGTACCATCAGTTTAGTTGCCATAAATCAACTGTTCAACTTTCCGAATAATTTCGAGAGTGCCCCAGGGCGATGCTCAAACTTTGAGTGGGTCAAATGTTAAGGATGCTAGGGGTGAGCTGTGGGCAGAGGTGTGCTGTGAAGTGAATTGACTTACCGTAAGTTTTAATTGTGACGCTCGTCTGGAGTATTTCGGTATTTGCATATGAAGCTGTACAATAATATTGGCCACCCATTTCCGGAGAGAGCGAAGTTATCATCAGGCCCAAACTTTCACCGGGCAATGTCTCCGTATACATTGGTGGATGGTTACGTCCCGTCCTGTGAGAGGTAGAGAAAGAGAGGGTATAGGGGTACGTAGGGAAAGAGAGAGAGAGAGAGATGAAAATAAATTATTTCGTATTTATAGTTAAGGGGTATAATATGAACATTTTGTTTTTTTTTTTGCATACACATTTACTGTATATGATTAAAATTATTGTTATGAGCATTGTCGTTGTTAGTAGATTGTTTTTGGAGCTGTTGGTTTTTGCTACTCTTCTCCTTTTTCGTTTGCATTTTACTTTGCATTTATTTTGCTTATGTTCTCATTTGCATGCCACGCATTTCATTTGCAAGCACCTTTCATTTTTTTCCAAAACAATTACAGAAAGTTAAAAGAAAATTGCGTTTCGGGGAGTGGTGTTAATGTCCTGTTCGGCTTCAACAGTACTTATTTTTGTATATGTTGGGTTAAGTAACACGAATTTTTTATGAAGAAGGGGAGACATTGTTCAATTGCTTGGAATGTATGATAGTCCTTATTTTTGTGTAATTGTTGCATTTAAAATTACAAAATCCTCTCAATTATAAACTAAAATAATTGCATAATAAAACTTAATTTTCTTTCTTATGATTACGATAAATTATAACTTGAGGCTATAAGTGCTAATTGTTAATAATAACACTAACAACATATGATTTTCATATGAAACTTGACAGATGTAGTTATCTATATAAGGATTGGTATTTGTTTAAAAGTTGAAACCATTAATTTTGATCAATGGAAAAGTTAAGCGGCTCAAACTTTAGGGTTGCCTACTTGGCACTTGCGCTACTGGTTACCTCAGGATAAACTAAATAAAAGAGCCCATATAAATTGGCGCTTGCATATTTCGAAAAGTGCTGCAACATTGCACTTTGCAACTCTGTCAATTAATTTAATTAACTTTATCCATTTATCAGGCATTTGCTATTTAATTTAGCAGACAAACACAAGGTCAACAATTTCGCATCAAATAATTGCAAATAATGCCGCTTGCCATATGCCTGGCATCTCTAACTCTGCCACAAATAAGCAATTTGGCATTTGGCATACGCGCAGGCGTTGCGCATTAAAAACTTTTCGCCGGCTGCTGCGTCACTTAATTTGGTTGCCAATCGGCATTTGCTATGAAATAACAACAACAAAAAAAGCCCGTAAAATTTCAAAATAAAAAGCGTCACAACTCGTATATAACTATATTCTACTGCTGGATTAGGGGTGGGGTGTACCCCTCGTACTAATTAATTAAAAAACTTTTGTTGCGCAAAACTAAATGTGCATAGCGGTTATTATTATGGCTTCACTTTGCAAACCTAACCACCAAGCTAAAACTAAACCCCAATCCTTAAATAAAAACACCAAAATAAAAAAATAGCAGAAACTTTTGGAGCCAAACGTTTTGCGTTTTGCGAAACGGATCCAGCTAGGCAAATAGCACTGAGTAACTAGTTATGAGCAATGATTATAATCGCCATGCTTATGTTATTTGAATTTGATAATAATCTAACAATCATTATCGGTAATCATGTTTGCAAATTTAAAACTTATGCTACTACTGGGAAAATTGATTGTTTTCACAAAGAACGAAAAGACTACGGTAGACATCAAATTGTGGCTTGAGTAACTTGCCGAGGAACTTAACTTTGGCTCAACTGTTTTTCAAGAATAACTTTTGTTCTGACTACTGAAATTGGTTTTATATATATGAATGTGCATATTTAGTGTGGTTGGGATTGAGCACAACCTGCGTTCGATTTGCGTTCTGCAATTGTGGGCAAAATGCAAAAACCACATGCTTTACATACAAAATTGTGCACATACAGATATGTTTGCCCAGCGCACACTAACACAATCACACACACACACACACACAGTCACAGATAAAACGTTCTATAGCCGTTCAAAAATTATGCTAGGAAGAGCCTTCAGCAAAAATGCCAAAAAAAAAAAAAAATTTTAAAAATAAAATTTTTGAAGGAAATAAGTAAGAACGCGTAAGAGTGCTCCAGTCCAGAGAGCTCGACTGTGAGATACCTTGAGCCCAATGCATTACCTATTATAAATCGCAAAATGACATTGATGCTAATCAGGAATATATATAAATATATATATATATATATATAATTAATTTATGGTGCTTCCTCTGTTGTATACCTTTCACACGACTTTATTATACCCTAGACCATTTTCAATGATTTTAGGGTATAAGAACGGCGAAAAGAAAATGGCAACCGCAACGCACAGCGGAAGACATTGGGGGAAAAATGTTCCGAAATATTTGCGTTGGATTTTTAATATTGCGCCAAACGAGAAAAACTGGAACAGACGGAGTCGCCCAATGGGACATCGAAAGTGGGGTGAAGAGGGGGTAAGACAAACAAACAGGAGCCAAAAAAAAGAGTCACGCATATAAGGAAAAATCAAATTTTTTGATTGTCTATGTTGGGGTTTGATCACCGCGTAGTGGGGTGGTCTATAACGGTTGGGAGATTTGAGGCAGCCGCCATTTTGGCGCCTGGGGGCGACAATTTTTTATTACATTTCTTTGGCTTAGACGCAAATAAAGATGTCGTTATTGTTATTCCCAGTCCACCCTTTCCTCGTTTCTGCTGATATTATTGGAGCCAAAACAATGTGGGTAAGGAAAGGAGCGAGAAGAAGAAGGAGAAAGAGAGAGGTGGCTTTAAGTCAAGTGCTGCAATTTGCAATAAGCAGTCGTCTTAGCGGACAAAGGAGTGATCCAAACATATGCAATAAAGATGCCTTAAAGAGATTGTCTATGGAATGGAGAGGCACAGAAAGACAGAGAGTAATTAACAGCACTTAAAGACCGCACAAAGACTAATGAGGAGAAAAGAAAAGCTGAACAGTCAGAATAGAACTAGCCAAGTGAAGTTAAGCTTAAGTGGAAATCGAAATTGATTTATTTGAGAATGATAGTTACAGTAATGGAAGAAGATATCTGAGTCGATTTTCAGAGGTTATATTTTATTCTAGATGGCAAAACCGTAAAAGTAAAGATTTTTAATTTTAATTACATATTTTTAAGTACGTTTTTTCTTTGATTTAACCGTAATCAACTGGATAAGCTCCACCGTTGGTTAATGCAGTTGTTATAGCCTTTAAAGATCCAGAAAAATGGCAGTGAACTTCTGCAACTTAGTATTTACTTGATTATGCTCCTTGAATGCACATTTATGGACAGTGGACTTAACAACTCAATAGTAATATGGCAATTTGGCAAACCGACCCAAGTTAAGAGGAGTCGCGTTGCCAAAACGCATAAAAACACAGACACACAAACAATTCCGAACTTAATCCCTTTAATTAACTCGAGACTGGACGACTGAAAAACTTGACAATTTTCCAGGGGTAAGGGGGGGATTGGCGTGAGGGGTGTCTCAAACTTGCCCGGGGTGAAAATAGGCCTAAGCTGGAGCCTCGATTTGTTTTCTCTTTTTTGGAGTTTCGGTGTTGACTTTTGTGGGATGTTTGGTTTTTGTGTGTGAGTGTGTGTGTTTTGTTTGGGCCAGCTTAATTACATTTGGCTTTTGCAAGAATGCAACTCGGCCTGTCGAAAACTTAATTTCGCCAGTAGTAGTGTGCGGATGTGGCACCGACTGTCGCACCCCTCGCCACACATACAAAGAGAGCTTGGCTTTGGTGTTATTTGTTTTTTTTTTTTTTTGGTACAGTTTCTTTTCGGGGCTGGAACCCACTCATTTTCAGTTCAGTTTAGCTCAGTTCGGTTGAGATGACTTCAGTTTCGTTGATGCGTGCGCCTAAACTGTGGCAATTCGAAACGATGCTCGAGCAAATTGAAAAGTTGCCAATCTCAATAACAATTGTCAATGTGTGCTAGTGTGTATGCCAGTGTGCTTGTTTTCGTATCTTTTATCTTTTATTTTTTATATTTTTTTTGTCAGCCCCGAGGTCAGTGTATGATGCGAAATGCAAAAAATACAAATGTTAAATTCTATAGCATTGTTCAAAAAGAGCTCGTACACTGTGCCAAATCTGTGCAAAGAGATTTTGGCTTAAAGAATTTACTCCACAATGAGGTTCTCTAAGCAAAAACCAGCGAATAAAAAGTATGTGAAGCAATTATTTCAACAGAAAATTTCTGGTTGAAATATCAATTTGACATATTTAAATCGGTTCAAGTGAAACATTGATAATATAAAAAAATATGTATAAAAAATCACCAGATTTTTACAGCATTTTGTAAAATTGTTACGAGAAACTAAATTCAGACAAGGTGCTGTTGCAAGTAACCTTCTTCAAAAACAATCAAAATTTAGATGCATTTGCAAGTCTGTCTGCAGAGCATTGCTTATTTCCTGGCGCTGGCCATATAAACCTTAATGTGCCAATTCCTGTTAATTGGCACGCAATAGTAAAAGCTGTACAGTGTATAGAAGGAAAATCAACAGACAAAAAAATACAAAAATAAAGAGAGAGAGAGAGAAAGCGAGAGAGAGAGAGAGAGAGAGAGAGAGAGAGAGAGAGATAAAAGGGCGAATGAAAGGCACCAGGTGACAGAAGTTCTCACTGACAGGTGCAAAATTCTCCTTTGGCTTTCGAGTGGGCTGCACTTTAAATTCTCCTCCTTTTTCACTATTTTCTCTTCTCCCAACTTTGCTGCTCCTTTTTTGTGCAAATTAATTAACACGCGTTTCCTACCCGAGTGCTTGAAAGTGTCGACAAAATTTTTTGATTTTGATTTAAGCAATTGGGAAATCTTTCAGCTGTTTTTTCTTTTAAATTTTTTTTATATTTTTTTTTCAATTTTGCGTTTTTCTTTTTAATTATGAACTTTTCACTCATTGCAATTTTTGTGTAGCGACTTTGGCTGTATGGAAATCGGTTAGCTTTAGTCCAAGTTTGTAAAAATATGCCATTTTTTATTTGGAATTTTTAGATCATCTGAATAATGCGATCTATTCTTGCGTATGTGGGCTTCATAACTGGACCAATCCGAAAGAAATGATGCCAACTGCCATGTTAAGTGTTCATCGCTTGACTTCAACTGAGTTGACTACAATTAAGTTGGTGTCGACGGTGCATTAAGTGCGTTAAGCAAATTAAGTTAGCTGCATCATTGAGAGTATACTCTCAATTCTCAACTAAATTGTGATTTGAAAACCCAAATATAAAGAAGATCAACATAAACTACTTTATTAATTAGCTGGAAGACAATTGTATACTTTCATGCTTACAACTAACATTCAGTTAATGACTGCGCATTAGCTATGTATATACGAGAATACAAGAGAATGCTCGAATGGTATGTGAAAAACTAACTGTCGATGGAGTTGGTTAGTATACAACAGCTATAGATTTAATTGATACGATTATGTATGTATGTAGCATGAAGCTTTTGGAATTAGTTTAATTCGCATGATATCAGATACAATGTGTGTATGGGGAGTTTTATGGGGTTGTGTTGTGTTTGTATGTGTACGTTAGAGTCTCTATTAATGTGGCGTTTGCCGATCAGTCAACATAACGAAATAATAATACAACACAAAATAATTAACAACAAACAATGAAACATGCCGGCAAACAAAACAACAGAGCTTTTACAGGGAGTCGGGAGGCGTGGCGTGGCGAGGCGAGGCGAGGCGGGGCTTTACGGGTGGGCTGCGGGCACGTGCTCGTAATTCAATGGAATATTACGAATATGAATACGAATACGAGTCTATTACGAATACGAATAGGTATTGTTGCTGTTGCTGTTGCTGTTATTTGAACTACGCAAACGTAACGAATTTTTAGTTTTTGTTGCTTTTGTTGTTGTTGTCGGCACTTACACATTCTTTTTATTCCCCTTGGAATCATAGAGTGGATCATAATTAGTCCTACAGAAGAATAACAGTTCAAGTGATTGAATGTCTTTTTTTTATTTATATATATTTTTTTATTTTATTTTTTTTTGGGGGTATATATCATTATGAAAAGTAAACACATTTATTAATGATAAATACACACAGCCACCTGCGCATATACATATATTTATCTGTATGTATATGCATATATATATATATATATATATATAAATTGATAGATGTGATGATATATATACTTGTATAGTGAATGTCAGCAGTTAATGCACACTTACGGTTTGGGCAAAATAGTATTGTTCATGTTATCCTTCCATTGCAGATCGGTGACGAGCGCTTGATCCGGCACAGTGGGGCGACAGGTCAAAATAAGGGGTTTGCCGACAGGTTTGCGTTGCACTTCCTGCGTCGGATAAATCTCCAGCTTGGGTTGCTGTTGAGCGCTGCTTAACTCTGTAATTACACAGAACAGAAAGAAAAATAGATGATGAGAAACTGTAACCAACTGCATATATATAAAATAAAGATCGAGTGACTTTACAGACTACATTTGGCTGCAGATAATTGTCCAGTCGAGCACTCCCGAATGGGCTATTCTACTCATTTTAAATGAGCGCTTTATTTTGCAAAGTTTCTCTCTTCCATTTTTTAAAAACACACACATGTGTGTATTTGTGTGTGTGTGTGTGTGTGTTTGGGCGAGTAATTCAAATTTAAATTAATTTTAATTGCTAGTTGTGCACAAGAGCTAAAAAAAAAAGGCGTGTTGCGGCATATGTGTATGCAATTTTACGTATCTGAAAACAGACAATGAGTAATAATGTATGTACATATAAATTTACATATATTCTTTTGTATATATTATAAATTGGAAGTGTGCGGTGCTAAAATTATTAATTAAAGCAAGGCCTTCTAGACTGAAATTAATAAAAAAAAAACCTCTTCTATTATTCATATAGAGAATAAAAAATAACGCAGCAGTGTCTATAATCCCGAAATGAGTATTGATGAAACGATTAATTATTTAAATTATTTGAATTACATTTTACAATCATATTAAAATTATTTATGAAATTCACAAATTCAGCATATGTTTTTCGGTATTTTTTTAGAGTTCGTCAGACGGGTCATAAAAAAATCTATATTAAATGAACTTAAGCACAAAAATATAAAAATGAGTCAACCAGTTGGAGCAACTTTTTGACAAGGGCAAATCATCAGCAGCGGCTTTCTGTGGGGGGGCGGGAAGAGATTGTTTTTGGCAAGCAGCAGCAGTCTGTAATCCATGGTAAGTTGCAGTTGCAGCAACAACTAAAAGTTTTCTGCACAGTGAGTGCTAGAAAAAACTTGTCCATTGTTCTCGTAAGCATTCGGCTAATTGCGGTCAATTAAACGCTTGAGCAGCGCTTTGTGCTCGGCTCTCTATTCAGAGACAGAGAGTTTAAGTTTACAACTTTAAAAAGCGTCAAGCTCTTTACAGCTGCTGTTTTTGTTTTTTTTGTTCTTGTTTGGTGTTGTCGCATTTCATTATCATTTTAAGTTTCATGAGCAATACAATTAAATGTCTTGGCTATTTGTTTGACACTTTATTGGAGCAAGTGCTGCCATCGTCGCCTCCATAACCAAAGAGAGCTAAGGTCATCTCATTAAGCTCCAGCCAAGAAGCTGCCTTTGTTGTCAGGTGCCGCTGGAATGGGCGTTGGAGTGGGGGAGGGGTCATATAGTGTTAGCATAGCCAGCGGTTAATGTGCGGCACTTAAGTACAAAATTTATGTACAATGGTCAGTGGCAAAAGGGGTTAAGGGAGTTGGAGATTGTTTGCCCATCTGGCTGGGCTAAACAGCAGTTAATGCGATGGGCACGAGAGCATGGCGCAGCATTAATCTAACAACTTTATGGCTGCTGCTCCTGCTCCCCCTTTATTTTTCTGTCTGCACCGCGTCTGTCTACCATCCACCCTCCCATTGTATTTCTTAAGCAATTGCATCATTTGTTCGATAACCAACATAAAAACATACATTGAATAATGTGGCAATTCAAGCAAAAACTGAAGGGAAATAAATACACGAAACTGATTCTCAGTGCTTACTCGAGTGCATTATTCATTTAATGTAAATGAGTGCACAACACTCGAAACACTAATAGCTACGCTCACGCGTGCGCCACTTTGATACGCATTTTCCTACTGCTTTTTGCTTTCTGCTTTTTTCTTTTAATTTTTTTTTGTTTTTTATTATTTATTTGTTGTGTACCCCCCATTTTCAGGGTATTATAAGCACTTCTGACCCAAATCTGCACCAGACGAAATTAATGGGTCCATTCAACAGAGTTCCCAACTCGGCTAGAAAATATATCGAGATCATACTATTGGTGTGTAGTGCATTTCTAAAATGAAATCAATCAAAATCGGATTACTATATCATAAAATAAATTTGATTATCCTCTTATTAAGCAATCAGATAATAACTCCAATCTCGCAATATGCCATATAGCTTTAAATACAAATTGGGCGTATGCAAAAGTGTATTTACAGCTTCGGCTGCCTGATCAGTATATTAGTTACTTGAGCTTGTTGTTATTTATATATATATATATACATATACTTAATACGATTTTCAAGTGTTTTTTTTATGCTTTTTGTCTGGGTGTTTTTTTTTTATTTTTATTTTTATTTTTTGCTGGCCTGCATGAATAAATTGTGGTCTTTGGCATTAAGCTACACGCTGAATGCCAAAAAGCAGCACCAACTGCCTCGCAAAATTAAATATGAGAAATTTATATGCAACGCTGCCACTCTCTCCTTTCCATGCCATTAATGCATCCAAAAAGCACCAACAGCAATAAGAAGGCTATGGGGGCATTCCTCAATTGCATAACGTGAATTGAATGCTTTAACTACAAGCGCAAGAGAGTAAAGTAAGAATCTAATAAATAAGCTTCTTTTTTTTCCTGTACATAATTAACATTAATTAAAAATTCGTCTGAAAATTTGAAATATATGCCATAAATTTAGGAAAGAATTTTTCAAATAAATAAATTATTTTCTGTTAAATTATTTATTTTAACCACATCCGACAATCTCAATGCAATTTCCAATGATGAATGCAAGTGCGGCGGCTAACTAAATAGTTAAATGGTGCTTGGGTGAGTGGGTTGCATACTCGGTTGCATACTGAATCACTTGATTCCCCACTTAGCTAATGTGCTTCGAGCCAGTGTTGGCAAGTGCCCAAGTTTGCGGTGCAGTGCCTTCAAACACTCGCAACGGCGACGGCTGTGTTGCACCGGGCGTATGCTTAATTTATTTTTATTTTATTTTAAATGCATGCTGCATAAATAAAAAATAAAGGCATACCCACAAACACACACACACACACACACACACACCCACTCACAGAGCCATAGATAAAGTTTGTGTCTGTGTGTTGGTGTGGTGTGGGGATGGTTTTTCCGGGTGCCGCATAAATAAACAAGCGGTTAAGAATTATCGCATGCAGACGCTGACGATATGGCAACTGCGCGAGAGGAAGCGAACAGAAAAGAGGGCCATATGGCATTTCCTTTTGCCCTCGCTTTTGTACATTAAAATGGAATTGGGACGCAGGCTCAGAAATTATTGTTAAAAAACAATTAACAATTGCACATTAAAAAGGATATCAAAGTATTAAAGGGCCAATGACCAAATTAACGCATATATATATACACACACACAGACACACAGAAGTAGAGTGACTTTAATTTTCAAGTGGTTAACAATTTTGAGCGGTTTTTTTTTTGTTATTGTAGGCTTATACTCTGTTTTTTTTATTTATGTTTTATAGCCTTTAAAAGTTGAAATTAATACTTTTGTTTGTGTCAAAAAGTTTGTGGCGCAGCAAATAAAACAGAAGAAAAAAGATGTTGATTTATGTCAGTTTCATAACACCCTCCTCCCCTACCGAACTCCAGCAACTGTGTGTGTCCAGTGCACCCAAAGTTAGTTTTGAATTATGCCACAAAAAAATGGGTTACCAAAAAATGCGTAAAAACCGTCGAGCAAATACTTTTCAGCCCCAAATTGAGCTGGCAGGCTGCTAACCGCCCAACCCCAAACCCAGCCTCTAACGACCACCACCAAACAATAGTTTTTGGAGGACAAGACGTGCTCAAGTGCCCGCCACGCCTTTTTAATGGGGGTGAGGTGGGAAGGGGGAGCACTTTGCGGGTTGGCATTCTAAAAATATTGCCTTTTAAATTTAGTTCCCTCCTCCTCCCCCTCAACACTACGGGACCACACAGATCAAACGGTTGCCAGATTGTTGTCTCCAGTGCCAAGTGCCGATCAAGAACTACATATTTGCTAAAAATGTTGTTTGCCTTGCTGTTGCTTCGAGGGCAATAACGCAAACCTTCCACAGCCACACACACACACACACACATCCCCGCCCCCTCCCACCATTTGTGGTAGGTTTGCTGCATATGTATATTGGTAATAAACATTAGATGGCGCCGTCAAGTAAGAACATGTTTGGCATATTTGATGGCATACTTTTAGGCATGCATGCGTGAGCCTAGGCCCCTCCCCCCCTCCACAGATAAGTTGTCATCATTGAGTATAGGTTGGGGCTGCTTTGCTTGCCAGTCACATGTGCAACACAATCTGCTCGAAAATTTCAAGTTTTATTTGCACTCGCTACAACGATGAAAGTCACCTCGTTTTCTTTTGTAGTCAAACATGTTGCATACTTTTCTGCACGCCATCCCCCACCCCAAGCACTCACTCTTGGCGGCAATTGGAGCACAGGCACCTCAAGTGGTCGCCCACGTCGCGATTTTCATCCATTTGTCTGTCTGTCGCATGCCCTTTGAATTCACAAATATGCCACACACACATCCATTATGCACACCCGTATCACACAGCCGACGCGCTCAACGACGCTTGCCATTGACAGTTTTGTTGCATACCCTGTTAGATACTCTCAACGGGCTGTGATGGACTTGTGGGTAGACTAAGAACTGGATTTCTTACTGCTTAATCAACATCAGCAATTGCACATTCTATAAATCTATAAATTCATGTTCTTATACGGACTTTTGGTACGAATTTGTGTTATGATTTTCAATCACATTTAAAAGTGCAAGCATAGAGTAAAATTGAGTCGGAAGCTCCCCTAGTTAAGGTGCTTTGTTTTTTTATGTAATTTCACTTGAAAATTTTATGAACGTTGCCGTTGCTGCTGCCTCAAGGAGACGATTCTGGGGTAGTAATGGGTAATGGCAGGCTTGAAAAGGTGTAGCAGATAGAATGATGGAAATTGGGGGGGTGGCTACACCCTAGAGCTGGCCATTTGACAGTGGATTGCTTTGCACCGTCGTAATTGCTGCCATTTATGCGCCAGACACCAGAGAATTCTGCCGTTTATGGATGAAAGAAATCACATGTTCCAATTACTAGAGAAATTTTGAGAACGTCACCAGAACTAAGTTTTACGCTTATAAATAGAGACTTCGGAGATTTGAAATACAAATGCTGTAATTTTCTTGAAATATACATGTTCTTATATTTTAGTTTTAGGCAGGTTTGTAAGTAGTAAGTTGTAGTAATTGCATTAGCAATAAATCGATCAGCGTTTTAATATTGAGGTATAAGTACACAGCTCATTTGTAAATTAACTTAAAGTGAAATTTATTGGTCATCGCCAAGCCTATCAATTTGCAGCTAATTACAAATTGCAACTAAAATGCAAAGCACGCAAACCATTATTTTGACTTAGTGACAGGCAATTTGTTAGAAATTATTGAATTTAGCTGAATGATTTTTCGTTAAAAGAAATGCGCCCATAAGAAGAAATCACAATTTTATTTAAATGGCGTTGAAAAAAGACCTTCAATGGGCGAACCGAAGGTCAATTTGAAATGTGGTTTTTAATGTCTAATTGACACAAAATGTCTGCACTTGAAAATGCTATTGTGTCTGCTGTGTATGTGTGTGTTTTTTATTTGTGTGTGTGTGTGTGTGTGTATGTGTGTTTTGGCGCGGGGCGCTCGTCTGTTGAGCGACCCAGAAACATAGAAAGTCAGGAAAATGCCACAGCGTCAAGTGCTTCAATTGAGAGCCAATGCTAATACAAATGAGGTCATTATGAGCGCATGAAGCAGAACTAAGACGAAGGGAGAAGCGGCAAAAGCGAGAGGGAGGCAGGTGAGACTGAGAGTAAAGTTCATGCCCCTCCTCTCCAACTCCTCGTTCGACCATTTCTCGCGTAATGGGAAGCCAAGTGGCGACAAAGTAGTCTAAATTTTTATCTCTTTGTCGTCGGTTCTTTTTTTTCTTTCAGCACCATAAAATGGCTAATGAAAACTTGATGAGCATTGAACAAGTGGCAGAACCAGCAAAGCGAAAACCACCCATAGACCAGAGCAACTGGTTAAAAGGAACTCGATAAAAAGTTAGCGATAGAATCGGTGACTGAGATAAACATAATGTAATGGCCAAAAGTGCAAGTGAACCGAGAGTGGATGCTAGTTAGAAAACAAACAGATCAACTGCAAATTGCTCTCATGAGAGCTGAGCCACTTCAAAAGCCATGCAGAAAATGGAAGGCAGCAATCAAGTTTGAACAGATACAGATGTTCGAGTGTATATTTTTAAATGTGTTTTTTTCCTCTTTTCGCATCGCATTCAAAGTCTTCCGTACACTCAGTAAATCTATGAAACCAGACCTTGGCTAGCAGCGGCTTCACCTATTTCAATTTAACAACCAATTTTTAACCGGTTATTGCAACTCTCAGTAAGTTCATGTGTAAATCTATCCTTAGCCTGGTTTACGCACAAAATTGGAAAATATTATGTATAAATATTAGATAAGCACTTCAGCAAACAATAAAGAAGACAATTTTGTGAGGGAAGGGTGGTTGACAGGATTCACTTCACTTCGCTGCCAGACAAGGGACAAGGAGCAAACAAACACAAATTGGATAAAAATATGAATAAAAAGTGCTTAGTATGTATATAAAAAAAAGTTCGCAGATCTAAAGATGGCCAAACAAAATGGCGCGAAAATGTTACAGCCACAAAAGTTTTTCAATCACATTTTTGTGAAAAAAAAACAACGACTAAAAGTGAGAGAGATAAACCGTAAGCAAGAGAGCGAGAGAGAGAGAGAGAGAAAGACAGGCACAAGGTAAGTTTCTGTGCAGTGTACGGATCTATCCAGGACATTGGATATTAAAAAGTAGTTTGGCAACATACCGAAAAAATATAAGCGAGAGCCAAGCGCTGAGCCGATGAACAAAGATATTGGAGAAATGCCGAACATTTTCGGTGTCGGAAACTGAAAGTTAACGGCGCAAATATCAAAAAAAAAAAAATAAAAAAGACAAGATAAGAATGTTAAAGTTTAATGTGTTGAATTCCCTTCTCTACCCCCCCCCCCCCCATTAAAAAAAATAAGCGTACGAAAAACGAGCTAAAAACAGCCCAACCTATGAGCAGATTACTTGGCTTACAGGGAAATCTTTGTATGCATAAAGGGCCAAGAGTCAAAAAACAAAAAAAAAGAACTTATTTGTGAGCTGGCGAAGATGTTTTTTCAATTCAATAAAATAAAAAGAGAAACTCGTAGTGCATGCCAGTTATACATAATAAGTGTGTATTTAGTACGTTATTGTTTTCGCAACACCTAACAGGGTATAGACGAAGTGGGGCCCCCAAAAATGATAAACTACAAAAACTTGAGCTTATTATGCGCGCATAACTTTTATTTTCTGGTGCTTGCCGCGCTGTTCGCTTTTAAGTTACTTGCGTATTAAGTAAACTTGACTGATAAAGTTATTTACCCCCCCCCCCCCCCCGCTCCCATTTCCAACTTCCTCCCTCTCACTCTCACTCTGTCTGTCTCTTGGCTTGCTTTCAAGCTGCGCTTTGGAGGTCGGTCGACACCATGTGCTTTGTCTACAAAATGGCGTGTTAAAGCTCAATGGCTTGTAGGGCGAGTGAGTACGAGTGTGTGTGTGTGAGTGTGTGTTTGCATGTGTATGTGCGTGTGTGTGTATAGTAGAAGGGGGCGGATGGTAGTTATTTGCTTGGTTTCTTTGGCTGACGAGCGAATTGCGCCGTATGGCTTAAGCCAAACCTGCCATAAAAAGGAGAGAGTCAAGCGAGGAAAAAAGAAAGAAATGTAGCCAAGTTGTAGGAGCTTGTAACAGCTAAAGCAGCCTTCGCATCACCCCTTCACGCAATCCCGTCCCCACCGCGCCACTTTGACGACTGTTATTTTTTTTTTTTGATTTCATTTTTTTTTGCTTTTAAGTGCTTGAATATGTCTTGTTAAGTAAGCAGTTAGTTTTTTGGTACATGTTGTCTGCTGCTGCTGCTGCTGTTGCACTCTCTCACTCTCAACGCTGTTCAGTCTCATCCCCCACTCTTATTGGGCTCCAGCCCTCGTTAGCTCAGGCTGCATCCCTTTAGTTGCTTGGCAAGTTTCGAATGCAAGCCAAAAGTTGCAACGAGCGCTGCTTTCTTAAATTTTTTTGTTGTTCATTTTTTCTTATGTGTTTTTTTGGTTTGCTTTTATTTGTCTTTTTTTATTTTTTTTTATTTTGGTGTATGCCAAAAGTTTAGTGTTGGCTTTTATTTATTTTGCTTTCCGCGTTGCCTTTCTGGTCGGCAACTTTAACCAAACCCTAAAAACCAGTCAAGAGCCCTTGTCACCTCTCCCCCTCTGTACACTCCCTGCAAAAGTTGCAAGTCCGAAGTTGTTTTTAAAGCTTTTGCTGCCGCATCGCATGTGTGACATAAGTAAGCCTAAGAAGCTGCCAAATCTCGGTATCTGGGGTATTTGGTATCTGGCCAGAGCTTACAGCTCCATCGCACTAACTTCTTCCACTTGCCTCCCCCACCACACCACGTACACCTACACACATTATAAACTTTTAACTTTTAAAGCTGCAAGTGACAGCTACTACTACTGAAAAAATAATCTGAAATTTACGACATAAAATATTGAGAGAAAGAGACAGAGAGAGACAGAGAGAGAAATTGTAGGATAAGTGAAATGGATGGCTATAAAAAACGACTCTTTAAATGCTAATTGACTTGTGTACGTATTTTTCAATACTTATAAGCTACACTGGGTTTCAAAACTCTACATTTAACTAGTTAAACAATATTCAATATTCTAAAATACTTTGTCATTGCTCAAAAGCAAGCCGATTGGCGAGATATGGTGCGTTTGTTCTGGCTATTCTCCAGTTGAACTTCAGTGCAAAATTAACAATTGTTGTGCATCCAAAACCCAACACACCCACCATCCCCGCCTGCTTGAATCCGAGATCCGTTTGGCACAAAAGTTCAATTGCATAAATTAACCAAAGCATTCGCGCGTTCAAAATTCCACAATGCAGATATTTCTGGTAATGTCGGCGATGCCAGCTCAACATTATTGATGCATTCAGAGGTTAAGGGCTAGAGGAGGGGGTGAAGGAGGAGGGGCTATGGTGTTATGAGAGATGCGACCGTCCCGCTTGCGAGTGAACTCATTAAAATGCCATTTAATTAATCATCGTAACGAACGAACGAAACGAAGCCGACGAAATGCTATAACTCAACGCGTTGGCAAACCCCCCACATACCTTAATTGTAAAAGAGAGGAGGGGGCTGTTGTTGGAGGGGCGGCGCGGGCACAGGGGGATGTAGGTGAGGGGTCTAATATAATGGTACAATGGCCGATTGATTCATTTGGGAGTCCGCTCATTAAAAGACTACAATGAACTGTAGCAAAAGCTCAAACAATCCCTTGATAAGAGACAGGGAAATACGGATATAAAGCAAAGAAGAGACAGAAAGAGAGAGAGAGAGAGACCGAGAGAGCGAGAGAGTGAGAGGGAAAGAGGGAGAGAGAGAGGAAAGAGAAGGTATCAATTTCGTAGACTTCTCCCAATCTAGCTGCCCAATTGAGCTAGAAAAGTGGACCTCAACATCTCAGCGGCTCTCAGTCAACAGCCGTGTGGCATCAATCAAGCCATCAATCAAAAATTACTACACCAATAGCTAACCATGCCATGCCATGCCGTCTTCGGTTGCGCTGAGCGATTTATGCTTGTCATTTTTGTACACTCAGCAAAAAGACGTTGTTGTAAAAATAAGAAAATCAAAATAGTGAGAAAGTTGAGACAAATTTAGGGCGGATAATGCAAGGAATTTATAATTATATTTTGCCCCTTTGCTGGCATCTTAAAATATACAAGCAATGTATAATTATTGATCAATTACTAAGGGGAATAAATAAAAGATGAGTCAGTTCATCTTTTTGGGAATTCAGTTAACAATTTGTCTTAGAGAAGTTATATGTTGTAAGTAAAAGTCATATACTTTTTTAATAGAAAATACACAATTTAAAAAAAAATCACCCAAAACGTGAGTTTATAAAATGTTTCGAAAGTTATTTCTACTACACAATTTTTAAATATTTAAAATATTATATATTCCACGCCGACTACCGACTAATGGCTGAGACAAAGTCTAGCTAGTTTTTCTTTGAGTGTAGTGTAGACCGTGGTACTTGCAGTTTGTTACCTGCCTCTAGACTGCTGGCACACCCACCATATCCTTGTTGTCGCATGAGGGTTGCCAGGCCAGGCAAATTATGCAGCAGGCCCATCGATCAAAAATTGTGCGACTAAAGCATATTCAGTCCTACTATCTGTGCGGAGGCTCTTCGTTTCCTTTTTGCAGTCATCAATTTGCTTTTTGATTTTTTTGATAGTTTCTTCTAATTCTTGGTTTTTGCCTTCTGGCTTTTCCTTTTTAGATTTTTAGCGATTTGGCGACTCGTGACTCAATTGAGCTGTCAGTGTGCTGCCATAGTGTCATGATGGATGGCTTGGCTGCTGCTGCTGCTGCTGCTGCAGGGATTCGCATCCCGGCCCACCCCCTGTATTTTATACACCCTGATTTCTGATACATGCAACAATCTTGATGACCAGTGTTTGCTCCATCTCCCTCCCTCTCTCTCTCACTTACTAATGTGGACATATGTGCATCTCAGCTTTGACTGCAGCTGCTGAAGTCTTTCGATTATGACAGATGTGGACAGCCGGAAAAGTTATTATATACATTTCCCAACAAGTATAGGTGCCAGCGAAGTTTTTCAATTAACAATCGAAATAACATTGTCGTTTAACCGACTGAATGCTGTGAGAGTTGTTGTTGTTCATTGTCAAAAAGGACACTTAAATATTAAATGCAATCATTTTTAAATGTGTTAAATTTTAAAAATTTTGCATTGCATGCAACAAATACATTTGAGTTTCAATTTAAATCGATGAATGACATAAAATATGATCTCTTAATGTTAATGATTATTGCCATAATTTTTATTAAGCTGTGCTGTTAAAAATATACAATACTTATCATATATTTATATTATATATACATACTTGCTATTTTGTTGGAAGCTTATTAATTGATGCCGCTGAACTGGTATTCTATTATTATTAACAAATTATTCTCAATCGTTTTATTATGTGTCCAATTTACAATTTTCCCTTTCTCTCTTGATTATTTGTTGATTGTCTGATTGAGAAACAATTTCATATAAATTACAGATAGAAACAAAGTAATTTGACCAATTGAATAAAAGTAATAGTATTAAATAGTATCAAATTCCTTTGCACAAAATATCCTTCAATTTGCATCGTTTGCATCGACCGCAATTCTCAGCTTGGAATTTCGCTAGACAAAGAAATGCTTTATATTTGAGATACATATATGTATGTATGCATAAGATATGTAGATACACGCAATTGGCATTCAGTCATCATTGAGTGGAACAAATTGTTTGTTCTTATCGTTGTAGTTGTTTTTGAAGTTAACTGTAGCCCCTAGAAGGTTAAGTGACTCAACTCAGTTGACAAACAAGAGAGTGTAATAAAAACAATTTGCTATTGCTTGCGGCTATTTGTACTGTTTGAAACACAACAAAGTACTCAATAGTGTATACATATATATATATATATACATTGTGCAAGTGCACTACATTCATCTCTTTTCTAGAGATTAAAAGAGAGACAGCGATAAGGACAGACCGAGAGAGAGAGAGAGAGAGAGACGGCAAGCTAAATTAACACCATCACACAAAGTAATTGACTTCAATTAAAATATAATTCCATACAAATAGCTGAGCGGTTACAATGCGGTTGTCAAATGACCAGCAAACCGATGTATTTCATTTCAATAGTTTCATATCTCCAGCAGTTAGCATTGAGACACCCTGTTGTTTATCCGTCAGAAGGTTGGATCTAATCTATAAGATATAGGCTGGGAGCTAGACGCATGAGGAAAGTTGCCATCGAAAGCGCCAAAGAGTTAGGCAAGAACTGTGGGATTTAAATTTGTTATTTTAATCTTCGAAGGCTTTTAAAAACTGTACTGTGGGTAGAGTAAGCCGAGATGTGATTATTTTCTTTTTTTTGGTAAACTATCGCACTACAAAAATGTCCAGTATGGATTTAGCTAACAAATTTAATTCACACGAAGCTTAACTACCAATATGACTGGCAGGAAATTTTCGGCTTACCCTACAATAAAAGCTAGTTTTGAAAATAATACAAGGTATGCGTTAGTCAATCATTCGCATTCTGCCAGTTCTCTTTTTCGATAGGCTACTCGAATTGTCGACATATACATATATAAATAAAAGGGCAAACTGCATACAGGGTGTGACTAAGGCACGTGCAAATAAAATTGAATGGAAATGAAAAACACTAAATGAAAGAACACAGAAAAACCATAGCAGCAGACGACAATGTAAATAATGTGAAACAGTTGACAGTCAACGCATGGACACAACAAATTCTCCTTTCTATATCTTTGCCCATGTAGCAATTTTTAATACATTTAAAATTCGTTTATAGCAACGTCAAATTCGAATACATTCAAATCGATGCGATGCCATCTACATTGTAAAATTACAGAGGCAGGGTGATTCTGATGCTGCGTGCATGTTTATGCATGCAAATGAGCGCATTTTTATTCACTATCTTGTATCTCTTTCCCAACAGCCAACTGGCATCTCTCTGCAATGCTCTAATTTGCATGTGTGTGTATTTGTGTGTGTGTGTGGGGAAGTTTATTTCAATTGTCATTATAATTAACAATTTCATGTGGTTTGCTACTAGGTTTTTTTTTTTTGTGCTTGAATTTGATGGTTTTTCTTTTGCGACCCCTGAAACAAGTGATCACATTTGTTGCAATCAAAAAGTGGGTGGCAGCGACTTAGGTGTGGGTGAGTGCGTGTGCATGTATGAGAGGTTTTACAGTTTGGCCGGAATTTGGCAATAGCAATGTAACAGCAAAATGTAATCAAACGATTGAATTCAAAAATTTGGTAAAGTCTAACATTTTTAAACAATACTTTATGATACAGAACTCAAATAGAGATTTGAGGAAATTAAATTGAGGAAATTAATTAATTCAATGTAAGGAAGAATATTTTCAGCACTTTTTAGTATTAAGAGTTTATATACATATACAAATAATTTATTTATAAATGCTTCCATTTGATAACTCGAACCCTCAGAGTCTATTATCCTTGTTTCGAAGATATGCTCTTAGCATAAATTCATTTATAATTAAATAACGTCCAATTTCATGCATATTAAATTTTAATTAAATTTGAAATGAGAACAAGTGCATAAAATAATATATAAATGAATGATAGTCCTGAGGATTTGAGGAAAATCACTAAAAGGATGTGTTTGCATTTTAATTTGATTACAACTATCGCAAAAATGCAAAATTGATTGAAACTGACTAATTGAAATAGATTTAAAGGTCAGGCGTAGCAGTAAAGTTGATGACAATAAGGACTTCAGTTTTATTACCTGCTAATTTGTGAATTTTGTGATTGAAGCTGATTGAAAGGCGCTCAGTTTCGTTGAGTCTGATTGGGGAAGAAGACATTTTTTAACGACTTTTAGCTGAATATTTAATGACCAAGACTTAAAGCTTAAGTCAAACAGAGAACTGAATATCTACCAACGAGACAACATATTAACAGTCGATGGTTGGACAGGAGGCGTGGTCAAGCAAAGCGTCGGTAAGGCGGCCGTTAAATATTTAATTAAATTCACACAAAAACCACATTTTGAAGTGGCTGCAAAGCAACAAAGTAACATCTGGCCTAAGCCAAGAAAGTAACAAGAGAATGGAAATGCTTTTTGCGGTTGGCATTGAAATGAGTAAAGTGCAGGGGCTTATAGCCACAAAATGAGGTTGGAGGGGGGAGTGGGAGGACGAGTGAGTACGGTACGAGGTACTACGCCCTCTGTTTTTGTTGGGTAACACTTGCAAAATGCCACTGACAACCAAAGAAAATTTATAGCAAAAATTTATGTACTCATTGTTGTTGCGTTACACAGTGGCTAGTGAGGCGGTGGAAGAAGGCTTTGGGAAGACGTTAGGGGCATGGACAGTGTACGCAAAAATATTTTCATGCTGTTTATATACACTTATTGCAAAAATATCTGTACGTCTCGTCTGGGGGCTAAAGATGCAGCAAGCAGCAGTCGACGCTGGCATTCAGAGACCCACCAACAGACATGTGTCAGCTGCAAAGCGACGGAGCCGACACAGAAGGGGGAGTACAGCCCGAGAAAAGATGCAGGCAAACACTTAGAAAAAAAAACAAACACAAAGAGATAAAAATAAATGTATACATTATCATTTGCAAATTAAAAGATTGATTTGAAAATTTCTAAACATAATTACTAAATTCTAGGGTGCTTGATATATATACCCAAATAAAAATTAAATGAAAGTCGAAAGAATTAAATAATTTATGTGAGTGTCAAGATAATTTTTTTTTTTTAAGTGCATGGTTACCATTCATATACGAAAAATATTTGCATCTTTAAATGCCGCCGCGCGGCTCATAAATCACTTGGCAAAATGTGTGCGACGATGAGCTAAAAAGGTGTGGGGGTCGCGAGGGGGCAGTGATACTTCCCAAGACTGACTGCAGGCTGCAGGCAAACTCGAATTGAGCGGCTGAATCCTTGGCCGGCTGTAATGCATCAAGCGTGAAAATAGCAGCTACTCTTTGCTAATTTTTGCAGTCACTGTTGGCGCTGAAGCGTGTCGACAACAACAACAAAAACAACAACTCATTCGCACACATCTGAAACAAACATATGCCACGCCCATAGCTGCTTTGACTGGGTATGCTTCATTTGAATGCGGCAATATTCTGCCATTTGCCACAGTGCCTGGGAATTTAGCATCGACAACTTTAATTGTAATAAATATGCTGGCTGCGTTTTGGCCAGGCTTGATGCCAACTTTAACCTCGAACAGCAACTGATGACAGGCAGCAGGGACATTTATTTGCACAAGTGACTAAACACTTATTGCTTTGTTTTGCTGCATCTTTTATAGTTATCAACCTAAAACCGCTCTGGGCGAATACAATTAAGTGATATTCAATGCTTAACATAAAGTTTGAAACGTATTACAGATGTATGACCTGAAAAGTGATCCAATTAAATCGAAAATGAATAAATCCCTACAGGGAATATCGAAAAAAACAAACGAATTAAGATACAATTAAAGCAAATGCCTTGGGGGCTTGAAAGATTTGTTTAAATTGCTGAAATTGGCAAACACTGGCTGTCAATGTTAAAGTTAATATTATTTCTTCTTCTCGTCAAATGCGAAACACACCTGATTGCATAAGTTGATAGGAAAATAGTGTTTGACTCAATGGCAATTGAAAGGAAAACTGCAACGGAAAAAGGGCATAGCGACACCATTCAGTGAATGCATATGTGTGTGTTACTTATATGTACGTACATTACATACGTACGTATGTATGTGTATATATGACACAGCTGACAACTTTTCTTCAGCTAAATTTTGCGCGCTGCACAGAGCCATTAATTGAAAGATAAAAGCTAAATGGGGGCCTAGCTACGTTGGGGGGATAGGGCAGTAGGAGATGGGATGAATTGACTAAAGGAAACTGTAAGAAAAGCGTGTCAGAAACGGAGCGTATATAAAAGCATGTCAAAGGCAAGGCGAATCTACACTTTACAAAAAAATCTCCATGAAAAACCAAAAAAGCTTTTTCTTAACAAAACTCGTAAATAGATTACATTCAATCATTTATTTCACCAAATAAAAATAAAAAACTTTTACGAATTTAGGAGTCACACTGTTACACAAATGTTTTCCTGAGTGTAGTTGATGACTGACATGGCGGATTGCCACTCAAGATCCTCGCAGCAAAGGTAAACGGGGAAGCAGGAAGCGGACCATAGAGGCATAGAGAGATACATAGATAACCGGCTGCCATTCAATGAAAAGGACTTTGACGCGCGCTCAAGACATTGATGAAGGAGGTGTCAGGACAACAACAACACCAACAACAGACAGTTCCTCAGTTCCTAAGTTCGGTGTTGCGTCCAGAGTGCGTGAAAAGTAAAGTGTGGAAACAGAGTGCAAGTACCGGTTAGACGAGGAGGGTGGCAAATAGCACGGGGGCTAGAGAAGGAGTAGCTCATCACCATCGTCATCATCGTCACTCCTGCATCCTTTCAACGTTGCACTATACGAGTATTTCCTGCCCGCTAGCACACCTACTTTTGTCAGCTCCTGCAGCAGCTTCCTCCGCTCCAGCGCCTTGCATATGCGTGTGTGTGTGTGTGTGAATGGGAGAGGATTGCCTGCACTCTGGTTTCCCTTTGCTGGTTCCCCCATTTACTTTTATTCACATGCTGAAAGTATTTTAATTTTGTCACGAAATACGTAAATTGCACAAAAGAGTAATTTTCCAATCGCTGACAAATCGCTCTAATTTCATTTACTATGTTTATTTGTTTGTTTTGTGTGATTTAAAAAAATTGCAATTATAACTGAATTTGAGAAGTAAACATACCAAAGCTATACAGAAATGTGAGCTACGAAGGTGAATTTCGATCAAAACTAAATTTGGTTAGATTTCCAGAAAATGCAACTTAGGGAAGTCCGAGTAAGGGAATCATAATAGCGATCGAGTAGAAAAACTAAAAAACCTTATTGTCTAAAATATTTGAAGTAAACTCAACAGTTACAATTTAAATGACAATGATAAGGGCCTACAATATTCGTTGTGTCGAAGTTGGCTTTTGTTTCTTGTTTATTTTTTCGTTTTGTTTTATTTCATCAACGTCGCCAGCATAATTTTGCAGCACATTCAGCGCCCCATGCAGATTGTGGCGCTATTAACACTTTTGTCATTATCGAGTTTGGGGGCAGGGGTAGGAGCATGATAGGGCGGCAGGTGGTTACGTTACGCAGGTGAGTGCACAGCGTGGGGTGTCAGAGGAGGGGAGAAGCGGCGGAAGCGGAATGGCAAAACGGAAGTAAAGACTTCCGCTTAATGTCGCTCCGCTCGCAGTTGTTGATGAAGCTATTCGATTTAAATGCAGTCGTTACCAGGAACAGCAAAGGTGGACACGAGGGAGGCGGAGCAAGGAGTGAAGGGAGTGAAGGGAGTGAAGGGAGTGAGACACTGCGCCCATTTTTTGCATTCATGTGCATGGCGTTCCTTTCTGGACTTATTCAAATGTAAGAGCGAGAGCTGGAGTGTCATCTAAAACTGAGAGCAAAGAAGCATGGTGGGGAAGGGTATAAAAGATACTGGAACTGTCGTCGCTCCGATTGCCGACCATGTTCGCTGATTAGGGTTGGCTGCTTGACGCACAATGGCTACAGGATGACATGTACAGATGACGTGTACAAGTGGTTTTCTCTTTTACAAAGCATTCAATAGAAAATTGAGGTTACTCTAAGCATTGATGATAATCTGCTTAACGATGATAATGACGATGTTCATGATGAAGCAGCAACTAATGTGTGCCGGCCGTGTGCACTTAAAAGTGCATTTTACACGTTATCGATAATAATGATAGGTTTGAAATAACTGTCATATCTCAGCTGATATAGTAAGAGCTAAGTTCTAAATGGTTCTGGCTATGTTCGAATTGTTATCGATAACAGTAGTGTTTCATTTGCATAGTGTGAGTTATCGATAAGTCATACAAGCAGCATGGCGACCAGCAGCAAATCTAAAGAAAACAAACAAATCACAGAACAATACATATTCAAATTCGTTCAACGAACGATTCAGACACATATTATTCATCGATATGTGTGAAATCCATACAAATGCCCATTTCCGCTTGGGGAATATTTTGCATCTGGTTGACACCAACAACAATATGCGGAAGGGATAAGGTGAGATCAGACGAGATGAGAGAGAGAGAGCGAGAGAGCAAGGAAATGAATTATTTATGAATGGCATTTTGGATGCCACTTAATTTCATATGTAATCTGGGCACACGGTAAACCTCCACGGCCCCGATTTCGACCCCTGCCTTTAGATAGGTTCACGCACAATCGATATTTCATATGCATGGCATTACTGGCTGCTTGCTTGTGACTGTGAAACTGCGCATTCGACATCCACGTCCACATATTTGTGTGTGTGTGTGTGTGTGTGTGTGTGTGTCAGTGAGTGTGTGATTATAATTCGTTTTTGACTTCTCCTTTTTCTTCTTCTTATACCCATTTTTTGCGCTCTTACGTGAGAATTATGTTGCCCGCCAGCCGCACACCCGCAAACCCTCTCGCCTGCTTGCCAACCTGACTGCCACAAGATTTATGCGGCATATGTGCGGTGTGTCAATTTTCCCTGGGTATTTTGACAACCAATTCGAAATGCCCGACACTCCAATACCCCGCCCGACGCCATCATTTTAGCGCATTCCCTACGCTCACTTATGCAAAGTGGCTGCAAAGGATGAAAGTGCAGAGATTGTCGTCTCCAACGCTGTCATCATCGTCATCGTTATCATTGTTGTTATCCTTGTTCTTGTTGTTTCTGTTGCTTTTCCTGCTGCTGCTGCTGCCGCTGCTGCTGCCGCTGCTGCTGTTGCTGCTGCTGCTTCTGTTGCCACTGAAGTGGAAAATGTGAATTTATATGAACGACTACGCGGCATAAGTAATAAAAAGTAGCAAACGCAATCGATGGCGGTCCAACGGATCCAAACCGGTTCGATGCGGTACGGTACGGTATGGCTCGGTACAGTCCAGTCTCATGCTGGCTGCCACTGATGTCCCGTTAAGATAATTTTAACGATGTCGATAAACTTAAATTTCATTGCCTGCTGACTGACTGCGGCCATCGTGCCCAAGAGGGATAGTGGGCCTGATCCGCTTGCCAGCCTTGGCCACCAGATGCAGCAGGATAGGCCAACTGGGAGATGAAAGGATGCCCGCTGGCTCTGTGCCATTTCAGTGGCAACTTTTGCTTGAATACCATTTAAATGTTTTAATATTGCATAGTGCTCACGATGACAGCGACACAGTGCTCATCGTGATTGGGTGACACAAGCAGACTTACCTCACCCACCAGCACCAGAATACCCTCGTTGGCACCCCGTGTAGCGCCTACACTTCGATAATTTTTATTACATTTCCTTTCCCATTTCCGACCACCACGCAACTCTGGGATGTGTGAGCTGTCATTAAGTGGGGCTCAACATATTTTTTGCGAATGGTTTTCGCTTATGTGGTATCGATGATATGAGCTTATCTGTGCACACATACGTGTGTGCATGTGTGTGTGTGTGTTTTTGATCTTATGTTTCAATTGCTAAAAAGATAACCTTAATACACATACATATTGAATTTATGGCAAGAAAGAAAAAAAAATAGTACCTATGAACTTTTGATACAGTTTTCAATCTAGTTCAGTTTGTGTAGAATTTAGTTGGATTATTTACCTCAAATATAGCAAGCCTTTCTACTATTATTTACAAAATGTATTTAAACAATTCGCGGCTTATCGACTTATGGGTCACATAACAAAAACGATAGACTTTGGCAATTAAGTGCTGCACGGCGGGCTTATCAAAAATCGTAGCATTAGATGCATTCCGTTTGCAATTCAAATAATTCCAATTGGACTTCTGCCTCGAAACTCGGAGATTGCTCCACTAAGTGCTGGTTGGCACAAGCTGCAGGAGCAGAAAAAAAGGATGCAGCAAAAAACGGAACACTGTCTGCGGCAGTTGTTCAATGTGTGCGTACTCAATTCATAACCAAACATGACAGTACCTAACATAACACTACCCCCGACACTGCTACCATTAACCTCTAGCCGTAATGTGACGGGGCCAATGCAAAGCAGTTGGTAAAGTGGTTCGCTATTTGGATGTATGTTTTTTGCCCAGGTCGTTGTGGTTAAATGATTTTCATGTGTGGCTGTGTGTGTGTGTGTGTGTGTGTATGTGTGCATGTGACGCATTTTATTGGTTTTATTTCTGACGGTGGAATAAAGCATAATAGCTTTCGCCAAATCTACGCCTCTGTGTGCGCCTGCTGATATTGACAATATTTTCCAAATAACTCTTGCTGGTTTTCACAACGATTCATTGCATTTTGATTTTATTATTTAGAGTTTCGCCTCTACAGCTTATTCCCATTTCTTTTTTATCTGCTTGGTTATTTTTTCTTCAATTTTTATTATTATTTTTCAGCTTTGGCTGTTGCACATTTTTCATGTCACTAAAATGGAATTTCACACGAGGCCAACGACTACCGATAATATAGTATATATGAAAACATCCCGCTGGCGGCCAGTTTTTCTCCGTCGATTTGTATTATTTTTTTTTTTATGTTATTTGCCCAATGCATATTTCATGCCTGCAAAATTGAGTCCCTTTGCGCTTCTACTAACTAAAAGCTGTTGGCGCTGCTGCACTTGTGTTAGTGAGCTTTCATTTTGCCAATAACAAAATGGCGCATGTGGGTAAAAGCCTTTCGCTCAGGAATTAAACAGAGCTCACCAAATATTTCAATGACATTCGTTAATATCAACAAATTTGTCGCATTTGTGTCAAAAGCACATATTTTAATTTTTTTTTTTTTTATGGAATTGCGTACTGGTAAAATTATGAGTAGCGCACCAATTGATGCTGAGTTGGCCGAGCATTTTGAAAGTGCGCCCTTGTTACAGTTACACCATATAAATATTTTATATGTACAAAAAAATAAAAAATAAGTACACACAAATATGTAGCCAGTAGATAGCAAATGCATCTGTCGCTGATTTTACCCCTTCTATCTCGTTGTCCCGCAAATAAGTGTGTGGAGTCCTCTTGCTGCCATTTAATAGCATGTGTCAAGTGCATTGAAAAAGTCTATTTACGTAGGAATTGCAACACTGCCACATAGAGCTACTCGATTATGTGGGCAGCAGGAGCGAGAAGACGGTGCCGCCTGCGATATTCACTTAACGATTGTATATTTTTTGTTATAAAAATAAAATAATAGTGTGAATAAAATGGAAAATTTTGTTTGAGGTTTGGAATTTCATTCCAATTGATTGGCAATGTCGTGACAGCATTTTTTTTATATCCAAATCGCTTTTTGCCATCAACTGCCAGTGAAAATAATAAAATATAAAATATCCCCAATGCGGTATAAAAAAGCGAAAGCCCATTTATGTGGAAAATGTGGTCAATTTTGAAATGGCATATTTTAATATTTCAATCAAAATTCAATTGCAAACACTTCATAAAGAGCCGAACTGTCGTTGAACTTGTCCGCCCTTTACGCATATGTACACAATCCATAGATAAATGTATATATACACCTAACCCTCCCCATTTTTTAGTCCATTCAATGATAAAGCGTAAAGTGGAAGCTCAACTCACGCCCTGTCCCGCCCCTAGTCAACAATCCACGCTCCCAGTTGCAAAACATTTTTGAACTCAACCCAACTTTCATTTCTGTAATATCTATAAAATTGAAAATCAATTAATTATGTAAAAGTTAAGCATTTTGCAACTTAGCTTAGCGTCGGAGATTGAAGTATCGGAAATAGAAGGGAGGAGATGAGTAACAACTTAAGCACGTACCTGCAAGAAAAGTAAAGAGAGCAGTAAAGAGTGATTAAAATGGTGTGATTAATTGGATACACTTAGAAGTACAAAGTTTATAGGCACACAAAAATATACTTGAAGTGCCCGGCGAGTCAAGAGCATGGATGTGACAGCTTGGAGGATGATCACTTATTAGCATTTAGCTATTTATTATTAATAAACACATCATTTAAATTAATTTTGCTGAACGAGACGTAAGTCTGAGACAGTTGACAGATCGATACGTTGAAAGGTCAAATGCATGCGTAATCAGCGCTGCTTAACTTAACACTCTATTCACACTGCGCACATATCTAAGATATTATTAATTTAAAAGCTGGAGAGCGACAGGCCAAGTTATCTGCCTGTCCTCACTTATCGATAGATGGCTCTGTGATAGCCCCGTTGGGAGGCTGGGTTGCCTTTCATTTATTTATTTATATATGCATTCAGTCATTCAAACATTCGCTCATTCAATGACTTGGCTCGCAAGCAGGCTGCGATGATGTCATCCACATTGAGTCAACAATAGGGACAAACTTTCGCTGTTACGAGTACTTTGCAAACAGAGACTGAGACAGAGATGGAGGCAGAGACTGAGATTAAGATTGAAACAGACAGAGAGAGAGAGAGAGAGAGAGAGACAGCGACGAGGCGCCACAATGTATGCAGAGCTTTTTCTCGTTGTTGTTTGAAGAAGCTGAAAGAAAAAGTAATTGACATTCGTGATTCTGATGCAGTGGTAAGATAAAAACTTGGTCATCCACGAAAAAACAATGAAGACATAAATCAGCAAAAAGCTCGCTGCCAACCGAACCACCTTTTTCATGCACACAGCATTAACCACTCAGCGTTGGTTATGAAAATTGAAAGTCTATTTGGTAAACCACTTGGGTCGTCATCTTCACCCCACTCATTCTTTTAGTAAGAAAATTAAATTCTATTAAGTTCAACATTTTTCTTTTTCAGTTTTGTTTTTTTTTTATTATTTTATTTACGTTTATTGCCTCAGCTTAGTGCCCTCCACATGCCTTGATGATAAGCAGACGGCAAAGGAGCAACTTTACCGCATGAGATACGCAAGGAGCAGATGAAGAAGAGATGCGGCAGCTCTTGCACTGTTCAGATAACTCGCAACTTGTTGTTGCGACTTGAAAGTACTTACATGAACTTTCCCCTGGCGCAACATACTTACGACTACATAAGCATATATTCATATATATGTGCTTATACATATTTTATTCTTATATCGACTGACAAGATTTGAACAACAGAAAGCGAATAAATTTTGCTGCTAAGGAAACACATGCATAGGATAAAAGCTTCTCTTTCAGCATTTTACTACAGTTTTCTTACTATTTTTCTGCTCTTTTCACAATCGGAAATTATTGCGCTTTTTGATCATTTTAGTTTTTGAAGTTTCAATTTAGTATTTGATAATATTTATTCTATTTACTTAGTTCCTCGCTTTTTGGAGCTTTGCTTTATAACTTTTCAAATTATTTAAAGTCTTGCAGTGATTCTCCTTCTTTCTTGTCTAATTTTACACATCTTACATTGCTTCTTTCTTTGCTTGCCACAGCTCTATTCTCTTTTCTTCTTCAAGTTTCTATCCAGTAATTCAGTTTGCACTTTCATTTGAAATTCATATTTATTTATTGAATTTTTTTTATGTTTGAAAGCATTGCAAAATCTATTTTGTGAAACACTTATGGGCAACTGTTTGAATCGAAAAATGTGTGAGGCATACAAGTGAGAAACGGAAAGCATCCTTTAGATCGTTGGCACTTCATTTAGTTGTGAGTATCTTGGGCAAATAAAAGAAAATTGTATGCATTAAAATACTACTGCTGCTGCTGGCAAAAATTGGCTGCAATGCATTTGTTTCTCAGCAGTACCTTTCAGCTGGATGCAGTCGACTCATTGACACCGATGCCATCGCCCGAGTGCCCATTACTATTCCGCACTTGGCCACTTATTGCTCTTCTCTCTCTGTCTGTACCTTATACAGTTCTGTTTGTAAGTTCCGCTCTTGTGGCATCGATTTCGCACCATTGTACAGAAATCATGTGAAATGGCCATAGGATCCACTTCGCAGACTGAACTAGCTAGGGGTATCTTTTGTATTTATTGGTCTACCCCACCATTCAACGACCTCTTGGGGCGCCGAGTTGGCGCCCCTTAAATGGGTCAACTTGTCTACTTTGGCAATAGAAACCGGGCAATTGTCACTGCCGGTTTTCTGATAGCTGAAGTTAGATTCTTGGCGTCAATTTCTTTACCTTGCTTTCACTTGAGGCCACAGTCAACCAACTTTTTGTTTCGAATTCTTTTCGCTGAGTTTGCATTTTGCAGGCAATCAAGAGAGGCACAGGCAGACGCAGAGTGGCAGGTAGACAGGTGCATATGATTTAAATGGCATAGCAGTCATTATATCTGCATCATGTCTAGAGGTAACGGTAACTTGGCTGTAAGTTCGAACGATGCTATCGTAATCCTCTTGTAATTGGGTTAACTCAACGACTAGCTAAACGAACTTTTAATTATGTGACTCCAAAACAGGCTAATCAAGTGTCTGAGCCACGTAAGTGAGAGTTGTAAGACTTAAAACTTCACATTGCACACTGAACCGAGAAGTTCATCAAGAGATTACTTATTGAGCCAGTGAAAGATTATTGTGGAGCTATAAAAAAGAAATGCCAGTTTGCAGAGCATGCACAGTTTTATTCAAGTATGTATATTATATTCATATTTCTCCACATAAGTTTTGTAAAGATATCTGTAAGATTGTAGATGCAATAAACTAGACGTTATAAGGTGAAAGCGCAGCAAACTAATCATAATGTATTTTCTAGTGTTATTGAAAGTGCGTTTTCTTTTTATTTCAGTGTAATAACGGCTTGATTCAATTGCTTAAGGAGATGCTTGCAGTGACGATTAGGTTCTCAATTTTCCCCTTAGAAAACAGAAACAAATACACATCAAAGAAGCTGTCAGCGCGTGCTGATTAAAAAAAGAAACAGAAAGACAGAGAGAGAGAGAGGGAGAGAGCGAGATAGATAGATAGATATAGAGTGAGAGCACGAAAGAAAATGCAAACTACAAAATGAAAACTGTCAAATGAAATTGAAATTGACGAAGTGCAACAGAAGTTGATGACTTGAAAAGAGCTGCTGCTGTTGCCGCTCCAGAAATTGAAGTCAATTGACGATTGAGAACTAAACGAAACAATGTGAATGGTAATAATAGACACACACCAACACACATATGAGCTTATTGAGCACCAGCTCTTTTGTGAAGTGGAAGTGAATAACTTTTTTAATTGCCGCCAAATGTCGCCATTGGCTGCTGTTTAATTAGTCAGCAAAGAGAGTGGAGCGAGAAGTGTAAAGCCACAAAGTGTTGGTAATCGTTAAGTGATCCAACATCCAATTGCTTGTGACATAAAGCTGGTTTTAAATGTAAAAAAGAAAAAAAAAACACTAGAACAAAATCAATGAAAATATCTTTTAAGTTGCCCTTTTTACTAGAGAGTCAGTTTTTTTGGTTACAATTTAATGGACTTCACCCTTAGGTGGATCTGCTGAATTCGTATTCCATCACAAAAGGTAGCAGACACAAAAATAATTCAGTTTACTGTGTTGCTGAATGCATGCGGAAGAATTCATTTCATTTTTAAAAGCAATGCGAATGCACAATTAGTTCTGCACAATGCCATGTCCAAAACAGGCGACAAGTGTGACAACAAAACAACAACCAAAAAAAAAGAAGAAAAATACGCATAGTAAAAGTAGTAAACAGTTAAAGGGAAGGGAAAGAAGATAGGGAATGCAAGGAAATGACTGTGACCTCAACAACAATAATGGCAACAATGTTGTTCCAATTGTCGGCTCAGCCTCATCAACAGCAGCAGCAGAACAGCAAAACATTTACAGTGTTGCCAACCGCATTCGTGAAACAGCCATGACCCCTGCTGGCGACACTATATTTACTTTTTTTTTTAATCGAGCTCATTTTCTTCATTTCCCTTGCACCGTAAATGTTTATTGCTATTACAGTTGTTGCTATTTTTCTTGCCGTTTATGTTTTTGTTGTTGGTGTGTCCAACGCGTTTCGCAACACTGGCAGGTCTGCGGCATTTTATGGTCACACTGTAAGTGGAGCAACTCTGCATTTTAAAGCTGTCATAAATAATTTAATCACTGACTTTGTAAGCGGGAACCATAAACAACATTAAAAACTTTTTGGGCTGCCATTATCAATGGCGTTGGCCACGCCCACTACCCGCATTTGAAACGATTTAGGATGCCACCCGCCTATCCACATCGACACACAAACACACACACACACACACACAGTAAGAGACAGAGAGAGAGAGAGAGGGAGAGAGAGAATGAGAGTACGGGAAACGGTAAGCGGCTGGCAACTCTGGCAGTATCCGGTTTCCGCTTCGCTCAACTGACTGCTGACTGTTTGACAGCGATAGTTTTCGAACGCCAGCGAACTTTTCTACCTCTATCATACACTGAGAAATTTGAATGACTTCGAATGAAGTATTTGCGGTAGTAGTTGTAGTTGCTACTAACTGAATATCATACGATAATTCAATAATAGGATATCAAAAACTATTTTCAAAACTTCCCAAGCTAAAAATACTAAGACTCGATTTACGTAGTTTTAAGCTTAGACTAGAGAATTATGATTGAAATAGAGCGATTGTAAGTAGCATGGGTTGCCACCTCTTCCCAACACTTTCTAAATTCTAAATTTCGCTGATTTTTTTGGTGTTGCTTAAATTTCCAGTAACGTAACGTAAAAAAGTAGCACCAATATACCGAACTGGACATGTGGGCTCGTCAGTTGTCCTCTACTCAAATGTGATATAGGGGCAGGTGCAGGGTTACCTGTGCAGTTGAGTTCGGGGCATGCTACGTTCAAAAATTTGCGATGTGACTGATGTGAGCCGAACTGAACTGAACTGAACTGGATTTAGCTGAATTCCACTGAATTGCCTCTGCCTCTGCCTGTGGCTGCCTGCCTGCCATCCCCTGTATTCCTGGCCGTGCTGTTCCCCACTTGAACAATTTTCAAAAGTCACGATTATTAAGCACCAGCACCGACCTCCCTTGCCCATTGTTGCAACTCTTTTGAAAATTTGTTGCATAGTTTTAAGTTGATGCGGGATTCGCTTTGACAACTCAGAGAAATGAAATTATATCATAGTTAGCCCAGAAAGTTGACCAATGCTAAATATACAAACACACTCACAGTCAGGCCACACTTTTGTTTATAAGTATTTTAATTAGCACTTTTCGCTATTCCTTGACGGGCCTCAAAACAAGTTATTAATTATGGAACCAAGTATGCTGCTCTTGACCATTAAAAGTCAGATGGCAAAGTTGCTGATTGAATTTCATACTTCAAAGTGATACAAAAACCAATTGGAAAATAATTAAAATTAAGTGTTCTACTAACTGTTGTTTAACATAGGTTTTTTTCAGACTTTTTTCCTTACTCAAACGTTAAGCTAGTCTCATTAAAATTGGCCAACTATTTCTATAAGCTTAACAGCAAAAAACAGACGTTATTGATTGAATAAAACACTAACAATTGATTACGCTTAAAATTTGTAATTATTTTTGTTTGTATTGTACTAACTTTTATTAGTTATCTCTGATATATTTGGTCCTTTCGGCTTAATTTTTGCGTTTTCATTTAATGAATGCAGCGGACACAAAGTTTTGAACTATTCGCCAGGATTCTTATTTGTTTGTGTTTTTATACTTTGATACCGAAGGTTTGTGCAATGTCCGTCGTGCCATTCCATCATGTCCATGTGTATCAAGGCATCTTTTTTCAAAAGGCAAACTTGGACGGTATTTCTTGGCAACTCCCACCCTGTTGTTTGCATACTGTTATCAGCTGGTATTAGTTATGGTAGCAAAGTATTTTGCAGTCGGTAACGTCCGACTCTCTTTCAATTTCAATTTGCACATTTGCTGAATCGTTAATTCGTTGAATAGATGCCAGGCGGAACTGAGCTGGGGGGGGGTGGATGGGATGAGTAAGAGGAGCATGAGAGCCACTTAGCAATATTACCAGGCACAAATGCAAAGCTCAAATGACTATGGGCAATATTAATAATTAGGCAAAATACTCTTCTTTTTTGTTTATAGTTGTTGCTGTTGGTTTATTTAATGTGCGTGACTTTGTGCAGCGTCAGCGGACGAACGGGGTTGGCCAGGGGCCAGGGGCGGAGGCGGACTCGCCTATTAAATTGAGCGCTTGGTTTGACTTTTTGCTATAGCATTATGCAAACGCAGCAGCCGTCAGTAAGACACAAAAGTGGAGCACGACTACAAGATGCTCTGTTTCTGCATAACACATATTTCTACTGCTATTGGTGGGTTTCAACTGAAATTCCAATTGGAACTAAAAGATTTGTCAATTACCGTGAGCTATCGGTTCTAGATCTCATCTTTTATAATGCTCAATAAAGAAAAAGCACAACAATAAATATATAAATATTTTTATTCCGCATAACATTTTTTTTTCAAGTTTTAAAAATGTTTATATATAAGTATATATATATAAATGTGTTTCTTTTGCGCAATTATTAGCGCCAGTCCAAATTGACCTCGTCCCAATTCTGTGCTTTTTTGCTGCTCTGGACGAGTGCAGGGCAGTTCAGCAAAATTGGAAATAGAGGCGTGCGTGGATAGAGGAGCTTGGCAGCGGCGATGACTGTGCATTGTCATCATCATCGCTTTGTAGGCAAACTTCAATTTGTGTAACGTTGTGACATTTGCACAGAGTCTAAACTAAGCAAACAAAGGCGCAGACTAAGACGAAACTACAAATTCCACAACTGAAGACTAGCAACAGAGAGAGAGAGAGAGAGAGAGAGAGAGAGAGAGAGAGAGAGAGGGATGTGGGTGTATGTGTGTTAGAGGCTCGTTTCTTGAGCGGGCGCAAAATGCCATCGCAACGATTGAAATCTACATGGAAAAATAGGAAGATGTCACTGTGGAAGCTGTCTTTGACATTCTGACTTTAAAGACAGCTCAACTGCACTTAGAAAAATACATGCACCAGAAATTGGGCAAAAGAGTTTGTGTTTGTGTGTTTGTTTTGGAAATTATTTATTAATACGTTTGGGAAATACTTTTGTATTTAATTACTATTATTTCTATATTTCAATTAAGTCTACAAAGCAATTTGATTTTCCCGAATTGTAGATGGAAGTACTACAAGCATCTTTTAACAATTAGGGAATTTTTTTTCTGAGTGTACATACTGTTTCTTGTGTTTTTCTGTTATTTTTGCAGTTTTGTGCTCAGCACGCTTGACATTTTGCACGCGCTGCGGCTCAAGCCTGAGACAGGAGACAAGCGAAGAAAAAAAATTACAGCAGCGGCCAAAGGGCAAAAATTGCATGGAAAAGGCGCTGCCGACGGGATGTCAACTTGCAGAATGCAACTTGTAGCAACTAACAGATACAGAAACAGTTACAGATGGAAATGCAAATGTAAATGCAGCACGTAGTTTAGTTTGCAGGCAAAAAGTTTTCCATGTCCAGTTGGCTGACTTATGGGGCACAACTACGACAATCTAATAAGCCCAACACTTACATCCTTGTTTTTTAAGAAATAAAACTCGTATGATAGTCAATAAACCAAAGAACTCAACTTTTATGAGCTCTTAAAGTAATGATTTTATATTTTGGTCAATTCAACAACAATTTTGTAGTTGAGAAAATCTGTTGTCTGCTCAAGTTGGTGAAACTATTATAAATAAAGTCTAGTCGTACATATCAATGAAAGTCCGAAAAATTACCAAAATTGACGATGGATTGAAAGTTGGTTTGCAGGAAATTTTTCAATTCAAACTTTTCATCAGGAATTTTCTAACATCTACCCCAAACTGGAGAGGAAAGCAAATTGAACCATAACTAATGACAAATTCGAATGCAATAAGGATACAAAACCGAATCGAAATAGTAATTAGATCTACAGGTGAGAGGGGTATAGAGAGAGTGAGAATGAGAGAGAGAGAGCGAGAGAATGAGACGAGCAGATAGATAGGAAATAGTAATTGCATAGCACAAACGATACAATGCAACAGTAAGAGATACACACGTATTTCGGGCAACAACAATGCAATTAAAATGCAATTAGAGTGAAAGTCGTGTAGAGGAAAACAAAAATATCAGAGTCATGAAGAAACAGATGAAAAGTAAGCAACCATTGAAGGCGTGTCCATAAAGGGCGTACCACGTGCAACTAACAAAGATGCCTGCATTTTTTGGAGTGAAAGAGGCTAAGGGTTAGCTGCTTAATAACTCAATTGCAGGGCACCTGTACCTTCTAATATGTGTAGTCCAAATCCTAACGCATTCTGTGCCTTCAATTGCACTTCATGTGTTTATTTTTTCAGTTTTTCGAAACCCCTTCCAAAAATTGAGTAATTAAAACATTTTTTTTGTTGTTGAATGTACTTTTCCGATGCGGATGTACACAGTTTTCCCATGAAAATCGCCAGGCGGCATGCCTCGTATAAATGATAGATGCTTTGAGTCTGCTCTTCTCTCCTACCTCTCTCTCTCCTATCTCTCTCTCTCACTCTCTTTCTCTCTCTGGGGGCAATAAGTTTTGTGGAACCATATGACCGATTTCGAGTCGAGTCTTGACTCTGCCCATATCTGTCTGTCAGTCAGTGCGGCTGTTGGCTTCGTTCTGGCTAACTGTCGCCTTATGAAATATTAAACGATGCTGACATGTTGGCACATAACTATGGTCCCCAAACAACTCCAACCACTCCTCCTCTCCCCTTTAGCTGTGCTCAATTCCGACAAATTGATTTCACACACATTTTTTTTGTACCCTAGAAGAACCAGAAACAATGATATGGCAGTTGCTGATGTCCATGTTGCTGATGTGCATGTTGCTGACGTGTATGGTGCTGCTGGCGTTGCGTCTTTATAACATTTAATATGCATAAACAAAACCAGCACATTTCGCTGCTGGGCGGCAGCATCATTATGAAATATACCAAGTCATGAGTTTGTCATAATTTCTGTCGTCTGTCTCTTTAACTGTCTCGTCTGTCTGTCTTTCATATCTATCCACTCCCTCTCCCTCTCTTTCTCTCTCTCTCTCTCTCTCTCTCTCTCTCTCTTTATCTGTCTCCGTGGCTGTTGAAAAATTATTGCATATAAATATTGTTTACTTGAGCAAAAAGTGGAGGGAAGATGAATAGAGGGTGGGGATGGGTTGCTAAAGTTTTGGCTTTCAGTTTCTGGTTGGCAGCTTTCCGTTGATCGATGGGGCAAATGTTTCATTAGAGCGAGACGTCTGCACATTTGAGACAAACGGATGGACAGGCAGACAGACAGACAGACAGACAGGCAGAGCCCAAGTGCTAATGTCAAGGCTTGACATTGGCATAACTTAAATCCAACAGCAACTTTTCTTGAATTGCCGTTCATATGCTTTTGAAAAGTCGATTATAGCACATATATATATAGAATTATGAAATATATGAAAGTAATTTCCAAAAATAAGTTCTATTATATACAAGTGTAGTGAGGCAATCAATAAATTTGCGATATCGATTCATTTGATATATCTTAATTTTCACAGTTTTCTGCTTTGTATTGTAATGATCTTGAATGGTAAAACATTTCAAAATTATAGTTTTTTGACAGTCGAATCTTGTATGAAACTGGGCTTAAATACGCTAGAATATTGAAGTTTTTAAGTTATCATTATTCATTTTGGATAAATCTTTGAATTGAATTGTCGTTTTTTTTGGCATAAAAAAAAACAAAATATAATATGCAAAAGTTAGTTAAGCTTTGCTTTGGGTAAGCCCGAAAGTTCTGAATCTGATTTAAGTCGCAATCAAACATCGTGCACAGATGTTAGCCTTAGCTTGGCGGCAACTTTGTGCCAAATTATTTTCAAGTTACCAAATAACTGCAGCACACACCAAAGCGCACACAAACAATAGCTGGTATATCCCGCTCAAATTAAATGAACAGTAGAACAAAACAAACAAAATAGTTGCATAAACAATGCAATTTATGTGTCAATTTTTGGACAAGCTTGCCCCCCATTGTGGAGCACGAGAGCATGCAACGGAATGGAAGAAAACCAAACAATAATATAGACCCAATATTACTACTATCACAAACCCCACCAACCCTCCTCCAGCAGCCCGTTTGAATGCCCCCTTTTGCTAGTCGACGTGTTCCCCTTGTTGTCATTCACATGTGCAATCAACGTCATGAGCATTTCCATCGACAGTTTTAATAACTTTTTCGCAGGCTGAGACGTTTTGTTTGGACAGCAAACAAATGGTGGAAATGGTGAGGGGGAGGGGGGGGGGGGGGGTTATGTGGTCACTGTATGTATAGAGGGGGGAGAGATGTGGCAAATGCTATCTGTTGCTGGACCAAGTTTTGCAATTGTTTCTCTTCTTCTTGTGTGTGTGTGTGTGTGTGAGTGTGTGTGTGTGTGTGTGATATTGTTTCTTTTGCTTATGAGCTCTCCGCCGAGTTGAGTTGCGCATTCTGTATTTGATTTTCAATCCTTTTGCATCTCGTGCTGATCTGTTTGTGTAGTTATTTTGTTTTGTGTTTACTTTTCTTTGCTTTGATTGTTGTTTCTATTGTTGCCGCGTTCGCATAATGAAATCCACTCTTTCTCTCTCTCTCTCCCTGCTCTGCAATGCTTGTGTCTGTTTACAAATCAATTTGAGTAATGCGGTTGATTGGTTTCTACTCTTTGTTTTAGTTGGACTGAATCAAAACAAGCGCTCACATCCTGCCCTCGCTCTATGTAAACCTCCCCACAAACGCTGTCAATTGCAAATTGTATATTGCTGACTGTTGTTGAGAGCTAATCATAATTGCCACATCGCTTGGAACCAATAACAAACGTTTAAAGTTGTAGTAGTAAAAAGCTTAATATCTCTATCTTTTTTTCTTTTCTCATTTTTATACCCTGAACCCATTAAAAATGGGTAAAAAGGGTATAATGGTTTTGTGCAAATGTATGTAACAGGCAGAAGGAAGCATCTCCGACCCCACAAAGTATATATATTCTTGATCAGGATCAATAGTCGAGTCGATATAGCCCTGTACGTCCGTCCGTCCGTTTGTATGAACACGCAGATCTAGAGACTTCAAATTTGGAATATAGGTTCTCGTATACCAGGCGCAGATCAAGTTTGCGTTATTTTTTCGATAACTGTCTTCGTTTATCAATTATCGATAAATTAAATATCCGATAGCAATAAATGACACAATTTTAAAGGCAGAATCTTCTAATTAATACATAATATGCATATGCATACTATTGATCAAATTTCGTCAAGATCGGATAAGAAACATCCAAGTTGTAGCCGAAAATGTATTCTCATATTGATCTCATTTCTATCAGCAGCCGCCAGCAATTTCTGTATGCATAAATATGCAAGCGCCTGTGTGAGAAAGAGATGGCATGATAATCGAGGCGCTTGCAGAGCTGCTCGCATTTTAGTGCAAACCTTTTTAAAGGGTAATTTGCCAATAATAATAGAATATATTTAATAACTGGGTTCAGGGTATATCGTAGTCGAGTTCACTCGACTACAGCACTCTTACTTGATTTTTTTTGTTTCTGTTGTCCGTTGCAGCACCAATATACAAGAGCACCATTTGGGTATGAAAAGTGGTTTTGCATCAGGCAAAATTGGTTAACTAAAGGAGTAACAAAGTTTCGGAAAGTCAACTTGTTGTTGTGTTGTATGTTCTATGCTTTGATGTTTGACTAAAGGAGTAACGAAATTTCGGTGAGTGATAGGAAATTCTATTCTATCATTTTTCATTGCTCTTACACGTAGGAAAATATGGCGATTTATCGTTCTTTTTTTTTTTAGCAATAATACAGACTACAACTGTATGGATGGTAAATGCATAAATGTGAAGCATGTTGTTTGCATATTAACTAAAAGCTCTTGCTTTTCTTGCTACCCTTTCCTCTTCACCCTACATGGTATATATCGCTGGACCGCATCATCACACACACACTTTGTTGTGCAAATTTGTTTATAAAATCCCTTGAATGTAACTGTTAGCTTCCCCGTCCTAACACTCCCTCCATACAACCCGTACAACCACTTCACACCCTACACCTCATATTTCCAAACCCCGCATAGGTATTTAGATGTGCTAGCCAGGAAAAAACCGCGGCGCATTTTCTTTATTCTTTATTTTTATTTGTATGCAGTTTTTTTAATATTTTTTTTGGCAGTAGTTTTCCTTGCATTTTTACATGAATTGTCATTTTTACTGGTGGTTTTTGCCAGCGTTTTAGCTTAGAAAAAAATTTCAAATGAAATTGCCAAGTCTTCTGCTTCAAAGTTGCCTCCTCGGTAAACAAATATCACTGGGCATTTCACTTTCTCTCTGTTTCTTTCTTTCTTTCTCTCTCTCTCTCTCTCTCTCTCTCTGTCTATCTCTCTATCCCTGGCTGTGTTTTTTTCTAGCGAAGTTTCGGGAGCACAAATGAATTATGTCTTTTATGTGTTGCGGTTGCTGCCAGAAGAAGGGAAACAGTCACTGAGTCCACTCGAGAGCAAATCTTTAAAAGTTATGGTTATGAGCCTAAAAACAACAAACCAAATGGATTGCGCTGTTAACGTTTAGAGCTTGGGAATAGCTTTTGATTACATTTTTAGAATTTAAGAATCGATTCTTAAGTTTAATAAATGATATTTGGCAAGAATGTTCATCTCCAGTACAAGGTACAACACTAAACCACTTGTGCGCTTAAACTAATAAACATGTGTAGACTAAAAAAAAATACATCAACAAGAAAATGTTCCCTGGCCTGACCCATGCGACAGAGCCAATGCGAGAGGTGACCCAGAAATCAGAAATATGCAGCTGCTTTGGGAAAAGCATTTAGCATCTCTTCGCTCGCTCATAAATTATGATATAAATACACACAATTGAGTTATGGCATAGATACACATGTTCAAGATACTTTTGGATACTTATGACCGACAATAAGTATAAAATGCTATTTTAGCTTCTTTTTTGGCGACACATTTCGTCATGTGTTCTCGCTGGGAAATATATTTAAAGAGTTTGCTTTTTGCCGATAAACGAAAAATGAACAGCATAAAATATATATATATAAATATATATATATATATATATAAATTTATATATATATCTATATATATTTATATATATTTATAATCGAAGCGAGTTGGCAGTCCTTCCAAAAGCGGAACAATACATAACAGAGCAAATCATGTTTGGTCTTCATAAACAAAGCTATAAAAAATATTATTATTGTTGTTGTTGTTGTTCTTGTTGATGGTGGTGGTGATGGTGCTGTTGCTGTTGCTGCAGCAGGCGCCACAAAATATGGTGTAGGTTCTTCAGCCCTTTTGTGTCATGTCCCCGCTCCGATCTCCCCTCTTAGGAATGCCTGTGGCTGTGCGTTAGATCCATTTTTATTTATAGCGCCTGTCAGTGCGCTGTGAGTTCATGCCAACGAGAGATAGCCCAGTTTCGGCTTTTGGCATTCGGGTGAAGTTTTACGTTTAGCTTTAGTCTCAGTTTTAGGCTAATTGAATTTGTGTTCCTGTCAATAAACAACTAGCACAAGAAACTTGCCGTCACAGAGTCGACGTCTTTCTAATAGCTAAACCAGCCAAGCAATTTGTATTTTTTGGGAAATATTATTAATGCCTTGATTGAACAATAAATTTTGTGGTCTAAATTAAGCGACCTGTGCCTGAATCGTAAGCAGTTTCATCAATCATTCAATTATCAAAATATATTGAATCTACTTTTATTATAATTTCATTTTATTTCTAATTGTATTGTTAGTTAATTTGGATAAATGTTTTACTACCTCAATTATTCAATAAATTGCAAAAACAATCCTCAAAATTCAAATTAAAATTTTTTAGCTTACTTAACCAATTGGCAGCTCAGTTTACAACTATTTGTAAAACCTGTTAGCTAACTTGTTTATTAGGTAATTGACCGTTTACTTTATTAAGATTGTTGGATTGTTGAAATAAACGATTTCCGACAAATTGTGTTTATAATTTTCATTCAAGTTTATTCATAAATACTTTTGAATTGCTTGCGTTTTGGTTTATGGTCTGCTTTCCAAGTTTGAAAGCAGACAACAATTAAAATCATTGCTTGGATGCGCCATAGCCAATTGACCTTTGAACTAATAGAAACATGAGCATTATGAGTGCTTCCAGAACGTGCGTGTGTGTTTTGGTACTCAAATTGATTCAATGTCAATGCAGCTGTTTGGTTTGACAAAACGAGCCATCAACAACCACGACAACAATGACAAACTGTAGCACACATGACAAATATAGCTGAGACACACAACATTGCACACACACCACACACATTTTGTACACCACGTGTCAACATTAGTTGCTGCATTTTGTTGTTCACACCTAGCAACAACATTAGCAACATTCAAATCAATGGCAGCAATTTTTGACAAATAATTTGACAACGCTATACCAAATATGGAGAAAATGATACTCACCATATCCGACCCTCACCACACCCTCCCTAGCACTAGCCAAGTTGAGTTTTCCTCAATATGGAAATTTATGCGTGTTGCTTTAGTTTTTGCCTGTTGTTGGAAGTGTTTTCAAGTGCTTGTCGCTAACAATTTATGACATGCGATTAGTATGTGTCTGTGTTGATGTTTGTGTATCTGTGTGAGTGTGAGTATGTTTGTGGATGTGTCAGATTGCATTGTCACCTTTAATGACTTGCCGGCATACGACAGAGCATAAACAGGCCATTAAAAACGAAAGCAAAACATTTCACGTGTCGATTTCCAAATTTATGATTTGCCATCGACAAACCTAGAATAAACTTTTTCCTTCTCAGTGTGTGAGTGTTTTGACTGACTCGTATTAAGAGAAGTCCCGTTGAATGGGGTCATTAACATAAGGCACTTACCTAGAAAGACAGAGAATAGAATTGAAATATATAAACATTAGTATCATATATCAAAAGAAGAACCATTATATTTCAAATAAAAATTCAATAAGAATTATAGCATAACATAATTGGCAGCTGTCTAGAACCTAATTTTATGCTTATTAACATAATAGCAAGATATATATCAATATGTAACTTATGCAATAAGGAATTTTAACTTTAAGCCAAAAATGTATAAAACGTGCCCATTACACAGTTATAATATACTCATGCTCAGATACAAATCAATCTGATTATCTGGCATATGCCGCACCACCGACTTATTAATCTCGTAAGCCAACTTAATAGGCACCACAAGCGAAAAATTGAATTGTAAACAACAATTAAGGTACTTTAAATCCACTGATGACAAAATGCACAACAAATGCGTTTAATACTGCCTTCAAGGGCGCATTAGTTTGTCCGATTTTCTGGGCAACCACCAACAACCACCAAGAACCACCTCAGTGAATACACAGCGCATAGGCAACCCCTCAATAACGCCTCGAGCTAAGGCTTTTAGAGATTATTGCTAATTGAAATGAATGAGCTCTAGGCTGTATCTTTTTTTTGGTTTGTTTTTTTTATATATTCTATTCTTTTCTGGAATTGAGTTGCGTAGATTTGTATTTTTTTTTTTTTTTTGGGCATACTTCAGCTTAAATGAAGTGTTAAGATGCTGCAAAGGAAATGGACTTACATAAATCACATTTGCAATTTGGCAAAGTGCATGCCAAAAAGAAACACAGATACAATGACAACGTTTAAGATACATTATATATAAAATGCGCGCCAAGCAACCCTCGGCGTCGCAACAAATTTTCTTAACTTGTCAGGCCTGAACTGATTTATGCGGCTGCAAAAATCAAATTATTATTATTTTAGTTTTTCTGTTCTTTTTTTTTAATGCTGCGAATATACTCTGTAAGTAGTATAACTTATATGTGAACAGGCAGAGTAATGTTTTTCTTAGCCTAGTTTTATCTTCGGCCTGCCTGTTTTGAACTGTCTTAGTATATTCTTGGAAAATGTTGTATTTCAATTCTCACAATTAAAGTCATCGTACAGAAATTGTTTAGATGAATATTGTTTTTGGCAACAGTTCGGACTAACTATCTACAGGGTATATTAATATCAGTGAAACTTACTTGTTTACTTTTTGTTGCTCACCCTTACATCGAGCAGCAATTTACAGTTGTCATACACCCCGCACGCATAGAAGCGATAATGTTGTTTCGGTTTTTGCCTAGGCGTAGCGCTATAAAACTATGCCAAGATTTCTCTCCCCCTATGAGATCAGAATCCGGGCCCAGCGGGTGCTTCAGCGAATGCTTTTTGGCCCATAAATTTACTTTATGCTTTTGACTTTGCAGCAAATTGAGTTGACATTGTTGGGTGCCCCGCAATGAGAATCCCAAACCACCCAACCACCCAACCACCCTACATCCTCGATTTACCAAACGTTTCACTCGCTTTAATTGACATATTATGTAAACAGGATAGTTAACATTTCGGCTCGATGTCCTAACTGTGAAAACGCACAGCTGTGTTTGAACAGCCGTTAAGCTAAAGTGCTTCGGCTGTACGGCCTGGTTTCTGTTCAGGATTTGCCTATTTTTTGTTAGTTCTTTTTCTTCCTTTGATAGGCGACAGCCGGCAGACAGTTCTAATTGGAAAAATATGTTACCCAATATACAATGAGATGTACTCCATTATCTATTTGGATCTCTTTCGATTTGTACATATGATAAGAATGCATGCAACGCATTGCTGAAATTCCGAAATTTACCCATTGCTCCCCTTTCCCAACATTACATTGTCTAATTAAGTTTTTCGACAATTTTCCTATAGAAATACGAAATTTAGTTTTCCTCCTTTTGTTCCGATCAGAAGCTACTGATAAAATGCAGCTGCTGTTGCTGGCTTCTGGTATTTTTATTTGGCTGGTTTTGTGTTTGGGGCTCTGGTTAAAATGCATATGCAGCATTGATAAATTGAAGTTTGATATTCTCGGGGCATGCATAATTAAGCAGTGGCCTGCGAGAGAAGTGGATGAGTGGGGGATGGGAAGGGGAGGGTCAGTTTCTGGGAATGTTCGACTTGGATACAATTTTCCATTTTCCATTTATGACAATTTATGACTTGCGCATTTTTGGATTTTGTGGTATTTTCGGAAAACAAACAATTGGAAAGATTTTTTGATAATATACTTGCTGTTGCTGCTGCTGATGATGGCAACAATAAAAACACACTTCAATTTAGCTAACTAATGTCAGGATATATTCTCATAGGTTTTACTTTGACATATGAAAATGTCAGAAAAGCAAAAGCGAACTTTTGTTCACAAAACGCAGATGGCTCAGTTGACATTCTTGAATATTATTTTAGCTTATGAATAAATTAAATTATAATTCACAACTTGCTTAAGTGTAAGTTAGTTTGAAGTTGAATCTTGATAGTTATAACTGTGATAGCTTGAGAGTGTTACTTGTTACTTTTGTTTACCAGCTCCTTTTTTTTTTGATTGTGTTAACATTTTTCTTTTGTGCAAAGATTAATTTATTTGTTGGTTTTTAAAGCAAACCAGAAATCTCTAAAGACAACACATTAAACTAATTCCTAAATGGGAAAAACTCCCTAAGCTCCTCTCTCAGTCAGCTGGAACACCCCATATATCGGCGAAATCAAAACAAACACCTAAGCGCCTAAGAAGGAGGCACTTAAAATAGACTTGATAGTATATACAGACATATGTATTATATGATATGATATGGGGGTATATGTATATGTATAGTTGACACCTACCGACCGACACTATTTGATGGCCATGGCAATGGCGGCTGTTTCCGCGCGTTTAGCTATTTTAAGCATCTTTAAAATGCTGAAGAGTGCCAGTAATTGTCGTGAAACGTGTGCATGTATCCGTGAGATACATTACGAAAGTGTGCCTGTATGTGTGCGTGTGTGTGTGTGTGTGTGTGTGCGTGTGTGTTGGATTGCCTCATTATTTGTTGATGCGCTTTGTCTACTAAATGCCGTCTGGGGAGCACTCGGGAGCTCGCTCACATAGTCGCATTTCTATTTCTAAATGGGAATTATATATTGCCGCAGTGGCGCTGTGGCAAGTCCCGAAAATCCCCCAACAAACCAAATCCTAAGACTATATGTATGTATGTATGTATGTATGTATGTATGTATGTATGTATATGTGAGTGCAACAGCAGCCACCGCTGCTTGACTTAAGTGGTTTGCCTCCGAGTCTGCATGCTACATCCCCAAAAGATGCGTGGACCAAAAGCAGTTGCCACAATATATCAAAAGCGGCAACTTCAGCGACTGTGGGAAATCATTTTAATTAGTTAAGCACATGAGATATGAATACGCGTGTGAATGTGAATGCGAATGCGAATGTGACTAGGAGAGTTGAATACGAGCATAATAAGTCACCAGAGACAACTGAGAACTCTTAAAATGTCAAACAAACAAAAGAAATAAAATATATGTTTATCTTAAATGTCACCAAAATGTAAAACGCAAAACAAGATAACTCAATGTTTCTGTCACTATACATTAGAGTTCAATGACTGTTTTGTTTTCAAATATATACCATCCAAATTCAAATGTAATATAAAGCAATTTATATATATACATATATATATATATATATATCTCAAAAAATACCCCAATAAATATCATATTTTATGATCTCATTTAATCAGGATATATAAATATATGTATATATAAATCTTGATTAAATTAGATCATAAAAGATGATATTTATTCGGAGAACTCTCGGACCTTAAGCTTGAAACAACCAGCACCTTCGACATAAATTTTAATGGCAAAATACAATACATATAAAATATTTGAACATTTCAAAAATGATTATCAGCTTGAACTTCCTGAGTGGAACTTAATACTTCGACCTTCCTGCATGTCCTGCTGTCCTGCATGAACAATACGTAATCTTATCCTGCACAAGAAAGTTATAAACTAATTGTGACCTTTAAATAAGTAAAAACCAACCAAGCAGTTGCACTTGTTTTCTTGCAATACGAAAGTTTACTAATAATCAATGTTCAGCAACACTAAATTAACAGCCACCCTAGGGTGTCATTTAGTCGTGCTGTCATGCCCAAAACTGAGCCTCTCCAGTCATTAGTCAAGTGCGTCAGGTTTCGCTTATTGGCAGCTTAAAAAACACGCACACACATTTTCATGCATGGCTGGGCAAAACGATATAAATATATATAAAATAATAAAAAAAATATATATATATAACGAGAGGAGCCACAAAAACACCTGTTGTTTATTTGCGAGGGTTCAGAGGTTCGTGGGTGGCGAGGGGAAGTTGCATCATGTGCCGCTTCGTTAGCTACTAGAAGCAGTTTATGATTCATTGAGTGCAAAATGTCGTGAGCAGTCGTACAACTTCAGCAGGTCGCAACCGAAAAACAAAATTATTGAAGATTATGCCACTCGTCAGGCGATTGTCTTCAATATGTTTTTTATTTATTTTTTTTCGTTTTTGTTCAACGCTTTTTCCCTCCGTTGCGAGATTGCAAGCATGTTTGAGAGTTAGTATGTTGACAAATTGCCAGCTGGCTGAAAATGATGGAACAGAAAAAAAAAATAAATTGAGCACACACACAGCGAACACAAAGGAAGTCATTTCAACATCATTAGGCAGCACCATCGATGAACAAGTTTGGAATACAAAAAAAAAGAGAGAGAGAGAGAGAGAGACAGGGAGAGAGAGAGAGAGAGAGAGAGGAAGTAGGGAATAGAAAAAAAATAAAGTGGGGAAGTTGCAACAGAATGTTGATGTTGGAGCAGCTCTAAAAGTATCTGCTGAAAATATCTAAACTTCATATTGAATGCAACTTGTCAGCTGAGAGAAAAAGTTGGCCGAGAGCAAGTGTTGACAAAATGATACAGATAAAGGTAACTTAGCCACTTTGTTAGCTAGCAGAAGTGTATACCAGAGAGGGGAAGTACTGTTAAGTTAGTTGCGATTTAATTGCTGTTCAAACGGAAGGAACACCTAATGGCTTTGTCGAGAGGAAGCCGAGAATTGACATAAGTTCTTCGATGGAAATCGGCAAGAAACTATTTCAAAACGCCAACTAGCTAAAGTAAAAATTGAAAAACACCTATAAAAAAATAGAAGTACTTTTTTCAAACGTTTATAAGTCGGATGGAGCGAAACCGTGAATTTGTAAATTTATATGCTTTATTCATCTACATGCTGCGCATTGAGGAATAAGTTATTTCTTTTCAAATTCGGTCTACATTGTGGAAATTTGGAATCGTATAGGGTATTGACAACGACATACAAATATGCAAAACTATATTAGAAAAGGGCATATTCGAAACGGTGGCTCAAAGCCAAAAACAGAAACAACGTCCCAAGGGAGCCGTTCAATAGTCAATAACTAACGACCGCCTAACAGGAATAGATGTACACAACCCAAAATTACTGGAATAATTCATCAGGAACACTGTCTGGTTTAACTAACTGCAGGCCAGGCCAGGCACTTACTAATTTCCTAGTTTCCCAAACGGTGTGGGCGGGGCATGGGATTAGATGCGGGGGAAAAAAAGACGTTCTGCACACTCCTTGCATAGTTTTACCAAATGAATAATTAATAAATCAAAAAACTAATGAGGCCGCAACACGCGCACAATGCGACAGCGAGAGGTGGAGTGGTGTGTAGTATGCAGGATGGTGGGGGATGGATTTTTTCATGCTGCAACACGCATTTTTCTAGCAGGCAACGTCATCAAAATTTTCCGCCTATTTGTTTGCAACAAACAAAATGAAAACAATCGTAAATATAAAAATAACCAGACGACGACGATGAACCCGAGATGTGGGCACACTCCTTGGTCATAGATCCCGGCCGAACCAACTGCCTAATGCCAAAACAGACCACCCCTCCGCCCTCCCAAGCCAACCACCTCCTCCCTCTGCATGACAGGACTGACATTAGATAGAAAGCCGAAGGGAGTTAAAGCGGCACGCGACAGAAATCAAATGTCAACCAATACTCATACAGACAGAGAGGGAGGCATAGATGATTAAGGCGAGTGCAAGCTAGAGCGAGAGAGAGAGAGAGAGAGAGGGGGGATGGAGGTTAGAGTTTAACTTTCTCTGTCATCCCTAGGCACCTTTTAAGCGTGCACACTTTGCCAATTTATGAGACAATTCTCATACACACTGGTATTTTACTCTACCCTCTTCTCCCTCTCCCATCGTTGCACACCCTCTAATTGCTGTTGCAGAATTATTGCAACAACAATCAAACGTACATCAAATTTTATTAGCTGTTGTGCCAAATTGGCTCAGCCAGATGGCTATGTGTATATAGCTCGAATTCCCAGCAAACATTTATTGGGTCCTATGACAGGCCCGGGTTTTGTTTTTTGGATTAGCTGCAGTTGAAGTCGATTTCAGTTGTCATCTATTAACAGCAACATTTTGTATAAAGTTCGAGGTAAATTTAATATAGAAGCAAGAGTTACTGTAGCATATTTTATATCGAATTCAATTTTATAAATAAAATTTCTGAACATTTCAAAAATTGACTTCTCTGTGGAGACATGGAGACATCGAGCTTAGAAATTTTTTTTTCGGATGTTTTAGTCAGAGATTAAAATTAAATATTTATGGAGTGAATTGTCATATAGTTCCAAGCATTGAACGTTTTTTCCTTCTGTTTATACTTCAAGCAGAGATATTCAAGTTATATATCAATGCAATCAAGCACCAATCAAATTCAAGCCATTTAAATTGATTGCACTTAACACTGCTTCCCCTCTTCTGACAGAAAATCAAATCTAAGCTCTATCCTATCTTTGAGCCACTTTTAGGGCTTGCTTTTGTTGAAGATAAGTTTAATGTCTAAAATAATGCCCCATCCTTTATTGCTACACTAATTGGTGGCTCGCTTTAAGGCACAAAAGCGACCAAGCAATTTGTCTAGCTGGCAGAGAAAGAAAAGGAAGCCATCCATAAATGGAATTCAAAAAAAGATGTTAAACTAAATTGGCAGCGCCCAAAGGCAAAAGATACAAATCCGTAAAAACTGGGAAAAACTGAATCAGCAAAATTTAATCATCAGCCCCATTGTTCATCTCTCTCTGTGTGTGTGTGTGTGTGTATGAGTGTGTGTGTAAATGTAAGTGTGTGCGTTATATTCGCTTTACTTGGAACTGTTGCAGAGCTTAAAAAATAATATATATGTAGATGCATAAAAAAAACTCGAGACTTTGGAGATGAGCAAAGAGTTTTGTCAACTCCGATTTCGCTGGAAGCCCGGAAAAGGTATATCAAAAAACTTTTTGCGACAAAACCTGAATCCCGAGATAAAACCGTAAGTTATGTATAACATAAGCCCTGGCTGTCCAACTGCTCAACTGTCCCACTCTCAGTCCGTTCGGTCTGTCCGTCGCATTATCTTTGTCTGCCTCTGGACAAAACGCAATGTGAATGAACTTTTACTTTTACGCAGACAGACAGGCAAGGGTCTGACTGTTGGTGTACAAGCTGGAATTATAGATGCATCACACTTAGCTGCAGGTATCAACTTGAACTGCATCATTAATCTTGCACCCGCATCAAGAGTCCGGAACCCCGAAATCCAAAAACCTAACCTCAACCCTTTTTACTGTATGTCTGCTGACTCAGCTGTGAAGGTGGAGATGGATGTGGAGTCTGTCTGCCTGCCTGCCTGTCTGCCTGTCTGCCTGCCTGCTTGTTTTGCTTGGTTATTAATGGGTTAAGCTAATTATTGACACTGACACTGATGTCTGACTGTCCTCTCCAAGGCTCCCTCCACTCAGCTTAATGCCCTCCAGCCCTCTTCAACCCACTCTCTGACAAAAAAAAGTCCAAACAACAATAACAATCAATTTAAAATTCTTTCCAATACATTTGGTGCGCAAATTATGCATGACAAATGTTTAAAAGTTCATGACTAAAATGCAAACAAAGAGCTTCAGGCAAGAGCTTCGCCAGCAGGGGGAAGTTTAACAAGGTAAGGGGCAGGAAAAGGTGAAGAAAGAGAGCCTCTCGTTTTACAGGATTGGTAAGACTTTCAGCTGATGTGAACGACTGAGAGCCATGTGAAAAATTGCCATAAAATTATGAAAAAATGCACTCTAAACTATGGACACAAAAAAAAAAGAAAAAGATGAGTGCGGCAAACGGGGCGAGTGGGGAGGGGGAAAGGCAAACTGCCAAGGGTTAAGGCTTGTTGATGCAACCGCCAACTTGGCCAACGACGAGCAGCAAAGTTCTGCGTATGTTTTAATTTTATTTTTTTTTTGAGGTCACAAAATAGCTGCAGTAACAGAGGCTTAGGTAGAAATAAATTTAAAGGGATTTATTTGATTGTCAGACGACTGAATAATATTGCGGAGTTGCCAACAGATATTAGGCAATTCTACATAAACAACAATAAATCACAATAATTTCATAAAATTTCATTATTTAATTTTAAAACAAGTAAGAGTGAACTCGACTGCAATATATTCTGAACCCAGTTATTAAATATATTATATTATTATTATTCTAAATTCTCTTTAAAAGATTTGCACTAAAATGCGAGCAGCTCCAAATTTGAAGTCGCTAGCTCTTATAGTCTCTGAGAATATATATACTTTATGGTTTCGGAGATGCTTTCTTTTGCATGTTACATAAATTTGCACAAAACCATTATACCCTTTTTACCCAATGGGTTCAGGGTACAAAAAGAAAGAGGAAGCAAGCAATTTTCAATATAATGTATCCAATAATTCTTTCAAAGTGAGTTTTGGCCTCGATTTTGAAATATAAGCTTATTTGCCAAAAGTTAACCAAGGTCCGCTCCACCATCCCCTGCACCCGCCGCCGCTGGATGAGAAACTGCAATGTGGCGAAATAAAGCAGCATTTTAGTCAAGGTAACTCTCGTCATCAGTCAGTCAGAGGGGAAACAGCAAACAGCGTAAAAAAAAAAAAGCGACATTGCTACAAAATTGAGCTGAATGTGTGGCCAAAGTGGCAGTGGTAGATAGGGGAGGGGAGGGGCTGATAATGACGCCGACGCTTCGGAGATTCTGAGAGCTAAGCTAAGCATGATGTGATTGTGATGGAAGTAAACGAAGCAATTCAGTTGTGTGGAATTAAGGGGCGAGCCGAGAGGGGGAAGAAGACCAAGCAAGAAATGCGGTTTATTTGGTTAAATGTTGAGAATTGGTAAAATGCATAGCCATGCACATGAAATGGAACTAAGTAGAGAGGGGGTCGAGGGGCAGGCGATTTAGCAGGGCAAATCTGTGGATGCACTTTTCTTATTTTTATTTCGTTTATTCTTTTTTTCTTCTTGTTGCTGTTGATGTTGTTGGTTGGCCTCTCGTCAGAGTTGATGAGCTGCAGCTGATAGCTTGCAGCTTAATGGTGGGAAAAAGTGCATCACATAACAGACGAAGAGGAGACGAAAATATAGCAAACGTAGAAGAAGCAGCAACAGTTGAATGGGGCGTGAAGTGGGCGTCAGGTGGGCGTGGGAGCTTAGCAATTGGAGTGTGGGAAATTTAATGAGTGGGAACAATACCAGATACTTAAATGAGCAAGTGAAAGCCCTAAGCGGCAAACAAATGAGAGTGATTGTGGTACCGAGATACCCTGTCTTACATCAGCAATATGCAGGTGAAGGGTATGCATAGTAAATAGATGAAAACAGTTGTGCCTTATTTGATTTGTAAAATATTTATATGAAATTCTCACTAGCAGACACCCTATCATAATATAAAGCTCAAAAATGATTGACTGTGTTACACCCCGGAAGGCGATAAAGATAATGACACTATTTTCGAAAATCAATGCTTTTAAAAGCCAACTACTACCTTTCTATCCTTTACTAAAAGTATACAGAGTATAACTAGATAAAGTTGAACACAGTTAAATCCGAATACAGGACTGCAATTTGAGACAGAGATTGTCAGATTGCCAAACTGTTCGATGGAGAACTCTTTAGGATATGACGCATTTGGGTGCCCATATATGTGCATATAAGCAAAACGAAAGCCAATAAAAACAATAGAATGCCCTAACAATTGCGCCAGTAATTAAAAAATGCGAAACACACTCGAATTGATTAAGCAACTACAATTCTAAAACTAAAAAGATAGAAAAAAAAAATCAGAAGGCAGAAGACAACAGAAGGTAACAGGACACATGACTAGAAATTTCAACGAGAGTTGACCTGTGCTCCATGCACTTTGCATTAACAATTACATTCAGAGAGTCCCAGAGCACAATGCTCAATGAAGACCCAGGAGCCCAGGAAGACGGGTAAGCGAAGGGTGGGGGGGAGGGTACCAATAGTATGCAAATGTTAAACTAAGACCATTCGACCAACACAAAATGCCGAACGTCAACGACCACGACAATTGAGGCCGCAACCCGGCAAATCGTTTAAAAAAAATAAAATAAAAATAAGAGCTAGGGGGTAATCCAAGAAGGAACTTGAAAACGAAATCGAACTGGGATAGCGCCCCGGCCTCATTGTTATGCAATTGCAAGCGGCAAGCGAGTCAATTAAAAATGCAGACGGACGGCCACAACCACTTTTGTGGAGTCTATGGTTCTCAGTCTAAACGTACGGATTAGGGCCAAAAGACCTTCTGGCTACACTTCGAGCAAAACATAGAGAAGGCCAAACAACGGAAATGAAATTCACATTTCTTGTGGGCTTGCAATATTTCATAAATCTAGACGCTCTCTTTAAGACTTTAAGTAAACCAGTTCTCAAGTCTAGTCAGTTCAAGTTCTAGAATCGAAGTTGTTTAACTAACCTTAACGATTGACACATATTTATGCATGTTGAAATCAAAAATGACTTAGGCTTAATTTGAACATAGCGTAAAATATATACAAATTCCATGCACTTCAATTGCATACAGCATTTTTTTCCAAGTGTCATCGCAAGTGGTTGTATCATTGACCTTTTGGCACACGCCAGCACCTCACTCAGTCTCGCTCTCTTTCTCCCTCTCTGTCTATCTCTCTGTCTCTGTCTCTGTCTCTGTCTCTCTCTATCTCCCTGTCTCTGTCTCTCTCTGTCTTCCTGTATGAGTATGTGTGCTTGAGTAAGACATAATCCAATTAGCAATTAGTTGTGTCGTCAGGTTACCTGCCTGCACATATGCGCATGGGACCCTCTTTAGATGGTTCAATAGATAGGTAGGTAGACTGTAAAGGTACGGTACACGGTATGGTTCGGTAGGATGGACCCACCAAACCTAGACACACAGCCAAACACAGTTGCAGTCGACAGTTTAGGTTTGGGTTTGGGTTTGGGTTTAGGTTTAGGCCGAGTGTGTTCTAATGCATTACGCATGTCGATGCCGACTAAATAACTCAATTTAGTATGCCAGGGGCGCACTTGTAAGGCATGCATGCGGCACGTCTTGTTAGCGCTTCCTGTTCAGCCTGGACTAGACCTCCCTCCACCTCCTTTACCCATACGATTATTGGTTCGTGCGAGTGCGTGCCCAACTAGTTGTTAACATATAGATATGTAACCAACCGACAGCATGCATTCTAATAAGGCTCTGGGCAATTGCGTTAGTTCCTATAAAACATTTTTTTCCATGTGTGCATTCTATAGAGGCCTAATTTAGTTTTCTCAATTATAGTATGCATAAAATTAAATGCTAACTAGATTTTATGTGAGAGTGGCAAGATAGTACATTTTTAAATCGTAGCCCTTATAGCTGTCAGTAGATTCAGTAAACTAACTTAACTTAACATTATTATATCCACTTTATGGTTACTGTGTATATACAACATAGCCAATTAGTTATCTTTATATAGTAATGGGCGATGGCATAACTTCATTTAAAAACATTTGTAGTCACAGGACTCGATCTCTGGATGAATTGTACATAGTTTGGAAAGTTTTAAAAAATAAATGACTAATTTAAGTCTCATTTTGAAGCAAAGCAGTCGAACCGCGTAAATACTAAGTATGATTCATATATGGATATATATGTTAAACATAAAGCAGTATTGAGTTTCTCGGTCTTAACATCATTTGCGCATATAATACATATATCATTTATTATAATTTCTCAAGACATTCTTCAGTTTGCTGTGTTATTCTTTATGCTTTTCTGGTTAGCTGGTATTTTACGAGCAACAACTGAATTTGTTATTTAAAATTCATTCATCATACTTAAAAAACTAACAAATATAAAAGATATGGAGAAAAAAGAAACAGACAGCCTTATGTTGAGCTTAAGGGGTTAAAGGGAAATTCAGTTGGGGGAAGGCAACAATGCAACAACAAAACAATCCTTCATTTGTATTTTCAGTGCATTTTTTAGCTCATTGTTGTTGTGGTTGTTGTTGTCTGGTTTTCTCATTTGGTTTTATTTTGTTATATTGTTGTTGTTTTGTTGTAAGTTTGTGCTGGTTTTGGGTTTAGCTACTTATTGTGTGGGTGTGTGTGTTTTTTTTAAATTTTTTTTTAAGTCCGCTGGCATTTTATGCGGGTATTCATTTACCACGACGAAAAAAGCGTCTTCCTCTACCATTTCCCTCCACTTCCCTTTCACTGCATTGGCGTTGCAACTGAGAAAATGTTGTTTTTTTAGCATCCAAAGAAGCTACTCATGAAGTTAGACTTAAGGGACGAGGTGAAAAGCGGGATAGACACTTGAAACTGACACAAACATTGGTATATTCTTCTTGTCTTTTTTATTTAGTTTTTTTTTATGCATTAATTCACTTCTCTGTTGGTTTTCTCAGCTCATTTTCATTTTCACAAACAACTGAAGTCTGCAATATCGCTTCGCATATTTGGATACCAGACACAAATTCAGATTCCGATTCAGAGGCACTTGTAATTATGCCATATGGCATGTCTATATATATATATATATATATATATATAGATAATTTTGATTCACTTGAGCTTGAAAACGATAAAGGCCGCATAGCTCGTTTGTTCAAGTTTCGACGATTATTTAAAAATTGAGGGAAAGCAACAACAAAGGGTAAAAAGTTGTGGGAAAGCTGTGCCGAGAGAAAAATGGATAGTAATCTATTATTACATATGTGAATTTTATCAGACGAGCAAAACTACTAAGCAATGTTGCTTAAGTCTTGATTCATGCTTAAAGCGAATTGAATTGTTCTCTCAGCATAGCTCATTAAATATGAATATAATAGGTATATATATGCATCTATATGTATGGATGCTGTTGCAGCTACTTACTCATAATTAGTACCCACATAGCTGGATTTTTGGGCACCACACATATACATACCCACACACACACACACACAGCCAGATTGAGTGTCAGGAGCGCATCGGGTAAGGCGCGGGTGGCCGCAGCTCATTTGCAGTTAATTTATGGGTCTGCATAAAAAGGGAGGCAATCCCGGCTGCGCTGACTGAGGATGGGGCAAGGGGCGTGCAACAATGGTTGCTAATTATGCGCAAGTTTTTGGATCAACTTCAACTAATTGTCTGTCAGTGTGGCACAGGCTATTCCCAGAGACTGCCTCCAATTCAACTCCACGCCACCAACCTCCTCTTTTCCTCCAAAAATAAAAAATAAAAGGAAGTCAAGTGCAGATGGCAGGCTAAAGTTATGCAAATAATATGTATATACATATATATATATATATATATAAATATATATATATATATATATATAGAGATGGATACATAGATACTTGGCCATGGAGACTATGAGACGTGCATCTCATGCATTGCATATTGCGCACATTATGCAGCTCATTATAATCATTATTAGATTGTGAAGCGTGTCTCAAGTAAATCATGCCAGCTCCTTGCAATTTTCTACAGTGTAAATTATGAACCTTTTACTGTTTTCACTTTGCGTCCAGAGGATTTTATGATTTTGATTCTTGACGAAGAAGATAAGCAGATCAACATGAGTATTATTTTCATTTGCTATTCACATCCTTAAAGATTTTTAAGCAGTGGTTTTCTTTTCATTAAGGTAAACTATTTTAAAATATTTTTATTTTTCTGCCATACAACATATTATTTGTGAATATTATTATATGTATATTGAACCCTGAGCATTTCATCAAATATCAGTTACAGCTCATTAAAATTTTTTCCTATGGGGATGTTGAGTGCAACATTCGTTTAGCCTGTGCAGCAACATGAAGTGAGTTCAGAGGTGCACTTTAACTTTGTTTCACAACGGTTTATTTTAACATTTTCTTGTGTATTTTAATTAAAGCAACTGCTCGGCTTACATCGCAGCGAGAGTTTTGCCATGGCGGAAAAAAAACAAAAGCGGCCCAAAAAATCCAGGCAAACAACAACAATAATATCGCACAACAAAAGACAATTGTCGAATGGTCAGGAGATGGCATGTTGGGGTAAAAACAGGGGGGGGGGGGGGGTTTGGTTCAGAACTGCGCTATAAAAATGGCCTTTAACGGATTAAGATTAAAACAAGAGTAACAGAGGCAAAAAAACCTGCAGGCGACAGAAGCTGGGGAAGGGAGAACTGGGTAGTGTGTGGGGTGTGTTTGGAGTGTGGCATGCTACATAAAAGACGGTAGTAACAATACGTTTTTTTTCTACGCACGGCCAGACTTGGAACATAATTGGAATTTCCTTTTTCCTGCCCCCAGTACAACGAGCGTACTTCAAGCAAAGTGCCACAAAAGAATCAGGCTCTAGAGTTGCCTCCGCTTGTTGCAAGCACGCAGTAACGACTGCGCTGCCGGCGCTTGACCAGCATCAGCCGCTTCAACAACAACAGACACAGCAACAATGGATGCAACAACAACAACAACAACTGACTTCACAACTAGAGTCAAGAGATTTTGCCTCACAAGAGAGATTCCCAAGAAATTAAAATATGTCGTTAGCATTAAATTGAGAAATTTAAAGAAGCGAGAGCGAGAGCGAGAGCGAGAGAAGGAGAGAAAAGGAGAAAGGGAGAAAGCGACTTACGTGAGAGTACTTCGTCTTTGACTTTGTTTCGCTGACTCCGTTAAGTTCAAGGGTTATAGTGAATGTCGCCCGTTGAGAAAAAAAAAAAAAACAAACAGAAGCGCTTTTCTTGTATACCTCGTAACCATTTAAGGAAACATTTACAAGCTTAGAATATATGTACATCTACTTGATAGGAAATACAAGCTATATTTTTAAATATCTTGTTTTCAATATAACTTGATTATAATTGCTTTTTATCTTTTCCTTTCCCTGCTTTGTGCTTAGCTTACTTCTTAGGATAATTTATAATGTATGCTCATCTATTTACAGGGTATCTCCCACTCGACGATTAGTACTTGTTCTCTTAAAGCGCTTTTCACAGTTTCACTAATTTCTTGGGCTTGATTAAATGGTGCTTTGTATTATTATAATTATTGTTACATTTCTGGCAAATTCCTAATCAGTGTTTTCCCAGGCTTTAGTGAAAGCTCGCGACCAAATTTAAGTAGGCTAGTTCCCGTTTCCAGTCGGGGCTAATTATTAAACATGGAATTTCGATACGTCGGACAATGACAGAAAGAAGAAGAAGAAGAAGAGAAGACAGTGTCATCAGAGGGTTTTGAGGGCAGCCATAAAAAAAAATATGAGAGACCAGCTCGTTTAATGCAGTTGAGCCTAGGTTAAATGTGCTTGCCACATTCAATTGAAGGCGCATGCGGCATGATGACGAGTTCTTTTAATGTTCGTGTTTCATCAAATCCGCTCAAAAAAAAAAATAATAATAAAAAAAAAATATAAGAATTACAGCAACAGCTAAGCAGCAGAAAATAATGTCGGACATGTTAACGAAAAAAAGTTGCGTTAATTAATTTTATTTACTTTTTTTTCTTTCTTTTTTCAGTTGTCGAGCACTTTGCAGGGGGCATTATGAGTGTGTCATGACATGTGGAACGCATTCAAACCCGACATTTCCCAGGCATGTATATATATATGTATATACTCTTCATCAGGATGACAAACTATTTTTCGTTGTCTATCTGTTTACCGTCTGTAGAAGTCTGAATTGATTTATTTACAATAAAAAAAACTTTATTTTCGTATTTAGCAAATTGATAAGAACATATTTGTAAGTAATAAGATATCGATATATGAATAGTAAAAAAAATATATCGCATTGAAGCTTTATGGTCCACGACTAAACTAAAATATTTAACTCAAGCTTCAGCTATTTTATATTAAGAAAAACTCGCTGCAAGGGCATTAGAACTTTGGTCGTGTAAAAATGAGTCTGTTTTCACTGCTGTTAGAATTCTGTCGAGTCAGATCCGGTGTTGCTGGTTGTTCGCCGTACCAAGCCAAGTACTGGTTCGGCTCTTTCTCTTTAGTGCCCCCATCGTGTTTGACCGTTTAGAGAAAGGTTAGACAAAAGACACAACGGCACAGAACAGAAGCTGATGACGATTTAAAAAAAAAAAAAACAAATAATAAAGACGGAAAGAAAAGTGGTTGGACAAATGAAGCGGATGTGGTAATTGGTCGTCGTTTTTTTGCCTAGCTTTGGGCTACCAGCAGACGAAAAGATTTCTACAGCATACTATCTAACATATGTTATAATATATCCACAGGTCTTAGACATCGCCTCATCATAATGGGCAATATAATGACTAAAAAGGGTTATTGGCTAGAATCACAGTGCATTTCATGGTCCACTACCAGATGCAAACTAAAGATGTGGGCATTCGCTTAAGCCAAACTGATATTCGGTTTCTAATTTGATCTATCGGGTGAATCTAAGCATTGTATTAAGACGAATAAGTTAATAATTTGAATTGTATAATTGAGTGTCACCCGATTCAAGAAAAATTCAACTCGTGACAGTGAAGTTGAAGTGAACGATCACCAGCGAGAGATCGTGATTGTGATTGTGATTGCGATTGTGGCAATTTCGTTGTATGCCTCGCATTTGGCTAAACAAATATTTGCGCACCAAATGTGTTTATAATGTTGACGATGGATGAGCGGAACAGTCAGATGGAGGATTCAATGACTTGAGCAAATGCGACAATTGTAACTCCCCCGAGGGTCGCTAATCGCTCAACTATTTATAATATTTGCTCAACTCGATTGCCTGATTCTGTGTTGGGCGCGATAATAACGCGATATGCAGATATGCATATTGACACAACAAGAGTATATAAGCGATAAAGAAACTGTGCCTGGGCATTTCGAACTGTAACTGGAATTGGGCTTTTGTTGACTTTGGGCCTATTTACACAAGCGTTTTCAGGGTCTCAGTCTGAGGTAGTAAGCAAGCCATCTTTTGCGAGATAATGAGCTTTGATTTATTATGTTTGAATATTTAGATGTCAGTTGTGGTTGCTGTTGCAATAAACTTAGGATTTGAATTGGCCATGTTTATTTTACTAGCTGTAGGAAAATTACAACGAAGTAATAAAACCATTTGTTAGTAATCCCCACATATATTTGCATACAGTGGTATAAAATATTTATTAAATCAACTTGAGAACTATGGTTTATATCTTTTCACAAATATTATTTCTTAATATGCGGAATTAATTTCTTAATTTCTCAAAATCCTTTGCACTTAGTTCACAATATCGAAAATTGTTGAAAATAGATACATATGTTATTTTACAGGCACGTGTAAATTAGAAATGTAAGCCCAATTTAAAATATTGTAAACAGTTTTAGCAAAAAATGCGACCGGCTAAGTTCTAAAGCATATTCTTTGCCTACAGTAAATCTAAACAAAAATTTGCATTTTTCACTTCGCTTTAGCAGAAGAACTTCTTTTCTGATTGCCCGCACGTGTCTAATTATAAAATGCAAAACTGCAAATTGCACTTTGCGACTGGCCAAACACATACTTATGTGCTCTTGTATGCATGTATACATGCATATATCGGAATCGAGATCGAGATCGAGATAAAGATAGAGATAGAGATAGAGATGCACACTCACCAATAGTCAAGCAGCTGCAGATCACCACATAATAGAGCAGTGTGGCGAGTTGAGCCACTCGTTGCCGTTGCAGTTGGCCCATTTTCCTTCTTGTTGTTTGTTTTGGCTTTTCTTGCTGTTGTTGTTGTTGACTTTTCTTGTCGTTCACTTTTCGCACAAGAATTGAATTGTATTTTCTATCTTTATTTAGAGTGTGTTTTTCTATGTTGCTTTTTCTTTTGTTACAGCACACAGGAACAAAAAATCCATAAAAAAAAAATTGTTGTTGCTTTAATGTGGTCTTAATTTAATAATTTTTGCACTATTTTTGACACACACACGCACACACACTCGTCGTTGGCAATTAGCGATTTTCCGCTACTGCTGATGAGCGACTCTAAAGTTATATCGATCGTTAGTTTATCGTGAGCTCTGTGGTATCTGGAAAGAAAGAATTGGAAATATGAATTAGTTTGTGAATACGGGTACAAAGCAACGAGAGAAATAAGTAACGAGATGGCTTAACTACAGTAGAAGAAACGTCTAAAGAAATTACAACTTTTCAATCGGCTAAATTAAGCTTAAATTAAAAAGGTAAAGAGTAACAAATATCCAGTTGTAAGTGATAAAATCAAAGAGTAGTTACAGCAACTAAAGAGCTTAATTCTGTTAAAAGACTTTAATGTTGAGTTGAGCTTAATCTAAAACTTATATTAAAAAGATTAGCTTTTAGCGACTGACAAACGGAGTAATTTTACAACTTTAGACAGAGCTGAGGTTAAGCTGCATCCACAGCTAAGTTTATTTACTACAACGAAAGCACTGTGGAAAGCGACCAACTAAGAAATGCACTTGGACCATTTAAAAGTGTCAAGCAGATGGCTAAACTAATCAACAGTTAAGTTATCGGGTGGATCAACTAACAAACAAATCATATTATCAACTCTGAAAATAACAATTTAAAGCTCCGACAGCTGAGTTTACAGCTAAGTTAGCTAACGAGTGGCAGCAAACTAACGAATGAGCTTAACCATCTTTAAAAAGTCAGAACTTGCGGGAAATACAATTGAATTGGCTGCTATAACTGCCCTGCACACTAACTAAGCCTAACTAAATAAACTAAAACGAGCGACGAGTAAGAAGTGGAATACTAACGAATAAGCTTAGCCAACTTTCGAAAGTGACAAAAAGAACTGCAGGCACAATTTAATTTGAACATCAAATAGAGCCACAGCTAGTTTGTTTAACAACATAAAACGAGTGGCTTGCAACGAGTTGCCAGAATCGTATAACGAATACAATTCTCAACTTTTTTGAAATGGCCAAAAACTGACAGACATTCAGATGTATATTTTGCCTGCCTCTCGACAATTGAATTTAGAGTTAAAATAAAATGCCAAATGTTGGCCTTTACTTTTGCTGGCCAGTCAGTTGAGTGACTCAACAATAAAGAACGTTAAAAACTCCGTTGCTGCTGCTGCGTCACACACGAGCGATTTTGTTGGCTAAAACGCTGACTAAAACCGGCAGCAGCGAAAAACTTGTCGATTATAAGAGACAAAGAGAGAGAGAGATGCAGAGAGAGAGAGAGCTTAAACGTGTGTATAACATTTGCGCATTGTCTTCTGTCTCATTGCATTCTTAAGTTGGTAGCAGAAGCAAACCTGCTCTGGCGACGCACATGTTGCCACCACCAGTGTTGCCAACAACTAACAAACAGCCCGACCAGAAACAAATGCAGCATTTTCAAAACAGTTTCCTGATCAATTTAAATCGAATATGCAATGTTAATGTACATAATAGGGGACGCAAGCTTGTAATGATAAAAATACATAAAAAGTCAAAAGAAAACTTTTCAATTAATGTTTTGATTCTTATTTTGTATTTTTTGGTTGGTATGAAAAATGTTTAACATATTAAAATCACAAATTGATGAGAAAATTTAGGTCATAGTTTAGGTAGATCATAACGAGATTGGGACCTCTTAAAAAGAGGGCCAACGCAATACCAAAGATCAAACATTGTCGTTGAATTATTTGGAAACACATTCGCAACCAACTGGTTCTCACATCGGTATTGTTTAGATTGTTAAACCAATCTACATATTAAATTAATCCGATTCGTACAGCTTTTGGGTGCTAACAGCGCAGATCGATCGAAACAAAAAAAAAAAGGCTAAGTTGTCAGCACTGATGCGCGACGCTGCACGGCCAGTTTTTTGTAACGGATATTGCAGCGCTGTCTGAAGTCTGAACACGTCGACTCCTCACAGACACAGATGCAGCTACAGATAATAAGTGAGTAAAACAGCAAGAGTGGAGAGAGGGGAGAGAGCAACAATGCGCAACGCAACGCATACTTAAATAGCACACCGTTCCACAAATATATATTATTTATTTATTTATTGTATTCTTTTATATATAAATTTGCTGCTTGACTTCCAATAGTAATTTTTTGGCTGATGCTTATCAGGTAGCAGGTAGCCCAAAGAGTTCTAGCTGCCTGTGTGAGTGGCTGTGTGTGTGTGTGTGTGTGTGTTTGGGTGGGCGGTTCGCGAGCGCTTCACTTATCACAACAGACAAAAAGAGAGCTACAAACAAAGAGAGAGAGAGAAAGAGAGAGAGAGAGCGCTTTAAAGCGTGCATTTAGTTTTGTTTGCAATTTGTTTGAGTTGTTATTGTTATGTTTTTTTATGACATTTCGTAACTGGCGCACGATAAGCAACTGAACTGACTCACTGACTCTCATTAACACGCACACACAGATACACACACACACACACACACACGGACACACATACATGTCACACACACACACGTGTAACAAAGCTAAATTGCATGACTCTGGATGTCCTTGAACTGCAACAGGTTCACCCAGCTCCTCATTTGCAACCCCCCCTACCAGGCATTTCATTCAAGTGCTGGCAGCCTGGCAACGCCGCCAATAACGTTTGACTTTGTTGCATTAGGGGTAGTCTTCACATACGTATGTACATTAAATCAATATTTACCGCGCTCTAAAACCCTTGAATTTCCATTATTCATAGTAAGCGAGAGAAATTTGGTCATTTGAAAAAACTTTCAGCTAATAAAGAAAATATGCGAACCAGGTTAATGATTGTTGTAACAGAGCGCTCGGAAAGTGGTGTCAAGCGAATTAGCCAAATGAAGCCGGGGAAAAGAATCACAAAGTGTCGAAACAAGCGCGGCTCCAACAAGAGGCTTGCTTTCCAACTAGCTAACGGGTATTTAACACTCGGTAATTATAATTGCATAATTCTAAAATAATTATTTTTCACGACAGTTTTTTCTTTTGTTCATTCCTTGTATTTTTTAAAGCATTTTAAAAATTATATTTAGACCAAAAAAAAAAAAAAGAAGAAAAGTTTAACGCTTAATTTCAATTACAATTTCCATTTTGTAGTTTTTTTTTTTTTAGTTTTTCCATAAAATAATGAAATGTGAACAATAATATATTTGCTATTAAAAAAATTGACTTTCGTTTTGAAACAGTCCCAATAAACTTAAGCAGTTCCATAATAATATTCAATTTCTCAGAAATTCTTTCGAAAATTCGAAATTGTTTCCTCTAGTTACACAGATATTCAATTTTTTTTTATATACGCAAAACAAATAAATCAAACTAAAATTTATAAATTATTAGCCCACTTTAGTTGTGAATTTATAGAACTTGGAAAAGAAAATCCGATTTTCTATTGGCCCAAAAAGTTTTCACAACTTTTAACAAATTCAATTGAGCAGTTTAATTTCATAAAGTTGCTTATGAGCATAGTTTTTTAACGCTCACTGTGAGCGTGTATATATATATATATATGTGTGTGTTAACACTTTAATAACGCACAGCAACAACAACAACGGGGCGTCATTCCACGAGCGGTTCAACAAAAAAAAAACCTGTTTTTCATATCGTTTAATTTTTCTTTGCTTTGCGTTGTTGTTTTTCTTCTTTTTTTTTGTTATTATATTTTCCAGTTGATTTTTCTCGCTTGGAACAAAGAATTTGTGTTGCACTTTAGAGGTGTTGTTGTTGTTGTAAAGACACATTTTTTATCCATATTCAACTTTTATCATGAGTTATTTCATTTACTTTTAGCTTCAATTTTTGTTGTTTTTTTTTTTGGCACACGTGACTCACAGTTAAGTGAAATAACTATAACATACCAACAGACAAAACGGAAAAAAAAACTACAATTTAGCGATCGGCAAAAAAAAAGAAAAAATTCCCTTCATATTTTTATGGTTTTGCGCCACCCGTTTTTTTTTTGATAGTTTCTGGTTTATTTTTAAATAGCGCAAGTTATTTTTATTGAAATATGCGTGCACTTAAACAAAATATACAAACAAATACAAAAAAAAAGAAACAAAGGCGACAAACAAAAATATAAGTATTACCAATATTTCATTGAGAGAGAGGGAGAGAGTGAGAGTGAGAGAAAAAGCGTACACACACGCACAAAGAGATATGATAGATGAGCGTACGTACTTTATGCGATAAACGTTAAGAACTCGCGGACCGCTGTTTGTTACCACAGTTAACTAATTTACGAGTTTTGGTTCAACGCCAACACACGACGGCAAACGGCAAACGGCTTACGACAAAAGAGCAAACGACGTCCGCTCGCCACGACAAACGAATTCAGAATGAATCGAACGCACGCTCTCTCTCTCTGGCATAGCTAAACGCTGGCTAACGGCTCGTCGCTTGGCAACTTAACGGCAGCAACATGCTGCGATACACACAACCACACACGAATTCTGTTGTATGCATTTAGTAACGGACATGGCGTCGCCAGTGTTGCTGATTGTCGTGGCGACGCTTTGTTGCCAGCCGCAAATGTTGCGAGAGCGCGCTTAAGCTTTGCAGCAAAGGCAACAACAACAATTGCCGTTAGCAATTTTTTATTGCGAAAAGTGTGGCATATATTGATGGAAAATAAATGTACCTGTGTATGTATCTGTATGTATTTGTATTTGTATTTATATTTGTATGCTTGTAGTTTAGCTAATTTTCCATATAATTCAATTGTATTGCAAACTTTTGATATTTTCTCTGAGCCGGCAGCATTGTACGTCGGCCACTTGTTGCCCATATTGGAATGTAGCGCAACATTGTGAATACGGCATGCATCATGTTGCAGTGCGTTCAATTGCAACACAGTCCATACTAGCAACACTCATGCATTGCAGATCGCTTGCACACTGGTTCAAGACTCAAACAAATATTTCAAATACAATGTTTAAGCAAAGGCAAAGGTAAATAAGACCTATTTATAAGAATGGATTTTATTGACGAGTAAAAGTATAATTATAATTTTCAATGAATATGGTATATATAAGATTAAAAGATTAAGTAATACATATTTTGCATATACTTGCAACAAATTGTGATTTGAAGCATACTTAAAAAAATGAGGATTGCTCGCAGCAAAAATTCGGAATTATTTAGAATATATATTTCCTCATGATAGATTCAAAGTTAATGGAATAGTTTGCATACAGAAGGAAAACCGGATATCCCTATGTATATTTTAATATTAAAATATATATGTTATGTGGATTCGGAAATGTCACCAAGCGTAACAATTTTTACGATGAAATGATAATAACGTTCGCAACTTTTGCTTAATTTGGTTGAGCCATTTTGTATGCAAGTCTTAATTGCAACAAAAAAAATAAAAGTAAAACGGAAATAAGAAAACCGAGTGGAAAATCAGAATGACCAGTTGAGAGAAGTAGGCTTTTCCTTTGTTGTTTTGGTTTTGTTGGCAATTTGCTAAATGCATCTGCGTATCTAACAGATGCGTATCTGAATCCGAATGCGATTCGCAGATACGAATTAGAGCGTTTTGGCTGCTGCCGCTATCTGCTGACGACTGCTTTTGCAACTGTTGTTGTTGTTGTTTTTTGGCAATGCCTGGTAATTTATCAGCAGAAGCCACCATCAGTAAACGCGACCAACCCCACCGCTTGCCTTCAACTGGCAGCACCCGTCGCTCCGTTTCCTTTGCTGGGTTGCCAATAAGTGATTTATTGCATTGTTATTTTGTTGTTGATGTCGCACTTGCTGCAAGCGCGTTTTATTTATTGCCCCTGAAACCGATTTGAAGTGTGTTAATTTTATTTACATTTTTCAATTTAAACCCACCCCCCAACCTCCCCCCACTCCCTCCTGATCATCTTCGTCACAGTTTCGCGACCTTTAGCTTTATTTGAAATTTAATTCAATCTTTGAGGAGTTTTGAGCAATTGGACGCCACAGGCGATTCCTGTGTGCCATACACTGTAAAAAAATGTTTATTGCAATTTTACAAATGGATACAATTTCTGTACAATTCGAGTTATTTAAAAATTTAGTAAGAAAAAAAAAGAGTCGAGAAATATCAGTACAAAAATTGGAATTTTAAATTCAAAATGTGGAATTTTATTCATTAGAAATTCGGTATTATGAAAATACTCAACTGCTTGGGTATTATTTTAAGATAAAGAAACAACATCATTAGGTTAATAATTTAATAGAAATATGAAAATAGAAACAACAACAAAAACATTTTGCCGTGTAATAAAGCTATCTAAAAATTAGATTCCTATGGGTGGTCCGAAACTAATTTGATATTCCCCGCAGCTGTGTGATTAGATGTGTGTTACAATTATTGTGAAGCTGAGACACCTGCAGCAACTGCAGCAACTTCATTATCATCATTGACAGCAAAAACTTCATTAGGAAGATGAATCCGAAAGAACAGACAAATTTCTCTCAAATTACTAATGATTATAAAATGGTTAATAACTCTATTAGCAATTAAAGGCATAACGTTGTATGTATCTACTCTCTCTTTCTCGCTCTTTCTCTCTCTTTCTCTCTCGCTCTCACTCGCTCTTTCTCTGCCAGCCACGGTTGTTGTATATTCCTTTTATGTTGCTGCTGCCACAAAGCCATTTACTGACAGGTTTTGTCTGCAAGCAGCTCTTAACTCTCGCCGGCATTGCAGCAGATCTATATATACATATACATATATGTATATAAATGTATCTCCGTCTGACTGACTAATGATGCCAGCAGATAAGAAGAAGAACAATAACATTAAGTAGAAGAAGAAGCAAAAGAGCGCTCCATTCAAGCACAAAATGATGAATTATTGTTTTCAAATATACCAAATACACAAAAGAACAAATGATATCTGGCTAAAACAACAACAACAACAACAGCAACAACAACCAACTTTATAAATTGATATTTAACTATGCGCTTTGTAATTTGATTACTTTTAAAAGGGGAACAGGTCCTTTGATTGACCTGAGGTATGGGAACACTTACTTTACATTCGAGTTCTAGCATTATTATCTTAGCATTAGTCCTCGTCTTGACTGCTTAGATATTGTTTATGTCAGGTATCATACTATGACAATAAATGTCATGACTGTCAAAAATGTCAGTGCGTTATTTTAAGATGGAGAAAAATATAGAGAAATCTCTTCCTTTCCAGCTTTGTGTTCTTTTTTCTTTCCTTATTTTTATCTTTTCTAGAAGACTGAAACGCATTGAAGAATACGTCTTTTTTTAATCAGCATCACTAACCGAGTGAAATTTAACATATATCTGTCTTTTGATGCAGGCAGTTCATATTTTTAACCCGCCCGAATCGCATTTATATACATATAATACATATAGCTCCAATGGCGACAATCGGTTGAAAGATGAGTTCCTGTAAGTAAACCTTATATGCATGTTATTATGCTTTGCGTTGGACCACTAAAGCATATGTGGTTCATAGTCGGTCTTATAGTATATAATATTATATATATAGTATATAATATTTAGCTAATCATAGCTGTGATTGTTAAGAGAGAATTGCGGAATGGACAATCCTGAAAACATTGTAGGTCATTTACAAAGAGAGATACATATATATGTATGTGATTGCCCTTTGCCACCGTTGACCTTTTTGGCTTTGTCGCGTGTCTGTTTCTATTCGTTGAGTTTGCTTATTTTCATTTTCATTTTAATTTGCGCCTCGGCGGGTGGTCAAATAGAGATGCGCACGCGTGACTGCAACCCCTGCCCAATCCTTCACCCCTCACCAGTCACCAGTCACCACGTACCCCTACCACTCTTCGGAGCACCCTTATTGTTTTCCATAAATAATTGCCGCATAATACATAAATGGGCTTCAGTCCAAACATTCAGTAAAACTGACTGTCCATTCATTTCCATTCACATTTGCACATTTTCCGACTAGTTTTCAATTAAATTGCCAACATTTATTGTAGTTCGCATTCCTCTTCTTCTTTCTCTTGTGATAGTTGTTGCTGATTTTGTGGGCGTTTTCAAACGTATTTTAAAGGGGATGAATTCATATGTCACACTAAAACGGGAAATTTCCTGTCTCCCAAAACTCAATTAAATGCAATTGAATTGTGCACTTTAAGTTTTGAACTAAGCAAAAATTTTAATGTTGGGGGAAACTAGTAATCATTAAATGGATAGAAACCCTTAATTGAACAGAATTATTCAACTCACAGCCATGCTTGACTACACTAGAAATATATAAAAGGTTAGCTAAATGCAATCCGGTTTAAATCCATATTTCTGTTCGCCTGCGTCATCTCTGTGTGATTATCTCAAACTATTGCCCACCAGAATTCTTTCTTATTACCTTTTATTTATTTCCCATTTAAAAAGAAAGATAAGCTATCTAAGGCAAGATCAGGATCATATACTCTTGTTGACTGGATTATAATACAGATTTTACTTGTGAAAAAAAGTAAACATTTTTATCATTTTCTTTTTTATTTATCAAAGTAAGTGAGACTTGCCATATCTATATTTGCAGGTAGAAATTACTACTATATAGGGAAATTGACTAAGACTGTGACTTAAATGATTTAGACACAAAACACAAGAACAAAAATGATCACCTTATGCAAGTATTAAGATATATATGAAATAATTTTGTATTTAATTTTGATGAATATTTTTGTTTATATAAATTCTAGAAAATTGGATTCCAACCTTAGTCCCAGACAGGGAAAACGTTGATTCAACTTCAGTCGGACGAATTGTGACAAATGTTGCCAGTTATAGCGAAAGTTTTACTTCGAAAAATAAAAGCCGTGTGGGTGGGAAGGGAGGGAAGAACGATTCACAGCTGTGTCTAGGTAAAGTATAATTAGTGCTGGGCGCAACTAATTATGGCCAAACTGCGGGTGGTTCTCAGAGGTGATTTTGCTGGTGTTTTTGTTGTAGCTGTTTTTGTTGTGGCTGTTTTTGTTGTTGCTGTTTTTGTTGTTGCTGCGACTGATGCTGTGGGCAGGCCTGTGGGTTCAGAGGGCGGGTTGTGTGGTGTGTTGTGGTGTTGGTAACGAGACAATGTCCTGTAGTCCAGTGGGTCCTGTGTGTGCCTCAATTGCACAAGACTGGGTTTCACTTATATCGGTTGACGTTTTCCATAAACTGTGAAACCCTTAATTAACTTTTCGCTGCACAAATAATGTTGTCCCAAAGTTGTTGTTCCTAAGACCAAAAGGACGTCATCTACCACTAATCCGGCTCGGCAATGTTTTTTGTTCCTCCTGCGCTATTCGCTTTTCGCGCTGCTTATTTTGTTTGGATTCTACTACACTCGGAAAAAATTAAAGCACCCGAATTAAAAGAATCGTCCCAAGGACCAGATATGATTTTTGATTATTGGATATTTTTTAATAACATTTTAAGACTTTATAAATTACTTTCTCTCCGCAAAAAATAAATTTCTTTAAAAAAGAAGTACAAGCTCATTTCGAACTGTTAATATAAATAGTCACAATTATAATAGCAGCTATTAACATATAATTTACATTGAAAAATTATTGATCAACTGGATCTGATCATAAAGATCGGATAAGAAACACCCAAGTTAAAATCGATAATGAGTTATTAATTTTTTAAGTTATTAATTATTTGATATGACAGAATATATATATGGTTTTTTTTTCTGAGTGTTGTTATTGTTATTGTCCTTGTTCGGTTTGTTGTTGCTGTTGTTGTTGTGCAATTTGAGACCAGACCAAAAACAGCAAACAATGGGCGCACATGCGACCAGAGACTGAAACGGAACCAACACCAAAAACCGAACCAAAAGACCTAAAACCACGCACACGCACACACACACACATTCAAGGCAACTCCACAAATTGGGTGTATTTATAGCACACACATTCGCCAGGGGACTTAAGCGGGGTGGGGAATGTCCTGTCGTATTATGTTTTGTATATTTTGTGTGCAGCTTTCGCTTGAAGAGCGAAAGTAAAATGTAACCAAAAGTCATTACTCCGATTAAAAGTGAAACTAAACATTCATTTAAATAGATAATAAACATATTATAGCTACATAATATTATATTGTGTTAGAGATTCACACAAAACATAAAAGAATGGGTAATTACAGAATCTGTTGATTACAAATCGAAACTCTATTTGTTGCGTTAACAGATCTTTTGAATGAAGAATAATGCAATAAAGTTGCAAGTTTAATTTTACAACTGAGACTTATTTAGATCTGTTGATCTCTTGTATACATTAGATGATCAGCTATTTGGTTATTTTATCTTCCAAGCTTCTAGAAATTCACTCTCCTTAGAAACCCATAAAAAATGTGAAACACATTCTTTTTACAAATTAACTTTTAAATACATAAAAATAAGGCAAAGTGTCAATATTTTTTATCAATAAAACATTCACGTGTGAATGCGAATGGGACTTGCAAGGACATTGAAATGAAACGAGTTATTTATGTTGCCCAACCGCAAACATCCTGCTAGCCAATGTGCTGAACCAACACACAATCACACACTCTCACTCACGTGTATAGACACCCACAGTTACCTGCTGGTCGCATGTCCTCTACTGAACACACTCATTATGCCATGTGGTCATACACAAAGTATGTCTGCATGCAAGGCGGCTTTGAAACAAGAGCAAACACACACCCACATCCCCATACACACACAGACACACACACACACCTATACTCTTTAGTTACAAGAAAAAAAAGAGAATTATTATCGTGGCAACGCGCTAAAGGTTGAGCTCTGCAAATTTAAGGCTTCAGCCGGCAATGTGTGGATAATGCGATGTCATTAAACACATAATAAGGCTATCCAGAAGTGATGAGGGAGTGTTGGTGAGATGAGCGGATGGCCAGAGGAGTTGTTGCAACCACAGGCTTGGGCAGCTTTGTTATAATTATTAGCTTTTTGGTAGCTCCGGCAACGACTTGTCTAGATTACAAGCATCGCCCTGGAATCCGTGTGCCCCCCAACAATCCTGTCAGTCATTGGCTTATATCTTTGCAGCAAGTTGCTTTGATGTGGTCATCACAGGACGATGATGTACTCCATTACATCGTCCCCCCAACGTGTGGTTATAGCCTCCCAAATCTCTTGCATACTTTCAAAAATTATCTGCTCAAATGTGATTTCAAAAATAAGTTCACTGAAAAGTATTGCTTTAAACCTTTATTTTCAAGGATAGACTTAAATTTAAAGTTTTAAATTGTGATGCTCTTATCATTTGTTAAGTTATATTACATTTTTGAACAGTGATGATATTTCTACTATTAAACTAGCTAAAGCTTTTTCATATATAGATCTGCTATAACATTTTCGAAATTAATTAATATTAAACCCACAAAAAGTATTTATAGAGATGGGTTAAAACTTTTCACAGCCATAACTTACTCAAAACTGATCCGGTTTTTCAAAAACAAGGGCTTCTTGATCATGATCCATACTGCATTTAAAGTTGGAAACGCGATTCTGGATTGAGTTTCATATTCAAATAAAATAAAAATAAAAATAAAATGGGAATGGGCCAAAATATTTGACAGTAGATGGTAGAGGTTTGAGTCAATCTACATTCATATAAATGCAATCCCTACAATTATCCTCCAACCACAACCTCTCGGCTGCATCTGAGAACACATGGAGAGATAGAGAGTACATATATTTTTATGGGTTTCTTTTAACGCAATTTAATTGAATGGATTGTCATAAACAATTTACACAATCTTCAGGTAGAATTTCCCAGTACCTCAGATTTTATGTCCATTTTAATGAGGTGACTCGGGTAGCTGGAAAAATCTCGTTAAGATTAGCGCAAATAGATATTTGAATGGATGGTTAAAAATGGAGTCTTAAAATGTTCTCACAACCAAATGAATTAGATTTGTCTAAATATTTATGAGATGTATAGTTATAGTAAATGGCTTGTATATAACTTTGTAATTTATTTGTGGATGGATACCCAATAGTTTAGCGTTTATCAATTGTTGACCAGTTGATCGGTTGACCAGCCCAATTACCAAACTAATTCCACACAACGAGATGATAAAGAGAAGATAGACGAACTGCGTGTGAAATGCTGGCTAAGTAATCCGATAGCTTTTAGCTAACCCCCTACTCCCAATAACGTTAATTCACAAGCCCAACGAACTAATGCGATCTGGCAAGAGAAACAATAGAGACCCTTCGTCGAGCGTACAAAAAGTGTTTTGTGCTATTTATTGATAGGCAGCAACGATTCACAATGCGTGGCTTTTGTGAATGTTGCCCAAAAATGGTATAAAGTTACCTCCACTTCACTTACGGTCCTAACACCCACACTCAAAAAAATTATGTCCTAGAACTTAGTAAGGTGCTCTAATGTGACCTTAAAATAAATATATGTACAATAAAAACAATCTGTTAAACAATAGAAAATTTAACAATATTATTTATTTTTTTCATTCAATTAATTTTTAATTATGGATTATGAATTATATATCCAAAATCGACCTTAAAACTTATTGCTGTGAATAATTTTCTGGATTTAATGCGATTTTCAAAAACGCTAAGGCAGCATTATTTTTTCCGAGTGCAGTAACTGCGTAAGAGTAAGAGAAAGGCATATACATAGACAGTCTCTGTCTCTGTCGGCATCTAAAGGAAATGTCAATATTTGTCATTACCGCGTGGCGTTTGTTTTTGTGCGTTTTCTAGCGAATTTCTTTTTCGAGGCAGCAGGCGGCATCGGCTTTGTGCTTTGTGGTTCATTCTGGTTGTATTACATATACGCGAGAATACCTTGGGGTTCTTCGATGGCTCGTTGCGGCTTTTCCTTTGTCAGGCCATAAAAAATATATAGTGCGTGTGTGAGAGAGAGAGGGAGAAGTGAAAGAAAAACAAAAGCCGCTCTGCTGTTGATTATATAATGCCCAATGCCGAAATTAAGACGTAGTTGCAATCGCACTCGATATCAGTTGGCAAGCGGCTTTGACGGCTATTTGCTTGCACCACAAAAAAACAAAAACACATTTACACACACACACACACACACACTCGATACCCGTCATTGTTTGCCAGCACTTCACAGTTTGAGCTCTTCCGTTTCCGATAATCGGATATGGTAAAATAGTTGGCCGTGGGAGCAACGAGTGCCAAATATAAAAAAATGCATGTTGACTTAGTCAGATTTTATTGGAAATTCACAAAATAAATCTCAGTTCTGTTCCGTGCAATAAACTGTGCTGAAAATGAGTCTGAACTTGTACTGGAGGAGGCAAAAAAAGCAAAAATCGGATTAATTTCAGCCAAACAATTGTACCTAATAGTTATATGGTATTCAACGAACAGCAAGAAGCGAGTGCAAATTAAGTTATGAATAGCGAATATTACTAAGTTAGAAAAAATCAGAGGGTAATAATTAAAGAGCAGCAAGAAATGATTAGTAAGTAAATAGTAGCGACTGATTCGGAGCGAGTAAGCCAACTGATGTAAATGTGAAATTTTTATATTTACCTATAGCCGTCTCGATTCTATGAAATTGGCTTCCAGAGCTATTCTAACCACAGAACACATGAACAGTTAGCTGATTATGCCGCTCTCTTGCTGCTGGTATGTTCTCTGTTGTCAGCCGTAAAGATCGAGCGATCGATCAATCAATTTCATCGGCGAACTCATCAAACTCATCAAACACTTGTCTCTGATGATAATGCTCACGACGCGGAGGATACGTTGGCAAGTGTTCAATTGAAGGAAAGCAGCAAAGTTTCATGGCCAGACTGAGAGAAAGAGATTGAGGAAGAGAGGTAAGCGGATTAGGTTACAGCAGCGTGTAAAGGACAATAAAGGACGAGCAGGCAAAAGCAACGGGCCAACAAAGAACAAAAAACACACACAGAGAAGCATTGCGCCAAATTCAACCACTGACAACAATGAGACCGATGCGAAGAGCACAAAAAAGGCAAGAGATATAACAATGCGACGCAGGTGGCGTTGGCAAGTATTGGCTGAAGGAGCTGAGGCAGGGGTAGTGCTCGGGTGAGGGGGAGGGCGCGCGCGTCATGCGCCAAATGCATATGCATCTTGTAATCCTTGTAACAAAAACTCAAGAGTTCCTGTGTCCGTGTCTGTGTTCGTGTGTTTTTGTGTGATTGGGTGTGTGTCATCCATTACTTGAGAATACGGATTTTATTGAGATTATTTTAATGCGATTCTGATTAAATTTGTATCGTTCATTTAGTCAAGTTTTTTGCTTGAGTCTTTCGTTTGCCACTCACACTCGAATCGATTTGTCCCCCCCTCTTTCTCTCTCTCTCTCTTGCTCGCTGGGTCAGCTTGTTACGCACATTTTCGAGAGTGGCACTTAGAAATGCCGTCGACCAAATTAAATTTGTGGGCAAGCTGCGTCTGTCTCAAGTGCAACTTGGTTGCAACTTCAAAACGCCTTCAGCCATGCAAATTAGGCAAAAATTACATTTGCAACAAAATACACTAAAATAGGTACAGTATGCTCCAAGCTACTCATACACACACACGCACACACACACACAGTATAAGGATGGGGCAGCAGAAAGCGAAGTGGCAGCTGCTGTTGTCGTTAAGCATTTCACTTCGACCACTCTTCCGCCGTCCCCTCCACCCACGTCACCCTTGCCCCCAAGTGAACTGCTCATAAAACTTAAACGCAAGCAGGGCGGACATAAAATATAAAGGAGTAGTGAAGCAAGCGTGCACTGAAAAAATCGAAGAATTTCTTTTGTCGTACCACAATTTAAAAATATATTTTATATCCACGAGCTATGTAAAGATTTATAGAAAATACCCGGAGGTAGAATATATATAAATATGTTTTGTTTGTTTTGAAGAACACTTTAAATAAAAATATATAATTTTATTTTTTTTTTTGCAAAATTATTTGTATTGTTTTAAGAAACATTTTCTATGAAAACTTAAACAATTCAATTTAATTTAAATGAATGAAAAAATGTTAGCACAAATTTCAATTTGATTTATAAATATTTTTTAATGTGTACAGAACAACAAGAAAAGAGCAACAATCGCATTGAACACTTTCATGGATATGTCATCGATGTTGTTGTCGATAATGATGCGGCCCATTTGGTCGAGCAAAATGGCGATTTTATGCGCATGTCCTGTACAGGACGTTTACAACAACAACACCAAAAAACAACAACAGCTACAGCAGCGCGTGGCCTCATAAAACGCAGCAGTGGCACCGAAAATGATTAAAATTTGCAACGCCTGCGAAAAGGGTATGTGTGTGTGTGTGTGTGTGTGTGTTTATATATAAATTAATATGTCTGTATTGCGAAACCATAAATAAAATTATTCAACGTAAATGCGTACTCAGCAGCGAAATGATGCAGCTCCAGTGCTGGCAACCTTAATGCAGAGAAAGCCAAACCCTTTGAAAAAGTTGTTATATTAAATGTTCAGACTGGAGGAGCCATTTCGACCCATCCGGTCGAGTGCAGTGTTATGTAGCTGCTATAACAATCGGTTGAATAATGAGTTTTAAGTTGTGGAAGCGAGATCAATACATCTCAAACTCTTAACTTAAGCTTAGTTGCAGGCAGGTTAACTCTGAGTTAAATGGGTATGTAAACTTCGGCGTTTGGGTATTTTATTTACATTAGGCATAATGATCAACATATAGAAATGCCATAAGCAAATGGTTAAAACAAGTGCAAAATAACGTCGACTTTAAATCCAAGTACAAATGTACATAAGCTTAATCAATTAAAAGAACAATTTTTATATGACTAATTGTTTCAATATATATTTCAATATTAGACGTTAAGACCAACTTCTTCTACATGTTTTGAATATATACAGGGAATAAAAAGTGTTACTAAAGTAATTTAGGAAATAAAAAATAGTTTATTTAAATTCAAATAAATTAATACAAACCAATTAAGCATTGCACACACACTTTAGACCAATTGGACTATTAGGATATTAATGTTTCGCCCAAAAGTATGCAACACAAACTGTAAGCAATAGTTGGGCATCAATTTCTTTCAAGCCACTCGTTCGACAGCTGAAAAGTATGTTTGAAAAACGTGGAAATTTTAACTTTCAATTTAATTGAAGTGAGCGTGGGGAGAGACGGCGACGCATTAGAAAGCAACTTAATTAAATTGTAATTGGATATTTGTTGATCTGCAGCCATCGACCACAAACAAACAGCGTGGCGTCTCCAACCGTCAACTCCCGCCAATTCCCCCACCCTACTAATGCCGCCTTCATTTGATGTCACTCTTGCTGACACGTGGCTGAGGGGCTGTGGGGGTGTGGTTGATTTTGTTTTTAGTCTAGAGTTGGGGTTGTCTTTCGCCACGCATGCTTGTCTTTAAAGCTACATACACGCGTTTCCACAACACTCCCCCGCCTACGCACACCACCCCGCCCCCTCTGCCAGTCGCATGGGATGCGTTGTTTATGCAACGAAACTAATTTAAAGTACTTCACGCGGCGGTCGACTAATCCGACGCACTGTGTGTGATATCTTTGTTAAGTTTGTGTTGTTGTTGACGCATACGAGACAGCAATAACAATAAGCTGATAGTAATTAAATAGCACAGACACGTGTCTCAAGTCCCTCCAGCGAACCGATGTGAAAGCCCAAAAGTTAACATTTTATTCATTAAAAGTCATAGTTGAGAGTTTAGAACTTTCTGCAAATGGCATTTAAGTGATGTGAAGTGCTTTAGAATTGCGTAAGTTTCTGTTTACTGGTTCAGTTAACCCGACTATTGCCAATTGGGCATTCATTGTAATTACTTGCTGTACATTTCGCACTTTTTCAAACGGATTAATAAAACTTTGTAAGAACGGATGATTATTAACACATACACATAATTAATAACTTACTATTAATTTGCTACATGTAATTTTTATTATACCATTTGTTTTATTTAATTGCCATTTTAATTTAAATGGTTTTTTGGGGACATTTTTAAATCCACATTAAATAAATATATAAATAAAATGGTGTTCATAGTTGAGTTTATTAATTACACACACATCCCCCATAGTTTGTGCAGCTTTTGGTTGACTCTTAGGCACATTCATGTTGTGGGCGCCACAACAACGTTGGCGTCGACTGTATATGAAGTTGCACAATAAATTTGGCAAAATCTTTTAACGAATAAAATTGCATTTGTTGACGACTAATTGAAAAGCCGTAAAGCTTTTGCCAATGGGCTTTATCTGTAAGTTTGTTGTTGGTCAGAATTGTATGCGTGTGAGTGTGTGTGGGAGTGTGTGTGTATTTTTGCCAGTTTGCTTGGCACAATTAATACTTGGGCACATAAGCGACCAAGTTGACAACATTAAGAACTGTCTGCTTCAAAACTTTTAATTGGAATAATTTGTTTTTGGATTGATAACAACAACAACTTCGAAACCCACTTCTGACAGCAAAAACTTTATTATTTATTTTCCATTTACTGCATACGCTCTGCTTGAATGCCGCTAGTGTTTAACAAATTGGCACTGAGTATGAATTGTTTTCAAACATTCATAAATAACTTAAATACAGAGGCCATTATCCAATTCAAACGTTCAACTAACGAGGCAACTAAAAAGTATGCAGATAATGCATAATTTGATAGTTGACAAACTTAATAAGCGACGAGTGTAGCCAATGAGATAACAGATATCAGAGGAGCATATTTAACAAGATAGTAATGAATTAATTCCTGTGTTTTTTTTTTTGTTTGCATTTTTATTTAAATGATGTAGCCCTTGTCACCCGCAAACTTATAGCAAACTCGCTTAAAGCAAATGCGATGTGGTGTAGCCCCGACATGTTTGGGAGTGGTTATGCTGCTGGGGGTTGTTGTGCTCAAGATTGGCTCACTCGGTATCAATGATGTGCTCTCACTTGTTACTTCGTTGCTCTCGCTGCTGCTGCTGATGCTGCTGGTGCTGCTGATGCTGCTGCTGGTGCTGCTGATGCTGCTGCTGCTGCTGGAGCTTACTGTTGTATTATCCGCTGTTGTGGACTCCGTTCCTGTGTTGATCTCCGTTGTCGAATTGCCCGCTAAGGTGGTGCCCTCCACATTGTCTATTGTTGTGGTGCTGGCATTATTTGGACTCTCAGTGGTGGTCGCATTATCCACCACATCGGCATCGAGAAAGTTCAACAGTACATCCATAAATTTCAGTATCGAACCGCGATCCTCAGAAGTAAAGGCCTGCGCATTGGTGCCACTGCTTAACCATGCACCGGTAGCCACCGCTATGAGTAACAGCACCACAAACCGTTGATCATTGTTCAAGGCTGTCATTGTTTTTTGGTTTATTTCTTGAGCTGTTAGTCAAATCTTCTTTCTAACTGACTGCCAACAAGTCGTGATTTACGCATTTATACAACCTACAGCTGTCTGATATCTGTATGCGGAAATCGGTGACCATTCAAAACTGTACACACTTCTCTCAGGGCACGTGCATGACCTGAGCTACCAGATTACATGTTGACTATGCAAATATCTGGATTAGCTTCTAATTTGCTCTGCCCGCTGCGCTGGCTTTCGATGATGTCTAACAGCTGAGCTGATGTTTTGAAGTATATCGGGTTGAGTTTTAAACCAGTTCTCTAATCAGTACAGATTGACTACTGAATGAACGCAGCGCATGAGAATGATTATAATTATTCTTCTTTTTTTTTAATTAACTATTTTATAACACTCTTGTAGTACGAAATAATACAATGTTTATCGCAATATTTTTCAAAGATTCAACCGAAATATAAAAGGTGAGAATGTTAACAAACTTACTTAGCGTGTGAAAAGTAGTCTGCAGTGAGTTTTACTGGAAGTCTTTTAACTAGGAGCTTCGTTTCTCTTCTACATTTATTAATATTTTTGAATGCAATTTTTCTTATGAATAATTTACATAGCAGTTTCCATTTGCATTTATTTGCATATGTGCCTCAAATGGAATTAAAGCAGAATGTTTTTTGTAATTACCTAACGAGGGTAAATTTTATTTAACTGCCTTTTCTAAAAACAAAGCCTGTATTTGAGCAGGAATATGAGTATTTCGTAAATAACTTTCTTTCTCTGTATATAAGCTTAAGAAGATTATATTGTTTAACAAAATAAACCAATGATTCTCAATTTGACAACAAGTTCTGCAGTGTTGAGTTGAAATAATTTTTTACATTGTTCGAAAAATTTCCTAAGTAAATACATTTAAAGCCAATATTAGTCTTGTTTGTTGAGGGAAATGTGAAGTTTCATATAAGTAATTGTATTTTTGCATATCATCAACATAACTTAAAAATAAGAGGGACAGAGACTTGATTAATAATAATGTATTTGCGAATGGAATATACTACGTAGCATGATGCTATAATTTTAATAATTATTATAACTAACTATGGCAATATTAACTCAGTTATAGTTGTGTAATGTTTCGAACAACACCAAAGGATTTCCAAAAGGATTCATTCGAAATGAAAGTTGATTCAGTTCAGTTCTCTCTCTACATCCATTACTCATTCAAGAATTTGTAACAAGACGAGTTTCTATTGATCACAGAGAGATAAACCGTAGATTAAATAAAAAATGAAGCGAGAAGAATGAGAATGGAAACAACAATAATTAAAGAATTATCAGCAACGAATGGGCTTGGCAATTTGGGAGCACGTTTGCGACATACCAATCATGCCATGATAGACACGAATATCGCTTCTGTTGTCTCTTATCAGCAGTGCATTTAGTCACAGCAGCATTTCTGTTGATAAGCATCAAAGCAGAAAGACATCGAATCTGAATAAAAGCTCGTGGCAGCAACTGCAACAATATCAATCACTTAATTTGCGATCATCAAGACACTTCTTGAATATTCTTGGGCAAAGGTTGCACAACACAATTTACGCAAGCGGCATTGACAAGGACACAATATGTGGCGACTACAGCTGTTCCTCATACTATCCACCTGCTTTCTCATACCTTTTGAGGCAAAGCCGACAACCATCATCCGCTCAACTCCTACGACAACAACAACGGCAGCAACAGAAACAGCAACAGAAACAGCAACAGCAACAGCAACAGCAACAAAACAATCCAATCACATAGGACGTCTGGCGGCCAAGGATTTGGCTGATCTGCTTATGGCCAGCATGCAGGCGCGTGGTATTAAGTTGACATCGAAACAGGAGGTGACTGTGAAGTCTCTGCGAGACATGGAATCGATGGAGCTACAGGATGGTGTGATACTGATGCAACTGGGCATGGATTTCATCATTGATGTGCTAATCGGCAGCAATGCAAATGCCAGTTGCGATCGTGTCATTAAGGACATTAAGAAATCACAGGATAAGAATAGTTTGACGCTTAGCCTGAAATCATTCGTGGCCCTGTGCACCTTCAACAATATTGAATGCTCACAGAAGCATGTGGAGCAAATGATCCAGAGTACGACAGCAGCCAAACAGAGCGAGACAGCCGTACTGGGTAGTCGGAGTACACGTACGGCCCTCGAACAGGCTGCGAAATCATCCAACATTAGAGGCGATCGGGATTCCATTACCAATTTTCTGCAGGTCCGGAGTTTGCCCGAACTGAAAGCCATATTAAGCACACTTTTGCAGGTGTGTGGTGCATCCAGTGTGGAGACAAACAATATTGTGCAGAATCTGGTAGAAAGTAAGTACCAAGACAAGTGAAGTGTACTAAATAACCAATATATATGTAACGAGAGGAACGGCAAATATATAAAAAGTTCGACCAGTTCAACCAGTCGTAAGCAAAGCAATGCAGCAAGCATCGATAGACTATAAAGCAACTTATATCGGTTAATAGATAACTAGTTATACATAAGTAACTAACTTCAAATTTAAAATATGTTTTTAAACTGTAAATTTATTTTTACATTTTTAGTGGGTCCCAAGGACAGCAGCAAGAAAAATGCCATCAGCCTGTTGCAGATCAATGCCTTCAGCACTCTAATTAACTCGCTGATGGATAGCCTGACTTCCATTGCCCATGGCAACAAGAGCGGCTTCTGTGCAGCTACACCTGACAGCTGGATTGTACGGCTAATAAACATGGGTGTGGCTAAGGTCATTATTATGGGCTTGATGACGGCCCTCGATAGGTCGCTGCCTCCCTCGCCCAACTCGCTCATTCGTAAGTAAATAGTACCTCAACGTATAAGCTTATAACTTATAATCAAAATTAATTACAGAGAAAGGCAATGCTATCGCCAATTTGGTAGAAGCCGATGTGCCACTTAATAAGGGCGCACCCACATCAAAACGTGCCAGTGGTTTCCTCCCCAATATTGGCGACCTAGGCGGCAATACAATTACATGTAGGTATCATTTGCATGGAGATTCTTGATAGTTTATTAAGGATTCGATTTTCATTTCTATTTCAGCCGGTCCCAAAAATATCATTGACGGAAATAACAATTTCGTTGCGCAACTTGTTAGTGCTGATGTTCCTGTGGCGGCTGATGTTTCCGCATTGACTAATACCTTCGGCTCAGTTGGAGATACAAATGCCATTGGCGGTGTTGCCAATTCTGTACACCCCTCCGGATCTTCCCGCTCTCAAAATATTGCAAACAGCTTGGGCAATAACATCAACAGTAAGTTACTGGAACTAAAGAACAAAGTTTCCTTCCTTACTCAATCTTTTAAATCTTTATAGTGGGTCCAAAAAATATAATTAAAGGCGACGGCAATACTGTGGTTAAGGCAGTTGATGCTGATATTCCTATTGTGGCCGGCGTTGGCGTTCTAAATACACTGACAGGCATGGCCAATGGCGGCTCTGGAGGCAGTGCTGGTAACTCTAGAGGTGGCTCTAGAGGTGGATCTGGAGGAAGTTCTGGAGGTGGTTCTGGAGGTGGCACTGGAGGTGGCTCTAGAGGTGGCTCTAGAGGTGCTATTGCTAACCAAGGTGGCAATACCATCAACAGTAAGTACTCATAATATAAATTAAAAGATTGGTTTTAAAAATCCTCCAATTTCATTTACAGTGGGTCCAAAAAATATTATTAAAGGGGACGGCAATACTGTGGTTAAGGCAGTTGATGCTGATATTCCTATTGTGGCCGGCGTTGGCGTGCTAAATACACTGACAGGTGTGGTTAATCAAAACTCTGGCGGCTCGGGCCGCTCCGGTGCTGGTGGTGTTTTGGGCGGTGGTACCGGCGGTCCTTTGGGCGGTGTTGTGGGTACTGTCGGTGGGCTTGTAGGCGGCGTTGTTGGTACTGTCGGAGGACTTTTGGGCGGCGGAGGAGGTGGTGTTTTAGGCGGCGCTACCGGTGGTGCCGGTGGTCCTGTGGGAGGAATTACTGGAGCTGCTACTGGATCGTCTCGCTCTCAAAATATTGGCAACAATATAGGCAATACCATTAACAGTAAGTTACTTTAAAGTAAAGAGGAAAATTTCCCTTCCTAATGAAACAATTAAATCTTTTCAGGGGGTCCGAAAAATGTGATTCATGGTGACGGCAATACTGTGGTTAAGGCAGTTGACGCTGATATTCCCATTGTGGCCGGTATTGGCGTTCTTAATACACTGACTGGCTTGGCTTCTGGCGGCTCTAGAGGTGGATCTGGAAGTGGCCATGGAGGAAGTTCTGGAGGTGGTTCTGGAGGTGGCTCTAGAGGTGGCTCTAGAGGTGCTATTGCTAACCAAGGTGGCAATACCATCAACAGTAAGTACTCATAATATAATTAAATGAATGGTTTTAAAAATCCTCCAATTTCATTTTCAGTGGGTCCAAAAAATATTATTAAAGGGGACGGCAATACTGTGGTTAAGGCAGTTGATGCTGATATTCCTATTGTGGCCGGCGTTGGCGTGCTAAATACACTAACTGGCTTGGCTTCTGGCGGCTCTAGAGGTGGATCTGGAGGAAGTTCTGGAGGTGGTTCTGGAGGTGGCACTGGAGGTGGCTCTAGAGGTGGCTCTAGAGGTGGCTCTAGAGGTGCTATTGCTAACCAAGGTGGCAACACCATCAACAGTAAGTACTCATAATATAAATTAAAAGATTGGTTTTAAAAATCCTCCAATTTCATTTACAGTGGGTCCAAAAAATATTATTAAAGGGGACGGCAATACTGTGGTTAAGGCAGTTGATGCTGATATTCCTATTGTGGCCGGCGTTGGCGTGCTAAATACACTGACAGGTGTGGTTAATGAAAACTCTGGCGGCTCGGGTCGCTCCGGTGCTGGTGGTGTTTTGGGCGGTGGTACCGGCGGTCCTTTGGGCGGTGTTGTGGGTACTGTCGGTGGGCTTGTAGGCGGCGTTGTTGGTACTGTCGGAGGACTTTTGGGCGGCGGAGGAGGTGGTGTTTTGGGCGGCGCTACCGGTGGTGCCGGTGGTCTTGTGGGAGGAATTACTGGAGGTGCAACTGGATCTTCTCGCTCTCCAAATATTGCCAACAATTTAGGCAATACCATCAACAGTAAGATTATTTTTATATTCTTTTGGTGAGCCAGATAATTAATTGTATTCATTTGCTAGTGGGCACCAAAAATGCTGTCTTGGGCAACAACAATAATATTGTATCTTTAATTGATGCCACCGTGCCTGTGGGTCTCGGGATAGGACTGCTCAACAATATTGTGGGCGCTGCAGGAGGTGGTTCCCCGAATGACATTCAAGTGGTTGATCGAAACGGCAACCTACTCATGAAGATCAGGGATGATAATGACAGCGGCTCTGTTGGTAATGACTTGTCGCAAACCATTAACAGTAAGTAAACCGAATGTAATTGCCCTTGCTTGCATCAACTACATCATCATTTGTAGGAGGTCCCAAGCAAGTCGTTATGGGCGACAGAAATACAATTTTGAAGCTGGTCAATTTGGATATGAATGCGCTGGCTAACATAAATCTGGCTAATGCCATAAGAGGCAGCAGCGGCGCCTGCAATGGCATCGCCAATAAGTTTGACAACGAGCTAAGCAGTGAGTACAAAATTCCCGATGGTATCCTAGGAATGCCTAATGTGATTGGAACTTGCTTACAGCTGGACCGGACAGTGTGATTGAAGGTAATCAGAATACGGTTGTGACCTTGCTAAATCTCGACCTGAGTGTGTTAGCCGGTTTGAGTGCATTGAATACGGTTATTGGAGAAGTGGGCAATGATTGTCCGGAACCGACGACTCCCGAGCCCCCGACAAATGAACCACCAACTGACGAGCCACCAACTCGTTATCCACCTACTCGAACACCACCCACCCCAACTCCACCAACGCCTACTCCACCAATCCCAACTCCACCAACCCCCAATCCCAATAAGTGCTATCGTCGCTACTGTCGCAAGTGGCGAACTCGTCCCAATTTTATGTGCCACCATAACTGCGGCGGTCCATTCGTCCACCGACCCTAAAGACATGGACTTCAACTGAAGTCTGACGTGAGTTGTTTGAAAATCGAGTCAACGTACTTTACTTGTCTCTCTCCCCAAGCACCTGTTATGTAATATCGTAAAGCTTGCACCTATTTATTTTACCTACTTTGTAAGTGAACTTGTTTAATTTGCTTGATGTATTGAAATACAACTGAAATATTTATTGTAAAATGAAAACTTTTCATTTTGGGCGGAGAAAAGGTGACCCTCACATTGGTTCCTATCAAGACGCGAGGGCTTTCAAAATTTAAGTCATGCTCGCAAAGCCAACCAATCAAGTCACTCCAAAATGTAAGAGGTTGGATAAGCGTCCGACTAGGAGATACCTTTTATAAAAATGTACAGTATTCTTTAACATAATATTTCTCACTAATAGTTGCTTGTTAGACATTTGTTCTTCGCTACTTGCCCCCACTGGTTGCACTTAACTCGCACCTTTTCACTCGCCACTCGTTACACTACTATTCTGTATACTCGTCACTCGATACTTACAAACATTAATTCATTACGCTAATGCCAAATCATTTTAGTCGATCCACTTCACTCGCTACCATTTGTATTCGTTATGCATCACTTGCTCTTTACTCGTTACTTGTTGAAAAATACTTGTCACTGGAACGCCATCAATTTTATGATACCCTATTGGCACATTGTATTTTAAAATACGGTATAAAAGGTATATAAAATGCAATTACATTCAAAACGCAAAAGTTTAGGTAGCAAAAATGTGGGCGAAGGCATAAATAAAAGATAAGATTATTAACACCCAAGAGCCAAGTGAAGCACCCCGAGTAGTCAGTTAGACAAATGTGCGTCAGAGTTGACTCAATACGGAAAAGTTACTCTTTGTCAAACTCACCTCTGACACCTCATACCTCCCAACCACCACCCACAAAATTGTAATGTAGAACGTGCTCACGCCACATAAAATCATAATGAAAGTAATAAAAATATCACCAAAGTTGCTCAACGGCCAAAAACCAGAAACAAAAACCAAAAAAAAAAAACAACAAAAAAATGAAAACAAGTACAAAACGCAACAGAATTGAACAAAACATAGCCGACTCTTCAGTTAGCGTCTCGCAGCCATAATTGATGACCTGAGATAATTTGTTATGGTTATGAAACGTGAAACAAACACAGGGCGGAAGTACATACTTAAAATACGGAAACACAAAATATGGGGCGCAATTATAAATTGTAGACCAACAGCTTGTGGGTTGACTGTATCGTCATTGCTATCGCTCTCTCTCTCTCTCTCGCTCTCTCTCTCTTTGCTCATGCTCCTGTATGTGTGTGTGTGTGTCTGTGTGTGTGGGGTTCCCGAAAAATGGCCCAAGACAATGATGATGATGTTGGCAAGCTGTTAATGATAAGCGATAAGCGTGAACTTCACTGGGTGTTAAATATTATGCGACACCTCTGGGACACAATTTGTTCCACGCAGCATGCTCAAAAAACTCCTAATGATTACCTGCAGGCGGGTTTAACTCATGCCAAACTTATTTTTCACTTTTCTTAAAGCTTGAAAATTCAAATTTGTTTTATGATATGAATAACTTTGTGATATTGCACATAACTTAAATGACTGTTAATTGCTGCAAGTATGGTTTGAACGTAATCAAATCATTTTAATATATACATTTAATTTTATTATTCATAAATCATTTAATGGATCATATTTTATTACTTAGTATGTACATATACATATTATATGTTATAGCACATTGAAAGGATAAGTAGCATTTCATGAGACTATTAGAATATAGACTTTATTTTTATAATACTGGCAAAAGATTTTATTCATGTCTTCAATCTTATAAAGAATTCGGTAATTTAATGACAGTCAAAGAAAATAATCCAAATACCAATTCTAAGTAAGATATAAGAACTAATTAAAAATGTAAGCTTTCAAAATATGGCTTAAAGTTAACTTGATGAGATCTTTGGATAATACATATGATATAATTAAGCTTAAGGAAAGTGATGTCAGAAGGCATAACGACTAAGATTAAAGAAATGTTTATAGATGAAGTTCAACAAATATTTGGAATTCTGTAGCTTAGGTTCATTTCCGACATTTTTTACGTTAAAGCTTAACTTAAATACACAATTTGCTGAATAAATCAATATTGTGGCGAAAGTTTTTTATACGATGCTTTGTATGTATTTTAGAGTGGAGCATAAAAAAAATGCAACAGACTTTTAGGCGCAGACATGTTTATGTATTTGTCTGACAGCCAGGCAGACAAGTTCCGCAACTTACTCACCCCTCAGCTGGTCGACTGTCTATCCATCTGTCTTTTCGTTTGTCTGTTTGCCTATCTGTCTGCGACCCTGTTTTTTTGTTTGTTTTTTGTGAGCGCTATTTGCAATTCTATGGCCCGTATCCTGAGCTCAGATTGTACTTGTATTGTAGTACATCTGTCTACAAGATTCTGTTATTTTCTTCCTTTATTTGAACTCATTCTTATACCCTTGCCGAAGGGTAATATGATTTTGGCACGACATGTGCAATGCATGGAATGATGAGTGATTAATAGAATCACAATAAAAAATAAAGGGTAATGAGTTTTAATTGTCTGATATACCTTAGATTCCAGTGGAGGTTATGGGTATAGTTAGACTAGTAGAAGTTGTATGTACGCAAGTGTATTCGAGTTGAGGATTTAATCTAGAACATCACAGCGAAGATACTCTGCTTTCTCTCCTGTCATCATCTTGCTTTCGCTCCGCTGTGGTTTCTGCTCTTTTCTGCTCTCATTTTATGTATGTATCCTATGTTATTTTGTTTTTATTATTGTACATAATTTGCACGTGCTACGAATATCTAAAATTTACGAGCGAGAGCGAAAGTGCACACAGGTCGCATGGGTGGTTGCTGGGTGTGTTGATGGGTGGCGTGGTGTGCGATGAGTTTTCTGGCCACATGACACTAGTTATATTGTCCCCGCTCGGTTGTCAGAGCAGGGGGTACGAAGAGGGGGGGAAGTGAACTGTTGTCATGTACATTATTTTGCTTTCAAACGTTCTGAGCAAAAGTAAAAGTTGCAAATGCTTTAAATGAATAGAAAGCTAACACTCGTACCACAACCGGTGGTTTCTTCTTCATTGCTTCAAATCTTCGTTGTTTTTTTTTTGTCGTTTTAAGCTACCCCCCGGGAAGAAGGAAGTTGGTTGGTCGGGGTGGGGGAGGGATGTTGAGTTTGCTTACTTTAACACGTCTTGTGTCCAAAAATAAATGTGAACTAATGCATTTTTATTAATATATACAAGCGTGCAGGGAATTTCAAGAATCCACATGATCATCATCCTGATGATGATTGAGCATAAAAACCACAAATGTTTTTTAAATGCAGTGCAAATGTGTGGGTGGTGGTATGTGATGTGCTGTGTATGTGTGTGCTAGTGTTGTGTGGTTGTATCTACTAAGTACTACGCCACTGACTTTGCAAATCCTGTTAAAATATTTAGCACAGGGCGTACGTGTTAACATCCTTGTTGCTGTTGTTTGCTGTTTGTACTAAATCGGACGAGTTAAGGCTTTCCCACTTTGGCACCACCGTCAACCGCTTTTTGCCGGTCACATGTTGCGATGAGTCAGCAGCTTATAATCGACCATTTACAAGTCTTAAGATAAGCTCAAGTCTAGCTATCTCTTTCACTCGACCACTCTCTCTCTCTCTCACTCACCCATTGTCAAGGAGCGAGTTAGCTATTCGAGGCGGTTAATGAACTTTTTATGCATGACTTATAGCAGCCCTTAGTACTCGTGCTCATATGTACAAATCATCAATTGTATCAACTAACACATGCACACACACACACACACACACACACACACACACACACTTGTCGTAATTTGGTCCTGTCTGGCAATGTCCGTTGAGCGGATTTCTCAAATGTAAATATCAACAACTTCTTTTGTCCTGCTTTAATCAACCGATTTTGCATATTCAATTAATGTCAATTGTTTCTGTCGAAAATCACAGCAGTTGTTGCATAAAGTCACGATTTAAAAGCGACGAGTAAGTAACCAACGATTAATACATTGCGAATTGTAAGTTTTGCCACGGAAAGAAAGTAGATTTGTCAAGTATATCATGATGGAAGAACAGCGAGTCCCGGCTAAAGAGTTTATTGCAGCTCTATAAGAAGTTCTTGGAATACCGAGTAGATTTTTGGTAATCGTAAGCGATTATGCAAAACTAATTTTAATATGATTGAAAATTAATAAGAGAAATATAATAAAGAGTAGCAAGTTACGAAAAAATAGCTCACAGTTCAGCGAGAGCATTTATGATTTGGAATTAAAAATGAAAACGAACCCCACTTGGAGCGACGAGTCAAAGAAATTATTCCATTTATTTGAAGTAAGCTTACAAACATACTTACAAACTGCTAATATAACTCGCTGGAGATGAGCCGGCTGCCTGGTAGCTATTACTGTGAAGGAATGCCGGAGACTGTCGCAGTTTTGGCAGTCAGACTCGCACATGCAGACCTCATTACTCACACGCCTGGCGCCTGGCGCCTGTGGTCCATTTGCATGGCGGACGAGTGCAGACGGACGCATGTAAATGACCCAGACTTTATTATCCACTTCTTTTCAATGCGCCGGCCGAGAGAAAATAGAAAGGAAAAACCAAAAGCAGTGCCCGAAAAACTAGCAACAAAAAATAAATGCAAAGGCGGCACTTTGCATACTAAGAAGCAGAACGTCAGAGGGTGGTAATGTTACGGGTTGGGGGGGGGGGGGGGGGGGGGTTTGGTGTATTTGGTTTTCATTGTAAAGCAATTTAAATAATTGTATATATTTTATTTACAATATTTTCATTCATTTTTTAATTCCCTGTAATCAGGAAAATGGGGTCCACATGTGTTTTTGTTTTTTGTTAAAAATAAATGTATTTCCATCAACTATGTTAAAGGGTATCTGAAATAGGAAATCCTCAGAAAGTTGGAGTCAAAAACAAGCAGTATATAACTAAATTGAATATAAACTTCATAAAATTAGATATTTCGAATATTGCAATCGACCATTGATAAAAAGCTTTATTTGCAAATTGTTTCGTAATGTTTGAGTATCTTCAAGTCGTGCATGCTAATCTTGGGCATACTAACTTCACAACTGGCTTTCTTTTTATTTTTTGGAAACTTAAGCATTCAGGACATCGTGTCGCGGCTCGTGTCCTGCTTCTAATGCGTCTAGTCGTCTTCGTGCCGTAAGCCTTAGCTAACGAAGGGAGAGTTTGCAAAGGAGTGGAGGGGGCAGGGAGGATCTATGCAGCCCCCTTCCCGACTTGATTTTATTTTGTGCAAATTTTTCAAATGTTATCCTTAATTTAGTTTCTAAGTAGATGCCAGTCACGTCCCAGGCAAATGACATTTTATTTGTGGATTTTTATAGACTTTCGCTACGTCTCTCTCTGTGTGTGTGTGTGTGTGTGTGTGTGCGTGGATGTGTGCGTGTATGTGTGCGTATTTCTTATGTATGTGCATCAGTGCAGAGGGGTAGGGGTATGTGTATGGGATGGGGGCCGGGTAGCTCTCAAGCCTAGTGCAACTGGGGGGTTGATAGCCAACACGGCTATATAAATACATATAGATACATATTCCTTTGTATTTGAAGCTGTTTACAGAGGAGGATGATTTTGGCGTCGGGGTGCTTTGGCAAAACCGAGAAATGGGTCGTAATTTGGTTTCTGTGTTCATGTGTGATTTTATACATTAATATATATAACTGTGCACGTGCATCTATGTAGGCGCATACTGTTGCACTCTCACACTGGGTCACATGTGTCATTGATGAGTCACGAAAATTATCCACTCGTCGATTTTGAAAGGAATCTGAGGTTTCAAATGTGCATTACATTTTACGCTTGAATTTTCGTAAATAGCATCACATCAATTCTTTATTTCAAATTTTATTAAAAATATGTTTTATTTTATTGATTTTTCCTAAATCGGTAATCAAAATAAAATTTTGCGGTTTTTAAGAAAAGCATTTCTAACAAGTTAGAATGTTATGTTATATTATTATTAAGTATATTTTTTGTTAATTTAAGTATTAATAATGCTAAAACTATAGTTACTTACGGTGTTGTTGCTTCCAACTTTGTATATATAAATATAAATTTTATTATTATTATATTTATTTTATGTCATTATTATTATGACAATTCTTTTTATTCGCATTTTTTTTCTTTATTATATCTCTTATATATAGTCGTATCGAAAAGATTATCCACACAATTGTCAGAGTACAAACGGTTCATCTTAGGACATTATGCATCCCTTCCGTTTTCTCGCCTCAGAAGAGATGCGTTAACAGCCCGAATCGTGAATGTTGCCAAGATAGATGTTATATGCTGGAAATGCAAAAAAAAAAGAAAAGAAAACACAGAAATATGACCGTATAAATATATTTAAAAAGCAACAACAATATCTGCAAACGAAGCGAAAGAAAATGAGGAAAAACGCGTACGTCACGGGAACCGCTGCGAATTGAAACGGGGAAAGAGGGAAGAAAAGGAAACACAACAAAATTATATGTGATGGTATGGGGGCCGGGGAACAGGTAAAAGTGTGCAATATGGGGATGATTCATGTCCTGGTTGTGACCCCCAGTCACATGGGTTGTGACAATAACTTGCGCACAATAAAGCAAAAATTAAAAAGCGTTAAGCAAATTGCCAGTTTTCCGTACTTGAGTTAAAGCATTCCAACCGCTGTCGTTTCCAGAGTTCTATCCATATTTGGGGGGCTCTAGTTTAATCGACACAAGATTTACCATAACTTTTTTACAGTTTCCAAATATATGTGGAATAAAAATGTTGCCCAAGTTGTATTGAAAGATGCTTGATAATCGTATATAAATTCTAAGATGGCACTCATTTGTTATAAAGAATTCATTTAAAAAGGCGTCTTAACTTTTATGTGTTTCGAACGGATTTTATGGGCAAATTGAAAGCATGCTTTTTTCGTTATAAAACGAGGAGCGTTAGTTAGCTTGTGCATCGTTTAAGAACGCTACACAAAAAAGAAATGCAGCATCAAATTCTAGTAAGAGATAGAGAAAGAGAAAGACACTAACATTGGAAAGTTTGGGATTCCTCAAATAATCCCCCCAGCCCAGATTTATTCACAAAAAGTCCGGCAATGCTTACAAGAAATTTAGCAACAACGAACGCTATTTATTTACGGCATTTCTTTTCACGCTTCGAGACGAATGATAAAAGAGAAAGATATAGAGATGAGACTGCCTGACTCTGCTCAAGTGCCGCAATGCTTACCTGTGGGCGTGACAATGCTCCCTCTCCCCAGGAACTCAATTCCTGACTCAAAAAAAAAGGCAAAGACTTCAATGATTTTTTTTGGTGTGCCATTGTTCCATTTACTTTTTTCTATACATTTTTTTAAATTTTTTTTTTTTGTTACTGTTTTGTTGTTGCTCAACTTAATGGCCATTGTTGTTGTTGTGGTTGGGGCTTCTGCTGCTGCGGGTCGCAACAATGGTAGACAAAAGGCGCCAACACTTTTGCATCACTTCGATTGTAATTTCATGCCCGAATTATCCTTGGGGAGACATTTACCCTAAACGAAGGCACACACAAACACACACACACACCAATCCACACACACACACTTAAGGAAGGCATGTATATAAATTTCAATAGCAAGCGGCAAAAAGCAAAAGTCAAAACGGCGGGCCATATAGGCAAGGAGGGACTTCAGGTATAAGGTGTAAGCTGTAAGGGGTGGGGCTGTACGGATGGGGTGACCCAACAATACAAGGCGCAAAGCAATTGCAACAGCAACAATAACAACAAGACTTAGGCATAGACACACACCAAAACACACACACACACACACACCTTTATTATTATTTTTACACTTAACTTCCGGTTTACGCCTATTATGCCCTGTGTATGCCTCACCAACCCCCAACCCCAACCCCGACACCTCAACCCCCAATACAGCCGCCGCAACTTCGGCATCCTGGCATCAAATTACAAAATCCTCGTTCTACTCCAGCTACCTCCTGTTCGCCCTGTCTATGCTTCCTCCAGCTCCTTTCGCTTGCTGCACTCAGAGAAAATACGCAGTATCCAAATGAACATTCAACCTGATTGGAATACTAGTATTGAGCCTTAAATTGCACGATGAAGAGCAAAATTGTTTGAGGTAAGTATAAATTACTTAATATATACCCTATATAAGTGAAGACGTTTGCTATCTTAATTTGAGAACTATGAATTTCGCTAGCTTTGTCGATAACGTTTTTTTTTTATTCTAGTTAAGTGTTAATTTCTCAATCTATTCCTTTCTTTTTTTTTAGGATATTTTTTTTTTTTTAGTGTGGTGCCACACGTTGCCAGATGAAGTTATTGTCTCTGGCATGTTTTGTTGTTGCCACTGTTGTTGTTTGATTGTTGTGTTGTTGGATGCGTGTTTTCACGTGTTCGTTCCGCATAGTTCCGTTTGATATGCCACAAAGGTGTCACAGTCGACGGCGTTGTCCACATGGCTGGCACAACCTCAGCTCCTCGCTGTGTATGTTTGTCTGTGTGTGTGTGTATATGTGTGTGTATGCTTACAGACTGTCCTTCCCCTTTTGACGCCAAAAGTTTTTGATTTTCGCCTCCTTCCTACCACACACACAGTGCTTTTGGCCTGCCCATTTGACATTGAGATAACTGCCAATGTTCAACCGTTAACTTATTTCACTTTGTTTAAAACCAAAATGTACAACAACAAACATTCAATACACTTTTTTGAACTCCATGAAATTCATAGCAACACCAAGCTGTCAATTGAGCCAAGGTGTGCTTGGTCGATATAACCTATATTGGAGAAAGAAGAAGAAGTATATAAATGATCTAGGATGTCAAATATGTTCTTGTAACGCATTGAAGGAAACGTCTCCGACACCATTTAGCAAACTGACACACATTTCTGAAGCTATCGTGATGAAATTATTATTCCGGATCGGAACACTATATAAATAGCTGCCATAGCGACGATCGGTTGGAAAAAAAAGTTCTTGTACGAAAACGGTTTTCGCTCAATAAATTTATCCTCATTAAATTGATCAGTTATGCGTGATATGATGCTCCTAACAAACAAAAAACAAAAACATATCACTATTGAACTATAATATCATATAGCTTTAATTGGAACAATCAGTAGGTTTTTACCATATTTTGTGACATTTATTAGATGACCGTTGCTGTTTTAAGTACCGTTATAAGCTTTGAAATTTTTAATTGAAATTGTTCGCAATAAGGTTCAGAACATTATTAAATTATTTAATTCTTACTGTTTACGGCTGTAAATATAAGATTATCCCCAATAGACAAGAGGAAAGAGCGCAAACCGTTGAAATCCCTGAGCAGGGAGCGAAATTACATTGATCGGTGATGGACGGGGTGAGAGGATAGCCGTTACTCAACTCTGCTCTATTTTATATTGTTTTTTTTTTCTTCTTTTTTCATCCGATTTCCTTTTTGTCCTCGTTAATCTTGGATATAAAGCGGTGCAAAGCGCCAAGCATGGAATAAAAACAGATAAAATAATACAAAATATATATAAATAAAAATGGCGAATCGCAAGAAATAAATACGCGAACAAAGATGCTAGCAAAACATGAAATAAATTTAAATCTTCGCCTTTCACAGGCAAAATCTAATAAAAATTCATTTTATTTGATAACAAACAGCAGCTTGCAACAAGCGGTGGCAGCCACCATTGCACAAGTATAAGAATTTGCAGACGCAAACGCAGCAGCACCAGTAGCAGCTGATGTGCCTGCAAAATGGATTACAGCAATTTGCTTTGTTACACAAACACATCACAGCTTTCCCCCTGGCCCAGCCCTGTCTCCAATTGGGCCCTCTTTGTGCACCCCTTCCTGCATTGGCTAAAAGTCTGTGCTTGACTGCAGGACTTTGTGTTAGGTGTATAGTACTCATACATATTAAAAATATATATATTGCTCCCGACTTGGGGCAACTATTAATAGAGTTTTCGAAGCTCGGCCTGAAATTTACATAATCAACAAATAATTATGCACCAGCTGCTGCCAGTTGAGTCACCGTTGCCATCTTGCACTGAAAAAAATATGTAAAGACAGTACCTGAATTTTGTTAATCTAGCAAATATCCTTTGGCGCAGTTAAAATAAAATTAATTGTTTAAAGTTTTCATCTCAGCACACGGATACATTGAAATAAGCTTTCTCAAAGAATATTATGGGTACAACTATTTCAGAAACATCTCATTCGACTTTCTATATCCGTTCTTTAGTTTCTCTGTGTGTGCTGTAGAAACAGCAGCTCGCACAGCTGTTGTTGTAAAGCTAAAAGTTGCCAGGGCAACACGGCGCCACATGCCGCTGGCACACACATTACACCCACAACACACACAGCGCACATACACACTAATGGACCATTGACCCTCATCAGACAAGCAGGAGCAGCATGCGGTTACATTTGATGTTGTCCTTGCCCCCCAAAATTGGTGGTTGTGGCAGCCGAGGCGACACCACCTCAGGCCACAAATGATGCTATTGTACATGACAATATGTGGCCGAACCTTAATTTCCCCAATAACCTCTCTTCTCCTTTCTCTATGTTGAAGCAGCTGCGAAGTTTGGGGGCCGCCGAGTTGCTTTCAAAGTAATTGCGCCTATGAAGCACTGAGCAAGGGGCAGCCAAAGGTGGTGGTGAGGGTGATAGTCTGACGGTGGGCGTTGGCAATGGGGTGTTGGTTAAAAAAATTGCATCAACAGTCGCCGCAGCCGCAGCCGCAGCCACAGCCCTCAGCTGCCACTACTCAAGTGTAAGAGCAGCCATAAACATGCAAACTCAATTAAAACGTTTCTCGTTAAGAGCATTCAGTGCCACTCATCGATACACACAGTACCACACAGCACACCTCACCACACAACGCCACATAGCACACACAGACACATACATACACACACACACACAACACACATCGGTCAACTTGTCCATTGAAGCATTGTCCATTTGCTTATAACTGCACTAAGAAAAATAAATAAGTTTATATACAGTAAATTGCCCAACTTTTGTCGGAAAAAGTAATTATCCAAAGCTAAATACGCTGAACAAATATCTACCTCAAATAAAAATTCAAAGTAAAATTTTACTCACTGCAGTATAAAAATTAACTTTTTTATATGTTTTCAAGAGTTTTTGGAAAGAAATTGGCACCTGATTATTAAAAGAAAAAATCAATTTTCTGAGTGCATGGACTATGGACACATTGTTTGTGGCGTTTGTTACCCGTACACACTGTCTGATTTCATTAATTATCGCTTGGAAAAGTCACCACCAGGCCAGGGGCACATTGGACACTGCATTACAGACCACCCAAACAATCCAAGTCACCCAATCCCCCATTTGAAGGCCTTGCGCTGTCAGCCTGAGTCTTTAGTTTTCAGTTTGTGCCTTCTGACACAGCCTCAGTTGTTAAATCCGTATGATTCACTCCTGTCAGACGAACCCAACCTTCAGGTTCGATTGAACTGAAAATACGAAACATGCCCACTTTCGAGGACATTACTACAATACGTTTACATTACATTTACAATGAGTTATTTTGCAAAATGCACATTTCGAATTTTAGAAATAGTATAATTATTGAATAATTGTAAAAGATAATATATATATAATATAATATATGCATATATAACTCACTTAAGTACTGTATGTACAAAAAGATATGCACAAATATTAATATATCCAACATTTTTCGACTTTTAGTTAAATTTATGGAGCTTTAAGGGAAAGAAATTCTTTAAAAGAAATGCCTGAAAGAATTTACCAATTACATACATATACAAAAAAAAAGAAGGAAAATAATTATATAAATATATAAATAATAAATAGTTCTGCAAAGTGTAGTTATCAACAAAAAAGTTGATTGCACGGACCAGCACCGAAAATTGCGAGGAAAAATAAATGGAAAACATGTCGTTGGAATGATGATTGCCGTTTAACTTGCCAGCTGCCCCAAACCGTGTCCCCTAACTGCCCACTACCCCAAAAAAATGAGCCCCCCTTAAATGGATGCTTGGTCATGGACAACTGATTGAGTTAGCCAAAAATCGAAGCCTTAGCCCATGTGGGAAGAGGCCGAAAGAGAGAGTAAGAGAGATTGAGGGAGAGAGAGGGAGGTTGTCGCAACCATTTGTGGAGCTGCAGATGGTGCATGGTGGTGCGTTGGTTTTATGTCCATTTGCGAATAGTGTGTATTATTTATTTAGCAAGTTTGCCGTCAATTTAATATCCACATGTTGCTGTTTGTTACTGCCGCTGCATGTTGCATGACATTTTATGTTTGGTACTTACCTTTCTAGCCCATCCGGCACTCCTGCCTTTGTTTAGGACATGTACGTATGCTTTTATATTTGATTAAAGCATATCAAATGTCAAACGTCAATAAGGACGACAGATGTAAAAACCAAGCAGAAACGCGGCTTTGACATTCTACGGTTTTATGGTACGGTTGAGTGTGATACACAGACACACGCACACACTCTCTGGAACAGGGAAACACACAGGTGAACAGTTGCAACAACCACCAACCGCAACAAAGGAGCTGCATAACTGGAACCACCTCACCCACCACAGTGGCTCATAAAAAGAAAAGTGAAACCAACCAAGGAAAACAAGAAATTTAGCTGAATATAGCATTGCAGTGTCGCTTCCCCAATGTCCCCCATCTCTCTCTCTATCTATCCATGTCTCTCTTTCTCAGTGGCTGTCTTCCTTGTCTACCTGTCTGTCTGTCTGTCTATCTGGCGAGTCAATTGGCAATGACGCGCTTCGTGATGGCTGCGAGTGTTGCACGTTTTACAAAACGGAAATTGAAGCATAAAATTGCCAAGTTGCAAGCAAAAAGCACCAAAGTCAAAGAGCAGTAACAATCACAACAACAACAATAACTGTACACCACACACGCGCAAGCTAGCGGAAACAAGTTTATTTAGCGTTGAAATTGTGTAAATGATCTTTAGATTCGCAAACATTATCCGGATATAAAATGCCCGAACAACAGCAACTAAAACAACAGAAACAACAACAGTTAATTTTAAATGGGAAACAAAATGGAATTCGTTCTCATAGAGCACAAAAAACAAACAACAACAAAAAAACAACACACAAATAATAAGCGATTAACATATATCCCACTGAATTTGTAGTATACTTACAAATTAGGTATGCATAGCTTCAATACTTGCGGAAGCGAAATGGAAGCTTCTCTTTTACATTTATAATTTCAAATATTACTCTGCTAAAAAGTATACAACACTTTTTAGTTTGCGCTCTTGTAGGTGGGAAAGTTACTGTTAGCGATTTTAATGCGAGTTTAAAATTCGAATTATGGTTTAAATCTTATAATAAATTAATGTCAAATATGTGTCGGAACAAAAAGGCAAAAGAAATTAAGCAGGAAGCAAAAACATAAAATTAAATAAAAGTGCGCTGCGCAGCTAGCTCAAAATTTTAATTATATTTGCAATTGCAATGCCATAAATTTTCAACACAAACACAAATACCCACACACACTGTGTGCTTCAGCAGCCGCAAGTTTTGCTCAGAGGTATGCAACAAACGGCGAAGCGAAAGCAGTAGTGGTGGGAGTGGAGGTGTACTGGTGTGTTTAACATGTGTATGCGGACAGCAGCAGCAGCAGAAGCAGCGACACCTACGCAGCAGCTACGGCAACCCAAAATATGTGGCAAGATATTTTAATATGGCCAAAGGTGCGAGGTGTGTACAAAAGTGAGGCAAGATGTAGGAGGTTGGGATCCGCGCGGGAGTCGCTTAGGGTCGTTGGCAGATGTAAACCTTAAATTAAATTGCAATTTGTGGCTTAATTTATTTTAATAGCGCGCGACGGCGACTGAGATAGAAAACCTAGAGAGCAAATGGGAGAGAGAGACAGATGGACAGACGGAGAGATAGAACGACAAAAGTTAAAGCATACTTAGTGGCTACACACATACATACATAAGCACACACAGCCAAACACTCGGGTAATGCTATTATTGGAATTTTAATTTCCTATTTTTAAAGCTGTCGTGTTCCAAAACAACTGTCTTCGGCTGCCTTGAGTGCTTCCTTCCGTTTGTAGTCAGACTCTGTGTCTATACACTTGCCAAAGGGTATTTGTAACCGTGTCGTTTAGTGTGCCAACGAAATAGGTGATTATACAGCCAGCGTTGACTGTCCATATTGAAAGTTATAGGGATATTTTTTTGAAACAGATGCTCAATTTACCATAACGGTCTGTAAGAGTATATTATTTTCGGCGTACACCAACTAAGCTGTTCTTTCCTATTTGGCTCTTTTTCGGTTCTGACACAAGTAGCTCCGCGTTGCCTCCGAAATAATCCTTGCTGTCTGGCATTCGGTTTTGGCGGGTGTGCAATTTTACGCGAAGCTACAATGCATCAATCAAAGCGTTCGCTCAGCGCGTGTGTGTCTGTGGTGGCAACAATTTTAAGCCAAGCCACAGCTATAAAGTCTAATACTGCGAGGACAATCATCCAATCACCTGCTCAGACAGACAGAGAATTAGAGAAAGGGAGTATGGATGGGGTGGGCAATGGTGGTGGAGTGTGTGGTGTATATTACAGATCTAAGGATATTCTCTGCTTTTCGCTCTGTTAGCTATTTAAGTCGTTGTCAAATTGGAATAGATTAAGAAATATTTTTAGAAGCTTTATCGATTATAACTTCATTGGCACTAATTGAGATTTTCCAAGAATTTTAGTTTGGTTTTTATAAGACTTAAAAATATTACGTGAACAAATATAACAATTTAGTGTTATTATATATATTACCATTTTTCTAATCTTAGCTTCTTTATTGTGCTATATCTTATGTGCTCACTGGGTAATTTTGTATGTTAGCTCGATAATTGCCTACCAACGTCCTGGCAGTGAACTGTGGTCATTGTCAGATGCTATGGAAACAGACGCAACCACACCCAGACATGCACACACACAAGCTATAAGCCTATTATCGCGGCAAGAGAGCAGTGTCATCTTGCTGTAGATGTTGCAAGATGTCAAGCATGATTCTTACGTCTGGCACGAACACATGTCAGCACAGTTCTTCCTCTTCTTCTTCTTCTTTGACTTGCCGTTGTGGCCAACAGCAGGCACCTGACATCAACAACCACCTGACATCATGTCAAAACAATAAAATGTGCAACTAATGCGATTACAAGTTGAATAACAGACTCTTCTCTAGCTTGTCACTATCTGCGCTTTAAATCGCATAAATTTATGCAAAATTATGATGAATTGATTTGCGTCTGGGGAAACTTGACTTTGGTCGAGAGTCGTCGAGGGTTGTCATCTCATTATGCAGAGCGCCTGAGCCAGAAAGAAGCGTGACAATGAGACAATGTCCAAAAATTTCATGTTGCTTCTGCCCATTCCTTTTTTTACATTTGCACATTACCACACAGCAAGAAAAATGTGTATAGATATTGAATAAAATACTTTGTAAATACTTTAATAAGAACTATTTGCTTACTAACTTAAAATGATCACAACAGGTCTTTAATAAAATACGAATTTGTTCGAATTAGTAGATATAAATACTAAAATCTTTTTAAATGATTTTTAATTATTTTCTTTAGATCAAGATGAAATATCTAACTTAATGTAAGTTTCGTACTCAGCTGGTGAGTTGCCTAATACCAAACTAATAATGAAAAAAATGCTTGCAATTAAAGACTTCCTCAATACTACTTGAAAATGATGGAAGAAGTTGGGATTTAAGAAATTTAAAATTTTCACAAGCAAATCTTTTTTTTTTCTCTCTGTGCACTTCCTGTTGCCCAGTGCATTTCAGTGCGGGACGCGTGCTAGTTGAATTTATTGTGGCTCAGAAAGTTGCCTTCGGTCTCCTGTCGCGTCATGTCTGGAAGGGTTGCGTGGGATGGGGCGTGGTTGTGGAGCTGCCCAGCAGCAATTTGCAGTTTTACGCTTACTTAAATTGTGTCTAACGTGACAAAAGCCAAACAACGGGGGCGCGTGCATTGGGGGTAGTTGTTGCTTTTGCTAAAATTCTTCTACACCACCCCATTTTCTTTGAAACTCATGCTCTCCGTCTAAAGGGGTTAGATCGTCATGGTGGCGTAAAAATTTTATTGTTATGTCGTTTTCCCCACAGTTGTTGGATGTGGTCGGAGATACAGTTTATTCAGTTTGTTGTCGGCCACAATCGATATTAATATTGGGTATACAAATTGAAAATTATGACACAGCGCTAGGCGGGAAATTCATTTATGTTTTATGGTTAACACTGGATTACAAATATAATACACAAGAGGGTTTAGCGCACACAAGGGGTTAATAACCAAGCGTATAGAAAGCATTAAGAGCAAGTGAGAAGCGATTCGATAGAAGCATAGCAAGAAGGGAAGCAAGCAGCAAATAAGGTTAAGCTAAACACAAGAATCTACATAATCGATTGGAAGAGTCGCTTCAGAGATGCAAATCAAGAAGTAAAGATGTGAAGTTCTGAAGCGAGAAACGATTACGAGCCTCAGATGTAAAGCTATTAATAAACAAGCAACGCATGTCAAAGATTATATAAACTTTAAAACCAGAACCGAATTGCAATCATTATAAATTAAAAAACAAAAAAACCAGAAGATTTATGAAAGCTATATAATATATAGTAGTCCGATTTATATATTTCTTGTTTGAATATTGTAAGGCCTCATTCTTAAAGTCTTATCCTCTATTGAAAATCTGCCAACGCTGTACGAAAGAAAATTTGCATTTTAAAATCATTTTTTGGGAAAATTAAAGAAGGACATTAAAATGTGGAGAAAACAATGAAAATGCTTCTGCAGCTATCTGCTATCGGAAAGCCGCATCTTTTGCAAGCTAAATGAATCTTGATGCGTGTATCCGCATTCGCAACCCCCCCGCCAGGAATTGAATGCGAAAAGCAAACCCTCAACCCCAACGCCCTTCGTCTCACACTCACAACCCCCAACAGCGCACATATGAAGCGACAACCCTCTAGTTTTTGTGTGTTATTCGAACTCAAGTCTGCGGCCTGTTACGTAATTTGATAAGAATGCGAAGAAACCCACCCAAAACAAAAAAACAAAACAACAACAACAAAAAACTCAAACCCATGGCATACACTGTACAAAAGTTTAGTATAAACCAACTATATAGAAAATAACAGTAAAAAGAATTTTGATTAGCAATTAATTGGATTTTGATTTGAATTTAAGGATTGATTTGTAACATGAAAGTGAATTAAGGTGTGGAATTGAATTATTTAAGCTTAGCTACAAAGTAAAAGCCGATTACAACTAAATAGATTTCTTTGATAAAATAATTGAAATCGAAATTTCACTTCGAATATTATTCAGAAATAGTTAAACATTTTGTTAGTGTGTAGCAACAGTCAATTCAGTTAGACCGCCACTAACCCCCAACACCCCTTATGCGTAGTTACAGTCTCTCAGTTACTCTCAGCTTTCTCTCGGGATTCTGTGGTCCACTTTGCTTTTGGCTTTCTGCATTTGCATAATATTATTTTCCATTTGTTTCTGTTTGCCTTTCGAGCAAATATTGTCAATTCCAATTGAATTTTGACATTAGTTGAGATGCTGTCACTCCCGCTCACATTTCTCTCCCCCCTTGCACGACCAGCCCACATACCCGGCTCCATCTTTTTGAATTGTTCTTTTTTTAGGGACTCATGCGATTTGTCATGCCGACTAAAAGACTTGAGGAATAGTCGAGATTTGCTTCACGTGCGGATTTCTTGCCGCTTTTGTTGCCTCTCTGGCTTTACGGCTTTATGGTTTACCTGTCCAGCCTGGTATTATGACCAGTTACGTATGGGGGCGTCGGGATGGAGACAAGCGCATTGAATATTTGAACCGCAACGCTTCTCCACTCAAAAAAAAATATTTGCTCTTTAATTGGGGTTCGTTCATGAACATTCTTTCTATATTGACGATTTAAATTTCTTTCTTTCCCAAAACCAATTATTCAAAAATTCTGCATTTAAATAAAACTTTTTATTTAAAAACAATAAGTTTCAAATCTTACGCGATTTTCTCAATTGATTATTTATTCTGAGTGTAGCTTCAATATCTGATAATTGCACCCGACAACAACAACCACAAACAACAGTCGAGATTTTTGTGTAAAACACAAAATTGAAGAGACGCCAAAGGAATTTTCTGTTGACATTTTTTAATTTTACACTTGACTGACTGACGCGCATCTGACTCGCAGCAGCAAGACATCCCAAACCGCCGCTTTCACCAGTCCCTGAACTCTGTGCCTGTTCTGTGTACCAAGAATTAGAGCAGGTAATATGTCTGCGTGTGTCTATATAAATAAACTTAATATCAAAATGCAACTCGCTGGCATATAAAAGGTGGATTTTACGAGTCGCTCGTCAAAAGCACGAAAGCACTCAGCAAAATGCAATAGATTGCAACTGTCCCCGTACACGAAACTAATATAATGACACGTAGACATGTCTTAAATCGTTCTTAGTGATTCGAGCCTTAAAGCGGCCGCTGATGAAATTGTTATATCACACACGAGTTGCCCAATTTAATAACTTCGACCAACCAATGTAGAAAAAAAATTCGAATTTGCCCATAACTTGGCATTAATGACATTATAAACAAATGTCAAAATTTTGATTTTTACATTAGGAAACAGGTTCACATCTCTAACTGCCATAAAAAGTGGTTTCATCTTCATGCCTACTGAATCTCTGCTATAAGCACGAATTCAAGTACCGTAGCATGTATCTCGTATATTAATAAACGCATCGCTAGTCATTTTGGGTAGGATGACTTGGTTAACAAAAATGAATTTTATACAAGAACACCTCTATCAACTGATTGTTCCGTTGCCAGCTATGTGATATAGGGATTCGGTCGAGCCGGGATAAAATTAAAAAAGTTTCACCAAGATAGGTTCAAAGCTTGAGAGACTAGTTTATATTAAAATAAACATACGGACAGACATTTCGACTGGGTTAGTAATGCTGGTCAAGAATATATATACCTTATGCATTGCAAACTCCACGACAAAATTATAGTACCCATGATAATTAATTAATTGATAATTGAATCTATTATTACTTTCCCAACTCTGACACCATTTTATAGATTATGAAAAATGCAGTTTGCGTTTATTTCGGGATTTCAGCACTTTCATTTCCATCTTTTTATAAAGAGAGACTTGAAATGTGCTGATTTTTTTCGGGTAGCTACATATTGACTACTTCGTTCATTCAGCTGTGTAAAGCGATATTCTTAGTGGATTGCCAAGGAAATCTATGCAAATTGACTGACAGCTTATTCTTTTGGCTTTGATTCAACAAGAACAGCAAACAAAACCAAATACTTTTTATCCATTGCTTATCTGCCATCTCTCTCATCCTGCAGCTTACATCTCCTTTTGGCTGCAGTCAGTGTTGAACCCATTGTATTTGCATAGCTGGCACGTGTCCTGAGTGTCCAGACCAATCCCAAAATCGAAATCAGTTAGTATACACTTACCTAACTAACACCAGCCCGTCCAACCCCCCCACCCTCCACCCCCCTAATGCCGACCCTTCCGACCAAGCCCCTGGTAATTGGCAACGAGCTGCTCTCAGCAGGTTTCCATGTTATAAAGACATTTGCATATTTGCTGTTTATGTTGAAAGCAAGATTCCGTTATTAACATTATTTAATTTGTTTACTTCGCATTTGCTTCAATAGCTTTAACCCTTCGCCCCACACCATGCCACCAAAAGTGCGAAGGGGGATGGGTGCGGGCCGAGGGCTTAAGGGAAAATGGGGCTAAGGGGAAAGTTGCAATGAGCGCAGTGAAGGTGAATGCTCAAAATTCTGTTGACCGAAGCGGTTTTTGTGGCTCAATTGGATTGGGGATTTTGTTTGCTTTCGCTGTAGTGTGCGTGTGGATGAAGGGTTCCTTTCGTTAATTGCAATTAAGAATGCTGCTGCTTCTCTTTCTCATCTTATCTTACTCTTAGCTATAATTATAGCACACTCAGCACTCAGCACACCCACGATCTTGGGCCAAAGAGCTGCCATAAATAATACCAAGAGCTTTGTTTTCTGATCCGGTCTGGTTGAAATTTCGTGTTTCATTTAAGTGCTGCTAGTGCTAAAATAAACAAACTCCAGGTTGAGTTACTACTGTTTTGGAATAAATGGATAATAATAACTCATCACACAATTAATGCGTTTCAATTTAATGTTCATAATAAAATAGTTGTTCATCGAATGTAAAGTTTGCTTGTAACAGTAAAGAAAATGCGTATAGTTAATATATACCAGATTGTCTAACAATCAACATTTTCTCAAGTTGAAATTGAAAATCGTTTAATGTCCTACATAAATTAATTATATATCGATATCATTTGCAAATATGTATGGTGAATTTTGATATTCATCTTAGTTGAATTATGATTAAGCTTTATAATAATTACTATAAACTGCATTTGAAGTCTATAATCATGGAATGGATTTTATTATGACAGCCCTTTTATTAAATTGCATGCACGGCACTTGTCTAGAGATTTTGATTAAGCCTACTTTACTTTGCGTGACTTGCTTGTGTACTTACCATCAAGAATTTGTATAGATGTCTGCAGACAGTGCTGAAAGCAAAAACATATTTAACAAGTATGAGAAAATGAGAACACAGACTGCATAAATATAAAAGTGAAAATTGACTACTTATTTTTTTATACATATATATAAATTATTGCAATAGCCTGCCAAGCAACCACCCCCGCACGCAATTGCTTTTGCCTTTGGCAGGCTCTTGTTTTGTGTTTTTTGCCCTTTGATTATCGGCAATCGACCGGCAGTCGCAACCCTTAGCCACTTTGTCTAACTCTTCTTCATCTGCTTTTCACTCGTTCAGCTTCTTTTCCATCTTACGCTGTGTCTGACCCAGACCAAAGAAGAAGCGAAGGGGATGGAAAGGGAGGAGTGGCGGGGTGGGTGGGGTTTACGGGGTGTATAATATTGCGTCTGTGCAGTGTCTCGTCGCCTGTCGATTCGCATTTCCTTTGAGTTGGGTCTCCTTTGCCTGTGTCCAAGTCCAACTTTCGTTTGGGGCTTTTCATTTCATTTGCTACGGAAGTTGCTAAACGCTGCATCCGTTCGATGCATGTGTGTGTGCGTGTGTGTATAGATGTTTGTGTGTGCGCGTAATGGTTGTTGTGTATGAGTGTATGTGTGTGTGTGTGTGTGTGTGTGTGTGTGTGTATTCTTGTCCAGCTTTCACCTGAACGACTGTAATATATGCGTTGCTTGATTTGATTCGAATTGAATTCGTTGCCTCATGAGTTGGTACAAATCTCGGTCTGATTTACCGATTAGTTGCTACTATGGCACCCAAATCTACATGCCTCCCTTTTCAGTTGCAATCACTGTGCACCCTTTCCACCCTGATCACCACAAATGTTAATTGGCAAGTTTTCTCAGCAAGTACGCTAGAAAAAATGCTTGCTTTTTATTTCGGTTATTGTTTCAGCTTTGGTTTCTCTTAAAATAATAAAACTTGAAACTTAAGCCGAGACTAGCTTGTAATAGCCGCAAAGTACGCAATAACAAAAAAAAAACCCTACACAAATCCTTGCGAACAATCTTGACCGGACCAAGTTTCGTCTTCCTCAAGTTGACATACCCTGTAGACGAAATAATGCATAGATGAGGTATCAAAATGTCCAGAATTACGTTGCTCTTTAAAGTTAACGTTGTAGTTAATCTAGTTAATAATATACACTTTCTCTCTATTATTTCAATTACTTTTACATTGTAGATCTTCATGCCTAAAGTTTTGTCAACTCTTATTTTCATCTGATTTAACTTTCGCCCAATTAGCAACATATTTTTATACAAAACTTAAGTATTCCTATCCCACTTTACTGGGTACCTCCACAACAGTAATATGTGATGTTTTTCGTGACGTCATTAAATCCAAGCCAAGCCACACGCTCATCTTTGGCAACAACGACTTCAACTAAGACGACAGTTTTTTGGTACATTCCATAAACTTGCAGCATACGCTGCGGCACACCGTATTTTCCCTCGGCCAACATCCTTAACTCACTGTCCTTACATAAAAAAGGAGAAAAGTTTGAAGGAAAAAAAAATCGCAAGTTTCAGACGAAAGTAAAAACACCGCTTCGACAGTCGACAGTCAAAACTTTTTTGATTATCTTAATTGCGATTACGGGACACCGAATACTCCCCAGCATCCAACATCCAACTCACTTTTCCCCACTTTTCCCATTCCCATTCCCATTCCCATGCAAACCATGCGTGTTTGTAACCCAAAACAAGCAGACAGACAAACAGACAGCCAGACAATCGGACAGTTAGATAAATAGATAGAGAAGCTGGGATTGATAGCATAGATAGCGCAAGAGGGGGTGAGATAAGAGTTGGGGTTTGTCTTGGAGACCCCAACAGACAGACGTACTGAAATTAGGCGGAAAGCTCTAGACGTTTCGCCAATCCGCACTCCGCTACTCGAAATTAACAAGATTGGATCCCTTTCCCTCACAAACGTTGAACACGAAGAAAACAAACAACAAAAACAACAACAACAACAAAAAGTGTGGCCAAGCAATGAAAGAAATTGGGCTATCAAAAAGCTGCACAAAAGTTTGACCAACTCTGGTGAAGGGGCACTCATACTGCTCTTGGGCATAGCATACCCTGTAAATTAGTTGCTTTCTGGTTATGCCAAGTTAGCTTAAATCAAAATATATAACAAATAGAGAGAATTAATTACGTAAAATTAATTAAAGCTAAGTAAGAAATTGAATGCAATAAAATTGTTTTTAATAATCTATATGTGTATATATATATAATTTAAAATAGTATAAATATATACAAAATATAGCCAGTGTTAGCTTAGAGCCGCAAAACTTCAGCTAGTAAAGGGTGTGCAGCTGTCAAGCAACTGTCGAGATTTGTCATCAGTATTTTTTCGACTCGTAGCCATATAGCCAGTGTGTTGTCCATTTTCTTGCCGACATCCGCTTGGGGCCGAAAGTTTCTCCAAAGTTTTTGAGCAGCGTTTGACTGGAATGACGAGGTATTCGGCCCTGTTCTTAGCCACCTACCCACACCCGCATCACCCTCGCCAGCTCATTTCCTGCCACCACCACCACCACCACGACCACCACCCATCACATGGCACACAACACAATTGGAAAATAATCATAGTTTGGCGAAAAAATTCTGATTATGTTGGGGACTGCAAACAGTCGCTTGGGGCGCATCGAGGACCTTTTGGCCAGTTGCAGCTAATCTACTTACAATGTGAGAAATAAGCTAATAGAAGCACGCATACCCCTACTCCAAATATCGAGCCACCCCTCTGCATCATTCAATGTATAGCTTTAGCTGTGGAACTGCCCTATAATTGCTGGCCATAAAAAGCAATAATGGACCTTATTGATTTTGCAACTGAGCTATTAAATGGGGCAATCCAAATGCCTGACTATTAAGTCTATGCCGATCAATAGCATGAATATCCTTATGTAAATGAATAAAATACTACAAGGCATTTGTTTTACAATTGTTCTTTTGGTGAACGCAATGATTCGCAATGCAGCTTTACTTTATGAATAATATCAAAGGAATACGGTTGATTTTAAATTATTAGCGTAACGTTGCCACCTGTGCATAAAAGTGCATTAAGGAGTCGCCTTCCAATCCCGCTTCATTTTTGTCAGCTCTTCCTCTTATAATGTAAGTATTATTTGCCGTTATCTGCCCTAACGACAGGATAAACCACTTTGCGGCATTGTGATACGTGCTCAGAGAAGGACAGATTCACACACACACACATACAGAGAGGGAGAGAGAGAGAGAGTGAGAGAGTGAGAGAGTGAGACTGCTTTTAGGTTGAGGGGTGGGCATTGTGGCATTTCCTTATTTTATGCAAAAAATGGGCACAATGTGTCATTGCCGACGCTGACAACTTTGATGAAGTGTCGCGTTGACAGAATCGTCGCGGATGACTCTAGAGTACCAGCTCTACACTCAAAGAAAAAAAGGGGGTACAATATATGCATTAATATTAATTTAGTAATGCACATTGTTGCATTCTTAAAAAGATCGAAATTCAATTTAAATTCAACTCTGAAATCGTATTCAATTAAAATATAATCAGTTCAATCTAAAGTTCAAATTCATTAATTAGCAAATCGAGTAGCGTTTTATCTGAGTGTATGATTGGGTATGTTTGGAGTGTGGGTGTGGTACGATGAATCAGGCGCTGAGCGGGGAACGCTCCCTGACATAAAATGTGTAAAATATTGGCTGTCGACATAAAAGACTGGAATGGGGCAACGCAATTGGTAAAACCTGGGAATTCAATTTATATGCAAATCATATGCAGCCATCAAGGCAAATATTAAATAGAAGTGCGCTCTCCCACAGACCACAAACCCACCATTACACACACACATACACACACTTTGGCTATGCGTAAGTATTTTCACAAAATATTTATTAAAAAAAAAATAATTATGCAACATGTGAGGTTATTTAAATAGGAGCAGCAGCAAAAGGAGCATCAACACCCCACATTCTATGTTTATAACGTATTGGTAAAAGAGATGTGATAGGGCGATACGAAGTGGAGTGGGATCTGGGGGGGAGGGGGGGGGGTATCTGTGTGTGCAAGCCAATCATATATACAATTCAAATTTGGTGCTTCTCTGTAGTTTAGTTTGTGAAATTCACGAAAACAGAATTTCATTATAGCTTTAAGACTGATATTTTTTTCAACAAGTTTCATTAAATAAAAGTCTTTAAATCGTCTGAAAGACTTCTGTATAATAATTAGGCATGTATAGGCATATAGAAACGATCGATCACAATTGAAGATGTTATTATTTTTATTAACTCAAGACATTATATTAACTATGCATATTTAAATGCGTGCAGGGATCTATGTAAAATAGCGAATACCCGCATCGTAATCTTCGCGTACATCGTATGCAGTGGGCGCATACCTATTGTAGGCACTGTACCCGCTATTTGCGTTGCAGCCGCATGGCTTCTCCTTGACTATTTTTTTGGGATACTGGATCTCCTCTTCTTCTTCCTCCTCCTCTTCGTACTGCTTCTTGTAGCGCTCCTCGTTCAAATGTTTGGCACAGGTCGGCTTAGTGGTATAGTTGTCGCTGTAGCATTCGGTGGTTGTTCTATGCTTTTGCTTCTTGCTGATCTTATCCTCGAGTTTCGCAATCTCCTTTTCCTTGATGCCTTCAAAGAATTCGAGTTCCTTGAGCTTCTTGTCTTCGAAAAACTCTTTGATTTTCACCAATTCTTTCTCCTTCTTCTCCGCGAACAGATTAAGAAAATCCAATTTCTTGAGCGCCTCCTTCTGCTGCTTCACATCCATTTTCTCTGCCAGATCTTCTAACTTGGGCAGCTTCAGCAGCCAGGCTTGTGATAGTTGCAATGCTGCAATTTGTAGATTGGTAGAGTTTCGAGCCATTTCAAGCCCCTTTAAGCCACTTACCCATTGCGGCAATCAGCAGCAGCATTAGTTGTTGCCTTATTGTTGTGCTTGGCATTTTTGCTTGTGCGTTGGATGTTGTGTCTGACTGCTAACTGTTTCCCTTTGTCTGTGTCTCTGCCTCTGTCCCGCCAGCTGCTTTTAAGCCAAAAGTCTCAGCAGCTTGGTCAAAGCTCAGCTCTTTTGAGGCTTGAAGGTGAGCCCGAGGCACGTGCTGCACTCCAGCTGATAAGCACGTGTGCAATTATTTGGATGCATTAAGAATATGTATGCTTTTGCGTCTTATCGTTGTCACTTGGCATGTGGCTTATTGATAGAAACACCCCACCTGTTCAGCTATCCCCGTCTCTCATTGCTTTCTTCTGCATACGGTTCAATGCACTTGGCACTTTCGAATAGATAAGATTGATAGCATATAAATATAAACAAAATTGACTTTTTGCCAGAATAGCAGATTTTATTCTTATTGATTCTAACACATCTATGCATGTAAGTATGTATGTACGTATGTAGCCACCCTCTTGGTCAGTTGTCAGTTTGATAAGTCGACGGTAACACACATTTTGTTCTACGTCTCTTGCAATAATTCGTTCCACGAAACAAACTTGCCGAGAGTTGTGTGCGACAATGAGGGAATTTTTTCTTTGCAAATCGGGTGGATTGGGACTTTAATTGAATGCGCCCTAAAACGAGCTCTGAAACTGGGGAGCGGCATCGCTAATTGACTTGGCTGTTGGCCATTATCAGCTGAGGGGTTAACGTGCGGAGAAGCAAATGGGCGGAGGAGGGGATAGTGGGTGTTGGAGTTGATGTGTTGAAAGTGGAAGTTAAATTGTATTTGTTTAGTGCGCCTGCACAAGCCACTGCGGCATGGTGTCGAATGTGCGCCTGCTTGCAACTCGAACTTCAAGCAAATATTTTTTTGCCACATGTGGCAGGCTTGCGTGTGTGTGAGTAGTGTGTGTCTATGCATGTATTTGTTGTTGGCTTGTTTTGTGTGGCTATTTGTGCTGAGCAAACAATTTGCTAAATTAATTGCACACCAACTGCTGTTTGCCATTGACTGCTTGTGTATGGGTGTGTGAGTTCTTGTTATTGCTAGCAATGTTGTTTTTGCCTAAACATAACACTGCACATCGGCTGTGCACAGCAAATACTACGACCAAATCAGCATTTTTTGGCTTGGAAAAGAGAAGAGAACATTTGAAAATCTAACTGTGAACGCGTGAAATAAATGCATACAAATATTTAAAAACTTTGAAACATTTTCAGACAAGGGCGTGGCCCTTCAGAGCCACCTTTATAAAATGCTATGTAAGTCCTCAATAATTCATGAATGAAGCTAATGCTCGTAGTTTTTTCTTACTTTTACGTTTAGACATCGCAAACGATGATATCTTGCTGGGAAGCTACATTTAAATGCCTGTAAATAATCAGATGGAATCGTTGTATTAATTATCTTATACGCCGAGTTTCATTCAACTCGGGCAAAAAATACAAATTCCATTTCAGAATTTTACTTAAAAGATATAGAATTGTAACTTGACCGTTTGACAAAGTCTTTGAAGATTCATTTCCTACATAATATCATAACATTAGCAAGTCGTAAAACGATAGCTGTCAATTTTCGTTAACTACCAGTTTGTTACAAAACAAACCAACTAATACTAATTTATGCAACTTATTTTGCTTAATAGCATATACGCAACATTATAATTCAATGCCAACTTTAAATTTCCTTAAAATAGTTGTTTTCACATGTCTGTGCATAATATCTTTACACGTAAGCAGTATTTGTTTAACTGCTTATTTAATTGCCTAGTTTGAGTTTTCTTCTTTAATTTTTTCTTTCTTTTTTTTTGCTGATATAATCAGCTGCGTTTTATTTTATTTTAGATCATTTTCGTTTTTCTGCTGTTCGCAGCTTGTTAATGACTCGATTTTGTGTGTTTTTTTTTGCTTTTATTTTTGTTTTCGATTTTTCCAACATTTTGCTGATGGTGGAATAGAAAATGAAGAATCAACATTATCGTTGAATTGTATATGAAATAATCATGTTATTTGCTTTAGTATTATGTTAGTTCTGTATAATACAAGTACAAAATGTGATAAGTAAAATAAATAATAAATATATAAATATACTAATTCGTTGATAGTATGTTTAGTTAATGGTAAAATGGCCTTAGCTGAATTGTGTATAGTGTAGTAGGTATTATGGCATAATGCGCTGATTGTCGATGTTGCCCAAATTAAGTGGCAACTCTGGAAGTGGCTCCAACAGGGCCCGATCATCGAACTCGCTAGCATTATTTTCATTATCAATATCATTATCGCCAGACATTGTTGACGCGACTGTTGGTGCTTCTGTTGTCGTTGTCGTTGTTGTTGTTGTTGTTGTTGTTGTGCGTCTACGCAACTTACGACCCTTGCGTCCTTTACGTCCCTTGCGGCCTAAACGTTCCTTTTTCTGTTGGATCAGCTGCTTGGCTAAATTTAGGGTTGCCAACTGTCCAAAAACAGTTGGATAGGGCGCCATTGGATAGGGCTGCAAAGTTGTCGTTGTTGCTGTGCTGCTACTGCTGCTGCTGTCAGCAACTGTTGTTGTGATTGGTGTTGTTGTTGTGGTTGGTAACTCTGTGGTAGTATTCGCAGCAATAATTGTTGTTGCTGTTGTATTTGCTTGTGGTGTTATTGGTAATGTTGTTGTGGAGCTTGTTGACTCTGTTGTTGGTGCTGCTGCTGTTGTTGTGGAAGCTGATGTTGTAGTTAAGTTGCTTAAGTCTGGTGTCGTTGGTGTTATTGTTGTTGCCGTTGTTGGTGTTGTAAAAGTTGCTGTTGTAGTTGAGTTGTTCAATTCTGGTGTTGATGCTGGTGTTGTTGTCGTGGTTACTTCTGTAGTTGAGTTGCTCAAGTCTGGTGTTGATGCTGGTGTTGATGCTGGTGTTGATGTCGTTGCTGCTTCTGTAGTTGAGTTGCTCAAGTCTGATGTTGATGCTGATGTTGTTGCTGGTGTTGATGCTGGTGTTGTTGTCGTTGTTACTTCTGTAGTTGAGTTGCTCAAGTCTGGTGTTGATGCTGGTGTTGTTGTCGTTGTTGCTTCTGTAGTTGAGTTGCTCAAGTCTGGTGTTGATGCTGATGTTGATGCTGGTGTTGATGCTGGTGTTGTTGTCGTTGTTGCTTCTATAGTTGAGTTGCTCAAGTCTGGTGTTGATACTGGTGTAGTTGTCGATGTTGCTGCTGTAGTTGAGTTGCTCAAATCTGGCGTTTCTGTTGCAGCGGTTGTTGTGGAACTTGCTGCTGGTGTTGTAACTGTTGCAGCGGTTGTTGTGGAACTTGCTGCTGGTATCGTAACTGTTTCTGCTGTTGTTGAGCTATCAGCTGTTGCCGTTGTAAATGTTACTGCTGTGGTGCTGCTTGATGATGATGCTGTTGCTTCTGTTGTGCTTGTTGGTGCTATTGTTATATTGTTCCCAGCCGCAGCAGCAGCAGCAATCACCTCGCTAATATTGATTGTTATTGTCTCATTGAGTCTCGTCTCATTCAAAGATTGCAACGCATTATTCGAGCTGACAATTGTTGCTACAAATGTTTCTGATTTCTGCGCCGTCGACAGCTGACAGCAAGCGGCTGAAAATCGTCAATAGTTAGTTAAGGGAATTAATTAGAAGGCCGGAAGACAGCAGAACCCCACTGGCTACCACAGGGCAACCACATGACAAACTAATTACCTAATGCTGTCACCACAACGAGTGCAATTAAATGACAACGTGCCTGCAAAACTGGCAGCAACATTATGCGAATTGACATTGCGGTTGTTGCCATAGTTACTGTTGTCATCCTAGTAATTCCTTAATTGGCCTCTGGGTGCTTGTTGATGCTGCTGTTGCTGTTGCTTAACAAATTTGGTTAATTGAACTGATTTGCAAAATATTCATCAGATGCTTTTTTATATTGCACGTCGCACGGAAACGTGTGGAATGTACGTGAGTTTCACTATTTACTTATCTGTTATCTTGTATCTGCCAACAGTCATCTGTCAGATAACAATCACACATTGTAGCAATTGTTGCTGTTGTTCTCTGTTGCTGCTTGTCGATGGCATCTTTGATACCGGAAATATAACCACGTGTTGGTGGCTCACACCCAGCTTTAACCATCGGAAGCAATTTAGAACAAATTTTCTATTTGGCTAGTTTGCTTGCTATTCATTTTGAGGGCCGCTGCTGCTCTTTCAACTTGGTCAACTGGCACGTAAACTTGGCCAACAGCTGGCAATTATTTGATATGCGAAAAGACAGAAGCAACGGCTCTCTGCTTTCAGATTGTTAACAGCTGCATTATATTGAACATTAGAGCAATCTTTTCTTTTGTCAATATCATTTTATAATCCACCCTTATGACTTATTTTATTTAATTCTTTCAGTAATTTTTCTTGCACTTGTCAAAAATTGTGTATTTAATGTATTTATTTACGTTTTGGATTTAAATATTGTCACATATTGCGGATAGATAATTGTTGTTGTCAATGAGTGCAACAAATAGACTAGTTTCCGACTAATATATACCCTCTATTTCAGTAATGGTGGTGCGTAGTGAGACAGAACGAGAAAGAGAGAAATAGAAAAAGTAAATAACTATTTTTAATGATATTTATTTATTATAAATATACAGCTGATTTGTATGAATCATTTTGTAGACATATTTAATGTGGATATGGATTTTATATACCATATACAAGACTGTATATACTACTTTTGCTGTATATACTGCAATGTGATTTATATTCACAGCCTGAGATATTTTCTATCTAATTCTTTATTCTGAACATTACCCAATTCTAACAATACAGGTTGGACCATTATACATTTTAATTCACCCAGATACTATATATAATTATTTAATTAATTTTTTTATTACGCTAACTATAATTTTAAGCCAATTGATTTTAATCTAACTTATTTTAATTTTAATGTTTGCGGACTCTACTCTACACGAAATAAAAGCATAAGTAAATTTAATGAATGAAAATTATATTAGACATGGTAAACTTAATTAACTTTAATATGCCTTGTGCGGCTGGCTGATGACAGGGCATAGGGCATGCTATGAATACACACGAAAACAATTTGCACAACCGTTGTTGAAATTTTAATTATTTGAAATAAACGTGACCAAGAGTAAATGCAAGCTATAGGCATGCATATTATTAAAACGGAAAAAAATACAACAAATTATCTAAACACAAAAATTAACAGATCCAAACAGGGTGCTTTATTTAAGATTATGTACTGATATTATATAAGTAGAATATACAATAGTGTATAACTTGTGTCTAAAAAACAGATATGAGTTAGTTATAGATAATATCGCCCATTTAGTTGAGTAAGGTCAGTTCGAGACTGAGAGAGACAGGTTGAAAGGAAGGGCGAATAATACACACATTTGCTGTTACTACGTGCTAAAGCATATATTGAAATACTCAACAGTTTTTCCTATATAAGTTGGTTAGTTTGGGCAACAAGTAAACAGTTCCGATTAACAACTTCTACAAACATGTTCAACAAAACGTTCCTCGTGGCCCTCATCCTGTGTGGTATGTAAAATAATATAGGCCTGGATATATCAGGGGTATTCTCACTCATCTTCTACTGTTGCAGCCTGCCACTTTGGCGCCATAATGGCACGTCCTCAACTGCCCTCAATACCCGGATTTCCCCAATTTCCTGGACTGCCTGGAGTACCTGGAGTACCTGGAGTGCCTGGAGTGCCTGGAGTGCCTGGAGTGCCTGGATTGCCTGGACTGCCTGGTACGCCTGGACTGAGCACGATTGGTGGCGTCGCTTCCGACGCCGCAGGTGGACTCACTGCTCCAAAACTAGGCAAATGAGGACTGCGTCAAAAGCAGAACAAAACAAAAATTATCGGCACAAATATCAATTATTAATACAATATTCTTTAAGTGAAACTGTATACAATCTAAATATATATCTATCTATACCGTTATTCATAGAATAAACAAAAACTTTCATGCAAGCTGAAAAAAACGAGAAAGCTTTATTTATTTAAATATTACAGTATTTGATTAATTATGGTAAACAAATCAAAGAAGATGATTCAATATAGCAACTAACTGTCGATTTCTACTATGAGATTACAACTACAGCAACCTACTTTGGCTGCTAAATAAAGCAAATAAGTTTGTTAGCTTAAATAACAATATAATGGAATAAAATCAACCAATAAGGTTACCTAACTAAATAACTACAGAAAATATCTGTGTAAACAAAGTGAAATTAGATTCGAATCAACATACTTGTATAAATATACCATGAAGCCTACATAGATCTTTTAGTACCTTTAATTGCAACATATAAAATGCGTATTATGTACTTGGTTTCCTTAATGATAAATTTAAAATATTATTTTGCAATACTTTACTTACACAACCAATGACGTTGTGCAACACTTAATTGCCCACATCGCTATGTTACGTGTAGTACTGTTCTACCCTATTCAGCACGTAAATTAATGGCCTTTTGGGGGTATTTAGGGCTAGATACAATTGCTTAATAATTCAGTTACACATTTTGTTTCTGACCATCAAGAATGTTCCACAAATGCACAATATGGATTTTAGTGATCGCCTGTAAGTTCCTATTCGACATACTCATTTTCTCATTGAAATTAAATTGTGGTTGCTTTGGACTGTTGACAGTCTTGGTCCTGCAGTCCTGCAGCATGGCCCAAACGACAACGGCAGCAACAACAACAACTACCACAGAAACAATGTCATCCGGTCGTAAGCTTGTCAAGCAGTTTATGAGTCAAGTGCAGGCGCTTATAGCCAAGTTAAGCCAGGACTTGCAGCAGCTGAATGCAGACAACAATGGCAACCGCATTAACATTAGCTAAGTTGTCCGTAAGATAATTTACATAAATATAAATAAATCCAATAAAAGATATTCATATACAATCCACTTTAAGCGCCGCAGAAAAAAAGTCTGTTTCGACGGCTTTGATTGATGTTCATCTGTCTCAAGGGTCAGAGGTCAATACGTTTTTGAGCTACGCACACACAAACAACAGTTTGCCACACACACACAGACAGAGATGCACAAACACAACGTTAGCTGTCATTTGTTAGAGAACACTTCCAAGATACATGCAAAGAGTATAATACAAGTGGTTACACATGTTAACAAGCTGAATGTCGGATATGGAGTTGGTTGGTGGGGGTTAGAGGTGTGCAAGGCCTGAGCGTTAAACGAAATGAAAATTCCACAAATTATTCGTAAAGGCGACTGCAAAAGCAAAAGGCACAAAAAAAGTATGCAAAGACAAGAGGTCGTAAGCTAAATGTGTTAGCCGACTATTGAATGCCCTTTCAGAAGATAATGCTATATCAATAGATTTACGAAATCCTAGAATATGAAGTATGGAAAATAGGATATGGAGTATAGAAAAATAAAGCAATATAATATATTAATACAGAAAACACGTAGAGATACTTCAACATAAGTCATTAATATTTATAAATAAAAATGTAATTAAGAAATCGCATATTGAAACTTTCTGCTATTTAGGCAAATTAAAAAATTGAATAAAATACGCGATTTGTTGCATTTATAATATATAAACTATGATACATGCATAGGAAATTTGTAGTGAATAAGTTATATGTTAATGCTGAGAATGTACGAATATGTAATACAATAAAAATAGCTTTATAGGAATAGATGATGTCACATATGCCAAGACAAAAGGGTTCTGCCTACACACTTGGTTAGCGTATGAAAAAATGTGCCAGGAAAATCTTAACGAAATTTCTCACGTTTGCCATAATTACGAGCAAAATACGTGACATGTGTTTTGACTGCGAATTTAAGCTGTGACCCGCAAAAGCAGCAACAGCAGCAATAGCTTGACGAACTATCCCAAACCCCTAACCCCAAAACACTTACTCCTATCCCCTACCGCTAAGACACCTACACCCCGCTCCAAGGCACTAGGCTTATGCAATCTTGCGTTGCGCAGCTTGTTGCCGTCTTGTTCATATGCATAGATGTTGAAAAGAAAGGGTGCCACCGATGGGGGTGTTGTGTGTGTTTTTTTGGTGGTGTGCACACTCCGAGTTATAAATGGTAATACGCTACGGCTCGTATACATAACCAATAAAAAAAAATCTGTGCCAGCCCCCGAAATATGACGGAGTAACTCGATTCGCAACGACTGTGCGAGTAATTCATAAAAATCTCTTCAGCAAATGCTTGCGACATGAATATGGCCAAGACAATGTGAGAGAAAGAGCGAGATAGAGAGAAAGCGAGGACGAGAGTGAGAGAGCAATTTCCGATTTCATGGGCCTTTTATATATCCTTGTTTTATTTATATATTTGGTTTAGTGCCACATCCTGCTCATCTCTTACATTATTTATAATGCTTTAAAGCCGAACCACAAAAGAATTGCCTGCTTCTTCCTGTTTTCTGCCAAGACTGGAATGGAAATCCCCAAGCGTAGGCTGCGTGATTGAATTGTTGCCTGATTGACAGTTGACAGTTGAAATTGATTTTTGTGGTGGCTGCCAAAATACAGTGTGGTGGGTGGTTAGAAACGGGGGAGTACGCTTATTAATCCCCCGAGTGCAGGCGTGCATAAGTATCGGGCAAATGGATTAGACAGTTTTATGCCAACGAACTGTAACGCAATATTGAGTGAAAGGTGGGCGAACGGAAAAAGGATTTCAACGTCAGCTCTCTGGACACAAATGGAGCCAACTATTTAATTAAGCTTAAACTTTACCACCCACTCAGTGTTGAGTTCTGGCATATGGCATCCACACTCTATCTATCTCTCTCTCTCTCTCTCTCTCTCTCCCTTCCTTTCTCTGTCTCCTTGTGTCTCTCTTGTTGCGTCTGTGATATTATGTGACAGTTAATGAACGTCTGCAGCTCTTTGTTGTCGCCAATCAAAGGATAAAAACCCAATGGCATGTGAGCTGCATAGCCAATGTGACAGGGCTAGGGGGTTTAGTCTAGTGGTGTCGGGGAAGTGGGTGACTGCTGCTGCTGCCGGCTACAAAATTGCATTCAATACATTGATGGATGATTTAAGTAGCGTTAATCAAAAAAGTGTCAGTCCAACGGGTGGGTTGTAACTTGCAGCTGTGAGCAAATAATTAAAAATGGTCAAGTATAGAGTGAGATGTCCTCGCGCGCTGTGTACCATATAGATATATTTTTGCCAGTCATATTTGACCATAAAAAATATATATATTGAAATATTGAATTTAACTGAAAGGAAATCTTAATTGTTATGGGAGTGGGGAGGGGCTTGACCGTTGGTGACAGTTTCAAGTAATGAATACAATTTAAAGATAACTAAATAAAGCTAGCATATATTCAAAAAAGTTTATACAAATAATGTCTTTATTATTCATATATTCACTATAAATTACAGTTATATTTTAAAATATTTCAACTTTAGGCTAATCGAAAACAGAAATCTGAATGATTTTCATCGATTATGTTCTTAAATCACAAAAAACTAGTAACCAAAATGGCAAAAAAAAAAAGGTTAGTAATAGCTGGCAAAATAGTCGACCAAACTGGTAAAGCTGGTAAATTGTTGGGCTGATAGTCAATTGGTAAACGGGTAGCTAAAATTGTAATACCCTGAAACACAGTTGTGGCACATGTACAGGCCACAAAATAATATATTTCTGTGCTAGCCATGCTCAAACTGCTGGAATGGATCAATCCGACTGACTGCCAAAAGAGTCTAGAGTGGGCGAAGCAGAAAAGGTTAACTTGCTTCAACAATTTGCCAGGACAATATGAAGGCAACAGGCAACAGGCAAGAGGTAGAAGGCAACAGGCAGCAGCACGAGCAGGAGCTTACTCTCGGTATCCACAAATAGACGCAAGTTCAATGAAGAGTTTAATATGAGAGTATTGATTGCTTTGACAAATCTGAGGGCCTTGTAATTTCCTTACAAAACCCTACCACAAAAGCAGCAACAGCCAAGAGGGGGTCACGAAAATTCCCCAATTTCTCAAATCCCCAATGTGAAAGTAATAGAGAATGCTAGCAACAACAATTCAGGACTCAACAGACACCCGTCTGGAGGCTTCAAAAGCAGTGGGTGGCTTTTATGATCCTTCGTTTGTGTGTGTATGTGTGTGGGTATATCTATGGAAAATTAAATTCAATTGTGTGACAAGTTAATCCTATTTCTCATCTCCCAACTTTTATTTAAGCTTCATTCCTTATGCATTACATGTGAGCAAGACACGAAGATGAGAAACTCCGCAGTCATGCAGTCAATCAATCAGTCAACCAGCCAGTCAGTCACTCAACTCGCTCAAGCCCAGTAGTCAGTCAGTCAGTGAGATGCCGTCAGAAATGTTTGATATGTTGCCAGACCCAACCAACCCGCCAGCCGGCTGTCAAGGCGAAAAGTGATAGCGAAGGGTTGCCACCCAATGGGGAAACAGATGGGGGGTGGGGATAGGGCAGGGCGGTAGGACTTCTAGCAACACTTCATTAAACTCATAAAGTAATAAAATGTGCTCTTGATGAACAAAACAAAAGCACTGCCACAACACACAGCATCAACATCAGCCCAAAACCTAAAGCCCAAAACACAACCCACCCAATTCGAGCCCACCCACAACCACTTTACCCACCGATGAGCCCTCAATTGTCTGACAGCTCGACATTGTCTGCTAATGGCAACTGGAAAGCTGTTTAGCATTGAATCGTAACCCATCTTCATATAATGGAAACTCTCTGCCCCGGCGTCTCTCCTCCTGATTGCTGCTACTACATCCATCACGTATTATTCACAAAACACCCAAAGAACGCTTCAGTATACAAAGGGAAGCATTAAAGCTGCACTCTCCATCTCTCTCCCTTTCTCTCTCTCTTTCTCTCTCTCTCTCTCCTTCTCTTTCATTCTCTTCTTCTGGTTCTTATACGTTTTGTACCCAGGCAGACGATAATAATTACATTAGTTTTCTTTGTGTCAACAACTTTTATTTCCATTTCCAATTATCGCAAATGCTACAAGGAAGCCAATTTATAGTTTTTATATAGCACGACAAAATTGTTATTTTCCGTTCTAGGACTGATGAGTTCCTTGACTTCGTGTCTTCAAATAAAATGCTTAAATAAATAATATGAATAAGAATCACTTTATTTTTGCACAACGATGTCGCCGAGAATGACACAGCGTCAGACTTTTAAGAAACTTAATACTAAAATCAGTTTATTGAATCTACAACAAGTAGAGTTATAATATATATGAATTTCAGGTGCACAGATAATCTCTTGAGCATATGTTTAAGGTAGTAGAGAGTATTATTATATTATCGTGAGCAAAACTCTCTCAACTTAGATGCAACCTTTATCGAACTCAAGACGTCAGAGGCGACTGCATAGGCCTATTATATTATATTTAAGCAATCGGTCGAGTTTGGCGTAAGCACATATATAAGCCAAGCCTTCTGATACAATATTGTTACTCAAACGTTGAATATTCAGTCGTAAAACAGAAAAATTATATATCAAATTTGCTTAAAGCATAGAAAAACTTAATCATATGCTTAACTCTAAAATCAGAAGATTATCTCCTATCTACAAGGCTTTGTAATTATCGGTGTACCTACGATAGCTGTTCTTTCCTATTCTTATCTGTCAGACGAATGTTCCCTCTGATTATATTACAGTAGGAAGAATAAACAGACATCTACGTACAATAAGTAAAACGACTGTCCTAAATGATTCCTGTTTTAGCTGTCAGCTAACATCATGGATTGTATGCTATAAATTTTTGCTTTTCGCTGTCGACTTTGTACTTACCCTCGTTGAATGGAGCTCAGTTAGCCGGCCTTTGTTGTTGCTCAATTACGGTCGATCCCAAATCGGCCACAGCACCACCCCCCCACCCTCCCATGCCCCACCGAAAAGAATGAAAAAGATGTCACTGCCTTAGTCACGCCCCCAGCTAATCGTACACAATTACAATATGCCCAATGCGGAGAGTTCCGATTGAATGGAGCTTATGTTGACTGTTGCGTTTTTCCTTCCTTCCTTCCATTTCTGCAAAAGCTACTCTAATTTCGTCACGAACAATGTTACGCCTTGATGAAGATATTTGGCAGTTACAACATTTTTGTTGCAGACTCCTTTTGCGAGGGTATTGAACGAATGTAATGTATATTCTAACTTGTATTTGTGATAGTCTCTGCACTTTGTCTCTGATGTCACTCCACTCTCTGCGAGACATCATCGATACCATCATCATCATCATCATCATCATCATCATCATCAGCATCATCAACATTGTTGGAGAATAACATCATTGTCCGGGGTTAGGAGCAGAGCTCAACCATGGTGCACGAATGCTGTTATAAATGTGCTCTGTGTACAATAGAGTAGTCGAGATGTATCTTTATTACGGTAATTGCTCATTGAACAGGAAATTATTATATGCGTGCGTCTATCGAGACCCAAACCGACCGTTGCCCAGCTGAGCTAGAAATAGACAACAATTTGATGTGGAAGGGAGCTGAAGGGAAAATGTTGGGGTTGAGGCTAATAATAATAACAAAACGTGATGGTGCATGCGAAACATATATGTATGTATTTCTATGTGTTCGAGCGATAGACAGATGATAGACCTTTTAAATAGTACACCTCTCCATTCTAGAAATCGATCATTTTTGAATTTTTGTCCCCACAGAATTGGTTTCCTTTCTGTTTTGAGCACCACTTCGCTGATGGTTTGATATCCATTTGATGGGGGTAACTGATGGTTTAGCGTTGTGTCGCCTCTAGTAGCATTTCGATCTGCCTGGGTGGACGTCGTCGAGGATTATTATCGCCGCCGCCATTCTGTTCGATGGGACGGCGGACATGACGCCAGTTGCGCACGTGCAGCCCATCGCCTTCGCCCATGTCGAAGCGAACGCGTCGATTATCTAAATGCAGCACCCGCTGAGATCGAAGACTATATATCGATAACTGTCTGGGAAGTTGTGGGTTCATCATTTAATTTTCGCTTTTCTTAGAATTTAACGTGGATATTTGGCTTGGTATTTTTTTTTTCTTTCTTTCTTTCTTCTTATTATTTCGCTTGAAGTTGTTGCTGTACTAAAATTTTGGTGGTTAACTTGGGAAAATAACTTAAGTAAAAACTTTCAAGAATAAATTGTGTTGTTGTTCAGATCTATAGTCTAAGAAAAATGTGAACGTACCTAAATTCTAAAATGTTACTCAGTTCATATCCAGCTGCTTAATTCGAGCATTCTATTCGTTCCGCTTCGAGTTTATAGCTGTATGGCTTGGCTTGGCTAATGTGAATCCCAAACACGTAGAACTATTGGCGTATTTATTAACGGTTGGAGTTCATTATGGAAATTAATAGCTTTATCCGAAGGGTATATTTTGAAAAGAAAAAATAGTCTCATGGATTAAGAAAAACTAATGCATGATAAGTTTTTAATTGAGATTTGAGCACAAATCTCAAAACTTAGCCCTTGAATCTAAACTTCACAGATAATAAGCTTGCTGTTATTATCGGAATATGCACTTTCTCGTCGCTTTGTATTGTCAATTGCACAAGCAACGAGAACGTCTTGTCATCCAGTTAACAATTCTGTAGTACGAGCAAGCAAGTGCAAATAAATAAGCACAGACAATCTCACTTGAAAGAGAGAGATACTTCTACAGCATACACACTTTCTGGCTATGCCCATGAGCTCTTGTCCATTGATTTCCAACACTTTGCAGACCAATGTTTTATTACTCTATAGACAATATATACATATTTACATATATACATATATGCATGCGAGATATTTACGACTCTGCCTTTTCTTGGTGACACAAGTTTGAGATCCTTTATCAAAATGCACACACTTGATGCATATTAAATTATACCTTTCAGCATTTTTGGGGTAAACAAGTCAACAGCAGTTTGTATCTTATATGATGAGGGACTAGAGATTCTGTCTAACCTGTGTTCCTTACAAATAGAAACATGGAAATGACTTAAAAGCGACACGACAGCGCATTAATTAAATCAGTTTTAATTAATGCAAAATTGCGAATTTCAAAAGATGTCGCTAGACGCCAGAACATGAAAAACAGACTGACTATAGAAAGTGGGGGCATGCATCCGCGAGGTAGGAGGGAATGTACCCAATCTGTAAGGCTGGAATCGCATTTTGAACCTGCCCCCTCAACACAACAACAACCATATTTTGTTGTCGCATAATTACAACTCAATTGTAATCCAATTTTGGGCAGGCATATAAATCGGATTTCATTGTGACATGCCACACCTCCCTTTCCACCGCCCCACCGCACTGCCGTCTCCTCACTTCCTCGTTAGCCCCACCGCGCTGCCCCCGAGCGACAGTCCTGCTTTCTGCATGGTCCTGACAGCGGTGTCTGTGTCAACTTTTTTCTGTGTCAAATAAATAAACTTTTGACAGTCGGCAGACAGACGGGCAGGAGATCCACCTTGTCATTCCCCCGGCCACCCTTCATCTTTGTTTCACGCCCTTTCTCCCCCACTTGAACCTTTGTCGGAAATGTAAATTAGTTTGTCAGCGGAAAAATAGAGTTTGGGTGCTGGGAATCAGTTCGTAAAGAGACGTGTCCAGCTGCGAGTGCCACAATAACGGTTTTTTTTTTATATATTTGTTTTGCCAACAGGCTGTAAATTAGGTGCACATGTTTTGGCCCGCAACTCAGACAAAATTAAAAAAAAAGCAACAAAAAAAAAAGGAAGACGTGTTTGCACTAATTTGGCCAAAATCAGCAGCTGCGCATACATGTGAATGCCTCATCCTGTGCCTGTGTGTGCGTGCAAGTGTGTGTGTGTGTGTGTGGTGCGAGTGTGTGAAGAAAACTCATCATAACTTTCTTATCAAAAACTTATTTTGGGCAATGAGTCAAGCAGAGACACTCAGGGAAACTAAAAAAGGCAAGTTACACATAAAGCATTTGTCGTTTAAATATGCAACTACAAAGTACCCTGTAATAATGACAATAGAAAGTAATTAATGTGTTTATTTTGCACATTAATTGGGTTATATAATACTTTTATCCCATTTATCACATAATTATAGCAAGTAGTGCCTTGAATGCTGATAATGCTATAAATATAGTCCATATGGAGTAATGTTATACATGACAATAAATTGCAAGATTTACAATCTCAACGAATCCATCTATAACCCCCTTATAGTTTGCTAGTATAGCGTATTGGAACACAAAAAATAACAAGAAGCAAAATGCCTTGAAAACTTGCTATAATTACACTTCCTTCAAAGCCAGCTGTGCGTGTGCATACGTCCATGTGTGTGTGTATTTGTACTTGTCCTAAACTAAGGCAGAAGCCACACATACACACACACGCACACACTCACACACATAGTATCTGCTTCTCACTGACTAACTGGGATAACATGCATGAACAGTAACATATGTTGGACTTTGGCACAAAACTTTTGCCAGCCTTTGGATCGCTCGCGTTTTTGGCCATGCTAACCATTTTTTTTTTTTTTTTGCAACTCGTACTCATAGCCAAGAAGCGCTCTGCCCGCTCCCTCCTCATCCAACGCGTAACCGTGTGCGGAACGTGTGCGTTTTGTGGTTGAGTTAACGCGCAGCATGCAACAGCTGTGACACACTGCCTGCCTGACTGCCTCAGCTAAGCTAAGCCAACACCTACCCTTACCCCTCAACCTCCCTACCATGCAGTAACCCCTCTAATCGCTGAAAGAAACAAAAGTTTTGTGCAAAAAGTAACGCGCAAATTAAAGGCAAAGAAACGGTTGGCTCAGCTTTGGCTTATTATTTCAATACCAATACCGAATTCAAATTGAATTATGATTGCCTTCTCTCATGACACTTATATATATGATAATTACATTTTTATAATATAATTTCAAAATGCCCACTGACATCATAATCAAAGTCCATGTCTTTCATACCTACGCAATGCAATTTTTACTAGTTGAAAAGATACATTCAACTTTCAATCAAATCTGACAACAGTCTATCAACTAAATACACAAGCAAATTCTCCATCATTAGAGAGCTTATGGAATATTGTATCAAGTTAAGTATCTAGCAACTTCCGATCGATTTATCTCTTAAGTTGTAAGATGACGTGCAATGTTATTTACTTCTATAGAAACATTCATACAAAATATTGAAACTAACGGATTCATATTGAAAGTTTAATACTGAGAAACACTGATAATTATGGAAACTTTTTGTAATCAGAAACTTAGCCAAATGATGCTAGAAAAAAGGAAAAAATTCAAAAATAAAATCAACTTGAATGTTTCCAGCAAAAGGGCAAAGGACACAAAGCAAAGCATGCAGCGTGTGTGTGTGTGTGCTTGTGAATGTGTGTATATGTCGGGGGGTGAACTTGATATCGAAGTAAAAAGCCGTCAATATATGATAACGAAAGACACGGTTAACAATGCCAACACGTGGTGGCAGAAAAACAAAAAATTGGAAAAAATTCACAAAAGCCTAAACCTAACTTTTTCACGTTTTTAGTAGCGTGCGGCCGGTGGGAAGGGGGTAGGGGGTGAAGGGGCAGAAGGACAACAAAAATATATGCCTAAAAATAAGCTTGCTGAAAATAAATATGGCAACAAAATGGCAACAAAATGCATGGTATGGATGCCAAAAAGGGGAAGAGCCGGTTTGCAACAAGGAATACCTAAAGCCAAAGACGATTTAGCGTAGGAGTAATGTGAAATTGGGTGGAGGGGGAATGGAGGGGGTGTAGTTCAATGTCTGAGCCTGTGAGCCATGTGAATTGCATATGCCGAACACGTATTTGCGCTATAATTATTTCGTACGTGAGTACTGCGCTCAACTTGGCCCGGAAAGCCAGCCATAGCTTTGCTCCCCGAGTCAAAGACAATGCCATAGACAGAGAGACAGAGAAAGAGACAGAGACAGAGAGGGAAATTGAGAGTGAGAGAAACAAGCAGCTGCTAGCTTCCTATACATCTTGGTCCTCGTCTGGGAAGACAAGAAGTTGTCGCCAAGCTTAAAGCTTTAGCTTTAGCTTTATGCGATAAATTAACTTTGCATCTAGCTAAGAATTTGAGAAGTGTGCGTTAATAAAATAAATTTCGGTTAACGAAAAAAAAAATAACACAAAAATATTATAATTAAAGGGAAATGTTGTAGACTGCTGAGCTTCTCACTTGTTGTGTGTCGCTCCCTTATTATAATAATTTTTCATTTATTTAATATTTTACGCTCTATGAAACTCATTTTCTTATCCGTTTTCAAGCTCGGAAAATTGGAAAATTCACTCGGCTTGTTGAAATATGGGGCAAAGTAAAATGTTCGTGAACTTTTCTTCATATGGCCAATATATTTCTTCTTCGTGGCCAATATATTTTGAAGTAGCAAAAAAATTATAGAAGACTTCAAAGTCCTTGACTATTTGGTAGTGCAGCTACTGCGAAAATTCTAGCCAGCCTGATGGTGGCTGAGAAAGAGAAGAGTATGAAAGAAGGAAAGAAAGACGATGGACGCAGAGTGCGCCACGAAAAGAGGCAAAGAGATATTTGCAATCAGCGAACAGAAGACAACTTTTATCTCTGACGCAGAGTCTGACAGCTGGCAGATAGAGCAGCTGCGGCCAGTCGCTCATCTCTCCGGCTTAGGTCTACACGTGGAGGGTGCATTTCGCACCTGGAGCCAGGCAGCTCCCATAAGAAATGCATATTACTAGCAGCTTAAGGCAGTTACAGCTGCATGACAAGAGATTTGCCACCAAACAGCAGCGACCTGTGCAACACTATGAGTAACAATAACAGATGCAGAGATGTAGACGGTTTGTCACCGCAAAGAAAATTGGTGATTTAAGTCTCAACATCAGATGAGCTTTGCAGTAGCAACCTGATATTACAATATATTAAAAATAAGCGTGAAGCTTACATACCCTTGTACAACAAAGTCAAATTAATAATTTCAAAAACAGCACTATTGTTCCTATGAAAGGTTTTTGATATTTGATTTTTTTATTACAAATTTTTTCAAAACTGATAGATTTAGGTTAGGATAGCTTGGTAAAAAAAATCAAATCAATTCACATCACAGCTATCTGATATAGTAAACAATGTCAGAGGCTCTACTAGTGTTGATAGTCTACAAACTTAACGACAAAATTATAGTAGCTACTGTAAAGATGGAGGCAGATATTGAGAGAGAGAGGGAATTTTAAAAATACCTTTAGCTGATCAAGCGAATTTTCCAGATCTTAAACTGATTTGTGATACACTTATAATAATTTAGGCCTAAAACAAAATCAAGTTGATCCAATGCGTGTGAGTCATATCTCATTGAGAGTAGCAGAGAGAGTGAGAGAGAGTGAAAGGCATCTCCACATGCAAAACTAATTTCCATAAAGTCGTAGGAAGTAAACATGTTCGAATGGAACGCATTGACATAGAATGAGGGAGATAGTGTGGCAATGATACAGAAAAAAAGAAAGAGAGAAAAGGGGAGAGAGAGAGAGACACAGAGGGAATGTCAATGGGAGCTTTTGCTGCTCGGTAGAGTTTGGTTGGCAATTGTCGCCGTTGTTGTAATTAACATTTCCAATGAACATGAAAATGAAAATGAAAACGAGAGACTGCACTGGATTCAGTACCAAGGAAGGAAGAGGCACGAAGTGATAGGCGAATCAACCCCCTTGGGGCTTGCGGGGTAAAAGTTTTTAATAACCCGCAACAACAACAAAGCAGGGCAAACACTATGAAGGACAACAGCTACTACAAATAATCACAACAACAATAACAACTACAGCACACACACAAACACACACACACGTATGCACAACAACAGCCAGCAGCCACAATAATGACACACAAAACTTTTGACAATGTAGTCGTGCGTGCTGACACCCCAACCCCACCACACCCGCAGCCAACACCCCATAGCCATGTCGCATTGTTGCTGGCCACCATTGGGATGCCTGGCGCATCCGCAGCCTGATGCCCGGACGGAAAAGGATTTCCAGCCGCAATGAAAACAGCTATGAAAACCACAAAATGTGTGCTGCCTGCTGCAAGAGACGTGTTGCATTAAGGGGCGGGTGAGGGTTTCAGGTGGTTGGTGACAATGCGCTGTAAGCATACCCAACCAACATCAAATTGCTGACCATACTGAGAGAGACACGAACACCCACACACACATACACAGTGTGGTACACTCAGAAACAACTTATACATAGAACACAATAATTTGAAATCAGCAAATCTGATTAAACTTAACCTTTGGGGAAGTAAGCAACTGAGAAAAGTAGAAAAACAAAACGCTGCATTTATAAAATAAACACATTAATAAAATCCTAATATCTAATATATAGTTAACTCATTTTAGTAAATTTATTGTAATCTATTTTATCATAATTAAAAAAAATTCAATATTTAATCATAACATGCCATCAGTATATTATTTAATAATTTAGACGTATCATGATAAGTCTGTAGCATTAGTGAAAATATCATTAAATGCCAATATTCTACATATGCTATTTGCTCTTAGTTTCTAAAAATTCACCAAAGGCAAAGCGACATAATAATCAATAAGTCCACTTAAACAATTAGTTTTATCTGTGCGCTTTTCTTCATCCTAGGATAGTCATTTGTATCTTCTGACTGTAGCAGCACAAGCTGTTGGGTGGTGGGGTTGGATTGGATTTGAATGGGGTTTAAGGGTGTTTGTGAAGTTTGAGGCAATGGGTGGCATCGTCTGGATGAATGGATTGCATTCAATCGAAATGGGTGTGTGCTACAATTGAAGCGGTTTCAAAATAAACGAATGTGGCTTATTACACACACGAACACACACACACACACACACACACACAGCAGTGAGACCCGAAAACCAAAATAAATGTTAAATTGAATCTGACATGCTGTGACAAACTCAGCGAGGGCGACAAACAGAGAGAGAGAGAGAGAGAGAGTAAGATAGACACTGAGTGAGAGGGAGAGAGAGCGAGAGAAAGAGAGAGAGGGGGGAGCGGAAAAGCATAATCAGACTTCGAGGCTCAACGCTGAGCCTTGAGAGCTTTTTAATGCGGTCATCACACCAACAACAATTGGTAGGCATTGTACAAGTACAGTGACTATTTATTAAACCGAACAATATCAGAAATCCCTTATTCCTTCATTCAAAGTTCATAATTAACATAATGAAAATGGGTATATACTACTTAAGGCGAACGATTCAGATGTGGAATACCTTTAAATATTATAATACCAAAATAAGAAGAATGTATTTGTTCTCACACCCTGTAGCCTTTGAAAATTGCCTTAGCATAGTAAAGTAATTTACAACTTTAAGCGTAGTGCCAATTTTTAATAGATTGAAATTACAAAATAAGCTTAACTCTCTCTTTTTGTATCCCTATCATTATAAAAATTTCCATCCGTTTTTTTATATCTATCTCTACGTCTTAAAACACAACCCATCATAATGGAATTGTTTGTGCTTACAATAAGAAAAAGAAGAAGAAGAAATCAGAAAACGCCTGGACACCTAGAGGGCGCCACTTTCATTTTACTTTCAACGTGGCACAGTTATCGCTTGGAGGCAGTTAAACACACTTTGATCAGAGCTAATCAGATTTTAAGGGGTATTTCTGTGCTCCTTTTTGGGCGTGTCAGAAATCAAGTGAAAAATGTGATAGCTGCTCACCACTCGATGGGGTGGGCAAGGAATGAGAGAGAGATAATGGACTGAGAAAATGAATGAGGCATGTGGCATGCCACACTCTAACGGGCTAATTTTATTAATGTTGCCAATCTTAAACGGTTGGGAAGCCTCCCCTCCCGGGTTCGCCTTATTCTCTTGCCAAAAAGTTATGAAGCAAACAAAGGTCGCAACGTGGCTGTTAAAAGACAGGAATGGGCATCTGGATGGGGGTGGGGGGTGGTGGTGAGGTGCGTCTTTGCGACGAGACTAATTAATAATTTTTGGGCCATTCAGCAGAAAGATGGAGCATATTGCAGGTGGGGGTCGAGGCGTTGGATTGCAGATGGTTGGGAAAACTTTGACTTGAGTTGATTAAGTTGCTTTTTAATGAAGTTCAAAGTGATTTCACCTGCAATTAATGCCCGACACGAAAATCAAGCAGTCGCGAGAGGATAACGACAGAGGAGCGGGGGGGGGGGGGGGGTGGTTTTAGATGTAGCGCAAAGAAAAGGTGTATATTATAAATGGCATTGAAAGATACCGACCGGGTGTCTGATTGATGTCTCTAAAAGCCAAGCAAACGAGAGGCAACTCAGCAATTGCCTTTGTCAATTACTATGACAGTGGCAACAGTTGAGCAGTTAACTGTGATGAAAATCAAGACCAGACCTCGACGAACTCAATTTTCAAAGATCAAGCGGAAGAATCTATGTATATTAAAACAAACAACACCAAATCAAATTAATATCATTCTTTTTTTATAACTTTCGAAGAGCGTCGCGCATTGATAAGTCGCATTTGGAAAGTTATACTTTTGGAGTGTGCAACAGCTACATAAAAGGCGGTTCATCGTCTCCTTAGATTATTTTCACTGAATCTCTTTACTATCAACGTAGCAACAACAAATACAAAATCTACCATTTTGTACTTTTGACCCAAGAGTGCTGTAGTCGAGTGAACTCTGAGATCTGCGTCTTCATACAGACGGACGGACGGACAGACAGACATGGCTATATCGACTCGACTGTTGATCATGATTATGAATATATATACTTTATACAGGAAAGGGAGGTGAGCCTCGCAGCAACAAATAATGTACAGAAATCAGTACATATGGCAACTCAAAGATATTGAACTTGAATGCTGCTCAAGAATATAAATACTTTATTTGTTTGAAAGACCTTTCTTCTGGCTAAAACATACTTACTTTTTACTCATTCTTAGTATACTTAAATAATCATAATGGAGGTAAAAGAGATAATCACAACATTCCCCCTGCCCTAATACTGCTTTTAATATTTCTTCTTTTGTTTTTACAGATAGTAACTAATGAATGCGACTACAAAATAAATATGAAAGTTGCATGAAGCTATGCTTTCTCGTATGCTCTGCAAATTCAGATGTTGTTAAAAAATGTTCCTTATTTGATTAGTGCTTCAGCTTCACGTCCATCCCCTGTGCAGACGATGATTTTAAGTTAATGGCAGAGCCTCAACGGATGCGAAGTATATAGCCGTTTATGGCTGCCTTATACATCGCATTTGGTGTCAGACGTTGCACTATGTCCTCGGAGTAGTTAAGTTTCAACTTCAGCTGATCCATGAGGCTGGCATATGTCATCGGTACCCCCTGCTGCCCCATAATTTTGAGAATGGCATTCATAATTGTTTCGGTTGTTGGGGACGAAGCTAATGGCAATCCCGAATTGGAATTTATATTCGAATTGGAACTGCCATCGAATTGTGAAGATATTTGATGATATTGTTCGTTCTGAAAAGTTGGCAATTGTTGTTGCTGCTGCTGCTGCTGCTGCTGAAGATAAGCCAGAAATTGTACCGCTGGCTGTGGCTGTGCGTGCTGCCGATAAAACACCAGCTGATACATAGTTGACTGCTGCTGCTGACAGATATTAAGCGACTGCTGCTGTTGTTGCTGATGAATCATTGGATGTGCCGCGACTTGCTGATAATACTGCAATGGCATGAGGAGCAATTGGCTGGGACATCTTTGTAGTACTGTGTGAGGAGCAACTGATACTTGCGATTCCAGCTGCTGTACCAAATTGTTGGGTTCCTGTTGATCATAGTTATGCAAAACGTAATGCTGCTGTTGCAACTGCAGTGGATGTGATGGTTGTTGCTGTAGCTGTTGAGATCGCTCAATCAGTTGCAATTCTTGTTGTTGATGCTCGCAGATCGGCTCGATCTGTTGCTGCTGTGGCTGGTTTCGTGGCTGCTGATCGCAGCTCTGTTGACAATTGTTATTGTTGCATACAATACACTGAGCATGCTGCTGCTGTTGGAAATGTTGTTGCTGTTGCTCGTAACGCGTCGCATAGCTTGTTTGAGTCTGCAGCTGTTGTTCTTGCAGTTGGTGTTCCAATTGCACCAGCTGAACATTGCTCCATTGCCAATTGTTGTTATCACTTGCAAAGAATTGGTATTGCGGCTGCTGCAGCTGCAATGGCTGCTGTCCACGTTGATGGTGCAGTTGTTGATTCTCCATTGACGGCTGTGGTATCTGTGCCATTGGCTCCTGCAGTAGCTGTTGCTGCGCGTGCAACGCCTGATCAAGCTCCGAGCCATCCCCCATCGACTCTAGTTCCTGCTCCGTCGGGTCCAATACATTGTCCACGGCATCGAAACCTACCAGACCAAGCGGACAAAAGATGGCAGCTAATGGATTTAGATTGCTGCTTTGAATATTAATCTTATTTCCTTTCATTTTGTTGGATATTAAGATTTTCCTGAATTGAACTGAACTGAATTCCAATATTGAATGTGTTACTAGAATTTCTTTTTATGGAAGTGACATAAGTTAGACAGATAGGTAAATAGAGAGAGAGAGAGAGAGAGAGAGAGACAGTTATGCTTCTAAAAAATATATTCCTTTAAGAATAAATTTTGATATATTTATACTATAAAATATTCAGCAATTAGTTATGTTCGCCGGGCTTAAATCAGAAATAATAAATACACAAATAATGAAATCTTTTACTTATGCAAATTATATTTATAGTTTTTTCTCGTTGCAGTGTTGCAAAATGCCACAGGCAACTACCACAGTCGAAAACTCTTTTGAATGTTTTCTGTGCCACTGAAACTTTTCGATGCAAATAATGCATTTAAATGTGCGTGTGCGTGTCGGTGTGTATGTGTGCCCCTAGAGGACACCCAGAAGAGAAATGCTGCTTGTTTGTTGCTAGGGAAAACTTTGCGTCCTGATGGTGACAGATGGCCAGAGATGCGGAGAGTCCTGACAGACACCGAGCCTGACGTTTATCCTCAACGCGACTAATTGGAGCTGTTACCAAGTGGGGACAATGGTAGTCCTTTGGTTTGGTGGTTGCACAAGGCATATAAATATCCATAAATGCTGAGCAGCCGAGAAGGAAAACACTTTCCGCACAAAAACAACAACAACAACAACAACAAGACGAATAAAAAGAGAACTGGTGCAAAATGTTTGCGGTTCTATTTCTTTCTCAGCCCTGGCACTGACAATTATTTACACTCAAAAGTTTCACCCAAGTTGCCAGTTGGCAAATGCACAGCAATGAAGTTGTTGGTGTGGCAATGTCCTGGCCAAAAACAGGCGCCGCACAGGATGCCACGACATCAGAGGCACACATAAACAGGAACGGGATCGTGTTCTGAAACAGGTGCAGGTGCAAATACACTTAGAAAAAATAATCGCCCCGAAAACTAACAAGTTTTTTCTATTTGCCATCTGGCTAACTATCTGCTTCTAGGCAACCTTGTTCCTCAGTTTTTAAGCTATGTTCATACAATTTTGTATCCGTTATTTTGCATAATATATGTTAAGCGTTGCCGGATCGGATCCTAATATCAGTTCAGTTGGTCGAAACAGGAGTTCTTGGGTACAAACCAAGAGCCAAACTTCAAACATTTGAGCACGGAATTACATCGGATAATAATCGATTGGCTTTTTTAATTTTTCTTCGAACACGGCAAAGACGGATTGTAAAGTTTTAGAAATGTATTTCTATAGCGAGTTTCCACAATTCGAGTAGATTTTTTTTCTGAGTGTCAAGCTGCCCACCTGGCTCTGCGTGTTGAAGTTGCTGCCTGCAGCCAAGTTATGGGTTGCGACAATTGCAAAAATTATTCAACTGACTGGCAAATCCTGGCCAGCAAGCAGGCAGCAGGCAGCAGGCATGTTACCTAACTGCATGGCTGGTTGTCCTTGCAGACAATTAAGCAGGAACAATGCAGCACAAGTCTTACAAATGCTCATGCATGCCACTGCGAGTAACTATTGTAACACCCACCAGGTAGCACCCACCTGGCACAACCTTTAGGCAAGTAGGTGCTTGCCACTCGTGTGCATATCCTGCCAGGATGTGTTAAGCCACCGTTTGGGCTGCCACTCCAACCAAGCATTGAACTTCATTGCCAAAAGTTGCCTTGACTCGTCAGCTCGAGCTTCAGCTTGGGTTCAAGTGATGAGCACGAAACAAGCCGGTTCTAGCTGGTTTTTTTTTTTTATTTGTTAAACCTGAATGGGATTAATATATATATTTCCATTTATTTATACTATATTTATAAAAATACAAATGTGCTTTGAAACTCATGTTATTATTATTTTTGCAAATGACCTTAGTTTTAACCATTTAAGTGACATATTATTATTTATTTATAGCAGATTTTTGTTTCTGTATTTAATATGTTTTTTGTTTTCATTGCACATTTAAGTTGTATTTTAATTATACTGTTCAGTATTTATTTTAATTTCCTTTTTTTTTTGCTTAAGCTGTCCTCTGTATTCAATAAGATTCCTGGCTTATCAAATTTTAACGGGTTTTAATTGATTCTATAATTTTTTATAATTACCCATTATTTCTTTCAAGTTTATCCATTTAATAAAGATTTTAAAATAGCTCACGGGATCCGTGTTATATTTAATTTTATAATACTACAATTATAAGCTCGAGTAAGACCAATAAATGCATACGACTCTAATAATGAAAATACCAAATTAAATTTACATTTGAAAATCTATAAACTTAATTTTGTTTTGCACCAAAACAGTTGCTGCTTTTAAAAAAAAAAAGAAGCCAAATCGACAACACTGAGTGTTTGTTGTGAGGCAAGCAGGAAGTTTCGGTTCAGCAGATCCCAAGCTTGGTAGCTTAGGGATGTTAGAAATTATAGCTCCATAGTATGATTTACTTAATTGCAATGCTAGTCCCTTAGAGAAAAAATGCATGCATTTAAACAACAAGGGTTCGAGCTCAGTTTTTAGCTAGGAAGTTAGATTATGGTTGGCCATAAGCTCGCGAGTCTGGCGACTGAGCTCAAGCTTCTCCTTGTATTGTATATCATAATCCTTGATACGTTCCAGGGTCAAAAACTTCAGGCGGTGGCGATGACAAATCTTCCTCGAGCGATTGGCGGCCATGCAAATGCGACGTGACAGCTCGTGTCCAAAACTGGTCCTGCGCTGATTATCATTGACAGAGCCATCGGTCACATATGAGCGCAGTGCCAGGCCTGTAAATAGGCGCCCATTACGAAAAATAAAACGATCACAATAATTCAACAAACAAGTAAGACTGCTCTAGTCAATAGAGTTCGACTAGCAGATTCCCTAATCGTAAGTATATCTATAGATCGAACACGACTTAGATGCTAAACCAACACAACTGGGCGTACATGTGTGAGTATAAAAAAAAAATCGCACGATATTTTATAAAATTCGGTACACTTTTGATGCCAAGGATAACTTCTTATTCACAAAAAATATTTTTAACAACGGAAGTTGCTTGCTAAAATGCAAGGTTCTGATTTTCTTAAATGTAAGGGTTTACCTTTCTATATTTCACAAATATTTTCTATTAGTAATAAATATAATTTAAATGAAATTTGTTCAGGAATATATTTAATATAATATAACAAAACAATGTATTTTAAATTGTGTCCCTAGCTCTCATAGTATCTGAGGATTGCGACAAGCAGACAGACAGATGAACATCGCTGAATTTTCTGTTATCAAGAACATTTTTGCCTTTGAGAAGAAAGAAATTAGCATCTCCGGCGTGCCCAAGATAATCGTCCTTTCTGGTTATACCCAAATATGATTAAAAATTTATAAAAAAAAAAAAAAGGTATAATGAATCTGTAACACAGAAACTTTCACAAACCTACTAATGGGATTGACCAACTTTGTGTTCTGCTACGATGATTTGGTTCGGATAAAGTCTTTTCTGGACAAATAATACCAGTTCCGCTATTCAATTTTACATATGTGCTATAGATATGTTCTGAGTCTAACTCCGATTCTGAATTTTAATCGGTTCCGCTTCTCGGCTTTTGATTATTAAATAATATTAAGTTACTAGTATTAACAAGAATTAATTCTCAAACATTTATAAACTTAACTTAAGCAATGCTTTGCTTTTGCTTACCAACTATGAAAACCTTGGCCACATCTTTGATCGTAGGCTGATCCTTGGGCAACATTATACTCAACTGCGTAAATACTTGTTTTTGTTCGAATTATTTATTTCCATGCAGACTCGTATTATGCATATACATAGATATACATATATATATACATTCACAAACATATATACACATATAAATATATAGTATATAAATTATGTCTTCTCTTTGATTCCTTGTCGCACGACTCAAATAAAAAAATTTTGAACAACAATACAAACTGAAAACGGTTATCTGTTTTTTTTTTGTATTTTCGCTTAAGTTTCTAAATTTCTCTATTTTGGTTTTGTCTGGAATCTGACAGCATTACGCATGCTATACCTATTCCAAAACTCAATGATTGCATTATGACACTGATTCCAGCTACGTATGCCAAACAATTACCAAACTGCCCAACACAGCCCCAAGTCACTTCACTCCTGCCACTCTATTTCACATCCTTCCTTTTAGAGCAAAATCAAATTTCCGAAAAATTGTTCACACACAGCAAAAATCTAGTATATTTGCACAAACCCCTGAACAGTTTCAATGCCCTTACTAGCAGGAATTAGGATTTTCATAGAATGTGTGTAGCTATTCCAAAAAGGAGGATGATATCTCAATAAGTTTAATTCTGCAAAATATGTATGCATATTTTTATTGAAAAATAAATGTGTCTCTTTACATTCATTAAGCATTTCTGTTAATATATATTAAGATTGCTGTGTTGTTTCAGCCAATTTGACTAACCTATTCTACAAATGCATTTAACTGGTTTTTAAATTTATAAACTGAACTTCACAGATTCGCAGATGTACTTAAATAAATATAATACTTATTTACTTTTGTTATTTTTTTATAAGCAAAAAAGGGTATTTGAACTCAACTAGTTTGAGTTATTTGTGTTTTCTCGCTTATTTTAAATTTTGTTATGTGTAGGTGTCTAGGCGAATAAGTGTGCGGCTCGTGTGTGTGTATGGCTCGTTATCCAATTCTGCAGCTGGGCCAAGTTCATTTGCCATAGAGCGAAAATTCATGAGCATGCCCCAGGAAACCAGATGACGAGAATGATGATGGCACTGATGACAACATGTGTGCCTAAGCGCTTCAAATAAACTGCAAACTGTTTCGCGCTGTTTGGCACAGGTGGTGTTGCTGTGATGATGGTGCGATGTGTATAGCTTGGCAATATTGCGGTGCTACAGCTAAGTTGGTGGATCTGTGTTTGGCTCTCAGTCTTTGGCTACGTTTGTTTTGCCCCTGCGGCTGCGGATGCAACGCAGACAGCTGCTGCTCACGACGCTATGCTCTCCTTGGCCTCCAAAAATGTTTGTATGCTAATAAATAATAACTAATTGTTCGTCCGATATTTGCAATGTAATCAATTTGTTATGGGTTATGGTACTCAAACGTAACTTTTAAACGTTATGTTATGCAAGCTGGTAAGCAAAGTGTTATAATATTGTCATACAATCTGTTAAACAAGGTGGTATACACCAAACTCAATTTTAAGTCATTCATATGAGCAACTTCTACTATAAAATGATTGCTGCCACAGGTACACTTGATGCAACTTAGAGCCATCAACATCAACTAACAGTAGCCTGCCTGCCTGCCACTTCGTTATATGCAATTGCCCAAATGCACTGATTGTCCACTTTGGGGCCACTTGAATATTGATCATGAAACCACCCTCTTTGGTCAAGTTCCAGCAATAGCCATTGAATCATTGACCACCATACAGCCCCAATAAACAGCAATAAAAACAAAATCCTTATTCAGTCCTTCATTCTCGTGTTGCGTTTAGCAGCTTTTCATGGTTTGGACATATGCATAGCATACAAATCGATTGATGTTGATTAGCATAAATTGTCTGGACCGCATTGTGCAATGAATAATTTTGGTTATGCCGACATTGACTACACACACACGTAGAGTGAGTGAGACAGACTGGAACACATGTGCACTCTATTGTTGCCATATTCAGCCCTAATGCAATTTTGTTTTGCTTAATTTGATAGGCGTTGTCAGTGGCCAGTTGCTGCACACATTGACAATGTTGCCCGTTACAGACATGACAGCTCACCATCCTACTCACACTTCAACAGTAAAATGGAGGAGCCAAGCACATCTGGTGTTGGCAGTATGGCCAGGGGGATATGTCTAGGCCATTGCATTTCGGCTAACTAACTGGTATGCGAGTGCATAAAATATGCAGTTGTGTACTTCAAATATTGATGATTATATAAAAGTATTTTTTACTATTAATTATTACTGTTCTTATTATTATTACTATTAATATTATTCGTATTATTAGAAACTGTTGTCGTACGTCATTTTTATTAAATTAGAACAGCAGTTTTAAATAATATAACTTAAATTGTTTTATGTTTACAGAATAATTTTTCTTTAAAACGAGTTTTAAGCCAGCTTATAAGTATCAAGAAATTCCAATAATTTGTTGTTATTTGCAACAAAATACAAATTACAACAATTTTGGATGCCGTGCTATTATTACACAACTGTTATATGTTTGCTAGTTGAAAACAGACACTATCATGTGTCACAAACAAAGTGTTAGATCATGTAAGCTGTTAAAATATTTGAAAACTATACTACAAACATTTCCCCTTTACTAAAGACGCTTAGCGTGAGTTACTTTCATTCACAATATCTTAAAGTAGCGAAAGTTGCCATCATACCGCGCCATACCACAACGCACCCAAACACACAAAGACAATCAGCTAAACATCAATAGCACTCACGCCCCGCAACGAAAATCTTATCAAACTGACATAATTTTCATTATGTTTTGCACTTGCACAGCTTAGACTAATGTATGCCAGGCGGTGCGGTAATTTGGTGGGGGTCTTAGAAGGGGGGGTGAATGTGTAGGGTGTCTTAGTGGGTGGTTGGTTCGGCTACCTCCCGTTGTGCGCCACACAAAATGTTCAGCAATAGAAGAAAACAATGAAAATGGGGAATGTCTGTGTTCTTTTTACTTACGTATTTATTCTTTTTGTTGTGTGGGGAGGGGCACGTGATACGCATTACACACATGTGTAGCGTGTGTTCTAATCTGGCCGCCAATAACTGCAAATTAGATTAGTGACGCCTACAGGGTGTGTCAGTAAAAACAACAACAACAATAATGCCAAACAGCAAGAATAATCTGAGCATATTTCGCTGAAACATCATTCGAGAAACACGCAACTTTTTTCTGCTTTTACTTTGGTCATCGCGTGCTGCGTTTATAAATCTGGAATTGAAGAGGCAGCGCAGTATGGGAGCGGTGTTGGGGTAGAGAGAGGAAAAACAAATCGACACTCAAACTGCAATCCCAGGATAGCAATAGATAGACCATAGTCCATTCCCAGCAACAACAAAAAGCACAAAATGATGGAAACTTTTCCGCTTTCAGCTGCCACGGATATTATTCGTATCCTTATTATATGTGCGACCAGCTTCGATTTCAATTCCATCCCAGTGGCGTCTGATCGGGGGACTTAATACATTCGTGGAAGAAGACAGTTTGGTAAGGGAAAACTTAATAAATAAATAAAATATATATGACGATATTTTAATACCAATTTATTCCAGATGTTGAACTATTATTAAAAAGGCAGTGTTTGCGACAGTTCAAAAATGTAACCATTTTTAAATGTAGTGTTACAGAAACACAAAAGTATGTTTCATCCATATCTAACACTCGTGTTATTTAACCCCCTTTTGCAGCACTCAAAGCAACACCACTGTGTTCCGTTGCTCCACTGATGAAGATGGGTATGGAAATGGGGTTGGCGATGAAGATGGGCATTAAAAGGCTGATGTCAGCGTCCGCGTCGCCAACGCCAAAGCGACGCCATTGTGGTATGCTATACTAAGTTAGAGGAGCCTGGGGCCAGTCATTGACCAGGCAGGACGACACTTATACGCTTCACTGGTGCCAGGGAGTGGAATGAGGAATGTTGAAGGCAAATGGTTGTATCGGTAGACGTAAACGTAAAATGAATTATATGCGATATGTTCGTATATTATTTGGCCAAGATGCTCGCCGCTGCTTTGCCTGATTGCAAACAATAACTCTTGGCTTGGACATTAAATGTGGACGAGGCAATTGTGGACGTAAAAGTTTCGGTTAATTGCGTGGGCGTGTGTGTGGCATTTAGGGTTAGCAGCAAGGGAGCGTGGCATGCAGTGGTCTTGATGGGGATTGCAAACTTTCAGCAAAAGCTTATTTTAAATGTTAGCCACACACACACACACACACACACATTTTTGGACTTTGCTTAATCAGTTGCAGCCGATTAGTTCAACTTGCCTGTGCTTCTTTTTTAGTTGATTTTCTGTTTGACCACTTCACGAGTGCGTAACTGTGCAGCGGTTTGCAACAGTGTCAGTCATAATTAAACCGACCCTCTGTACGTATATCAACTAATTGAAAATGGAAATGGATATAAAACTTTGTGGGTCTATCAACTAAACTTGCTAATCAAGTCCGACAGCTACACAAATGAAATCGTATGCCATCAGAATCTCGAACCGTATATTGCAACAGTAATAGCTACTTTTTCTCAGTTCATAGTACAGAGCTAGCTGAAAAGTTCAAGCTAAAGTTAAAAGCGACTGGCAGATCGATAGAATGGAACACCGAATACTGCATACCCTTGCAGACTGAAGTCTACATCCTGAAAAAAAGCTATTTGTTCCTATATATGGATACTATATGTGATATGGGCAAATAGGAAGTAGTTGTTCGCACAGAAAGACAGACAGACAGACTGACGGCCTTGGCAAAATTAAAAAAATCACCTCTGCATGGCATATAGGTTGACTAGATTAAAGCCTACTGAGAAAAGCTGATGCTTATTATATGTTTATTAGCGTTAATATCAAATAATCAAAATTGTACACTCTAATTTATTGTCAAAGTTTAAAATTTGAAAAGAAATCAGTTTTGGAAAATATAGAAAAATACATAAAAATAGCTCAAAATTGTATTTGCTCTCCACAAAAACGATATTCGACTAGCGCCCATTGTTAATTACAATGTTTTGCAAATGTTAACATAGCTTCCATTTTGAACTGCTAATTGTGGCCCAAAGTCATAAGTTGACGGCTTATCATGAGTGGTGTGTGCTACGCTGCTGGACACAAACACAAACACAAACACACACATACACTGTCAGATGAATGTGAATGGCACTCAAGCTGATTTCAATCAGGCTGCGGTTATTGTGTAAACGCATCGTCGTCCAATGGAAATTTGCAGTTATCTAAATATCCACTGACACGTGGCACATACAACAACAACAACAACAAAAGCAACAACAGCCACAACAACAATTGACAACAAAGACGTTCATAACAATGATGGTGCCCAGTCTTGAAGTTTTCAAGTCCCCAGCCAGATATCACCCCTGTCAGTCGCTCGATATGTATCTGTATCTGTATCTGTATCTGTATCTGTGCATCTGTATCTGTGCATCTGTATCTGTTTCTGTTGTATCTGTCGCGCCCACGTAACGCTTTATGCAAATTCCGAGACGTGGTGGTTTCCATTCGGTCGTTTTCAGTTTCAGTCGCGAAATTGCAGCCAACACATCTTGTCTATGGCGCTTTAGACTTTAACTGCAAATCGATAAAAAGAAATTCTTTGCCTTAGAGTCTCAACCGCAGCCTGGTCCATTCCCCTGCCTTCCACACCATCCCTGTATATATTTTTCTCTGTATATGTTGCGCCCTGTTAGGTTTTTATTATATTATTTTCTTTCTTATATTTTTTTCCCTAATTTTCTTCGATTTTGAGAGTCGCTCAAAGCACTTAAAGTGTCTCCAGTCAAAATGAAATCACAAATACTTAAATGTTTGGCTTTCGGCTTTGCCATATTTTGTAGAGAAAACGTCAAGTTGCGTCCATACATACATACATACGTATAAATTTAAATACATACGTATATTTGTTTACACGTAAATTTAAATGAACAACGAAGAGATCCACAAATAAGAGCAAAAGTTAATATTCGGTGAGCATAAAGCGTCTTCAATTCGTTGGATGTTATGAATGTTTCTTGTTGCTAAGATATACAGAGAAAATAAAGAAGATTTAACATGCTACGAACATGCACATATCAAAACACCTTATTTGAAAATACAAAATCAAAAACCCTTGCGAAAACTGACACAAATGTATGTTGGGCTGGGTGCCCTTAATTTTTACGAGAAGTTTGCGTGAGATTTCTGTAATCAAAGGATCATATATCTAATCATAATCAGCATCACCAGCAGAATCAAATGAACTCCGATCTGCAAGGGCCTACCCTAATCTTATATAGATAGCTGTTCTTAAATGTTTCGTACTTAGCTATTTAGGTCAACAAATTTGAGATTTTTTTTAATGTTTTTAGCTAATATATGCTGAATGGTGGTAAAGTTAGATAAAGAATATTAACAAAATAGTATTCATAATTTTTCAATATAAGTTTTACTTACTAGGATTCTAGTTTTATTATTTCTATGTTAGTAAGCTGTGACACATCTTTAAATATTAATCAATCACCATGAGACACAAAGGCCCAAATCAAGCGACGCGACGGAAACTAATACCCAATCTCTTCAGTACCATTCTGAATGTGATCGCTAAATCGTATCGACCGTTGACACAGCATGAAATCGTTGTGACCGTCGCGGAGCGCTTGAACCGTTGCGATGAAGCGCTGAAGCGCCAGATTACCGTCAATCTCCATGATGCCATCATCTATGGATATCTGCGAATGAAAGACTATCGCTACTTCATAGTGCGAAATCGCTTCGGTGCGAATGAGCAGCGAGAACTAAGCCACAATCACAGTCCATCCACGGAAAAGTTCAGCCGTAGCCCGGAGAATACTGGCACCATAAAATAACCTGGCATTCGGTAGAGGAGAGTTTGAAAACGAAAGTGCATCGCATCGAAACTAGCAAACATACTCAGGCCCAACAAATAAAATTCGCTAAAATATTTATTCATTCCAATATTTAATTAAGTTCAGATGAGAATGGCAGATTTGGAAAATAGTTAGGTAATCAAATATTAAACATTAAATAAAATGTTCTACTTTAAACAAAAAATTTTCTTTATTATAATATTGTCGGCTTGTGGGTTAAGTATATATATGTGTGTATGTGTGTGTGTGTGTGTGTGAGTGAGTTTTGTCGTGGGTATGCAAGAAACACGAACAAAACGATCAACAGAATGACAGATACTCCGCATCGAACTGTATCCAGTATTTGAAGAGTGATTGACATGATGAGAGATGGAGACAAGTGTTTGTAATCAACGCATGCGCCACGAGAGCGGTTGCTTCTCATGCTCCTTTTCGCGCTTGGCCCTCTCCTGATTGCGCATCATAATCACCTTTTGCTCCTTGTCGGAGAGGAGTGTGTAGTAACTGCCATCTTTGCGTAAAAATCCATTAAAAACGGCTTCCTGCAAAATGTGTGGTATATGACGCTTTAGTTCGACAGGCAAACGTCCCAGACGCTTGGACAGCAATCGTATGATTTCCATATAGCTAACTGAACAATTTAGTTCACGCATTAGCTTCATGATCGTCTGAAAGAACTCCGATTTCTTCTCACACAGCGCATAGGGTTGCAGTTCCGGCTGCGACTGCCGGGCACTCGCGGGCGTAAAGCTCGGAGCGTTCACATTCAGATGATGCGAGCGACGCCATGACAAATCAGTGTGGTCCGATGAGCGTCGCTGTTGCAACATGATCATATTCTGTGGATTTGATTGTTGCTGCTGCCGCGGACGCCCGGCATACCACGTCGTACGCATATTATAATCAACAACCGGGGCACTTAAACTTGTATGCGATTCCGGATGATATCCACCATTGTGGGCGCGATGAGCTCCCACATTTCGGCCGTAAGACATATTGGAATTCTTGCGGTTGCTGCTCATTGTGACAATCGACCTCAGTGCTGCTGCTGCTGATGCTGCTTTGCTTTTGTCTCCTGTACCGTATCACCCAAATTCAAATTAGATTCTCCGTATTAGCGATATATAGTGAAATACTGATACGGAAAACAGTCAAAGGTAGCCAATGAATTCACGAATTAACCACAAGATCACACAAAATTAACTTAAGTTCACTAATTTATACAAGGTAAGTTTTTAAGTCAATCTATGTCTTGCCGAAAAATACAAATTTTGTCGTTCATATAAACTGTTCGAACAATATGCTAGATATATTAATGCTATGAGTCAAAACGAGCAACACTGAATTGAAGTATCCTTGACAGCATTCTGTATGCATGCTAGGCCGTAAATCCGAGTTATGTTTGTTCTGTTATGTTTACGCTCATTTATCAACTAGCTTATCCCATTTTGAACTGTACCATTGAATTAATTATGGACCATCTTATTTAGATCTATAATAAGGACTTTTTTCGCTATCATTGCTTCAGGAATCTTTCAAAAAATACTAACATCGGCTTTCGTAAGATAACCATAAATGTTTGGTTGTTTGTTCTATCGTACAAGATACATAAAATCTGAGTGTCAGTAATAAGTTTTATGTTTATATTGTTTATTTGGAGGCTTCTTTTAATATTTACTATCCGAGTATTTGTTAACAAAATTCGCTACTTTCTGACATTTTCAATGGAATAGTTAGACTTGACTCTATTCTATGCTACTCGCATGAGATCACATTTACCTCAAAACACTGTTACATCAAATATGCTGTGCTTTTTTGGGGGGTTGGTGGGTATAATAAATCTGTTTATATTTGTTGGAGTACAAACGACGGCCGCGGGCCAAACCCAAATCCGTTTATGTAAAACAATATTAATGCCAAGAACAAGCCGCATTCCAAGTCAGAAAGTTATGCTTTAAATAAACAGAAGGGGAACCCAACCCGAGGCAAGGTCTTTTCTTATTTCCATTTTCATTTCTTTTGCCCCCTGATGAGGTGCGAAAAATCAGTGGAATTGAAATTGCGTGACTTGTCGAATTGGGGCAAACAGCCCCAGGGCTACCGTACAAGCCATTGCAAAGGGTTGCACTGACAGCATTCTAACTTGTTTTCCTAGGGCTTATGGAATGGGTCGAAATACTCACTGGTTTTCTGTTTATTTGTTTTAGGGTGCCTAATTGGTTTGCGTTAACAGAGTGGAGCTTTTTTAAAATATTAAGCGCTAAATATCGGCAAACGTGAAATTAAACAAACTAATTATACCCTGAACCCATTAAAAATGTGCAAAAAGCGTATAATGATGTTGTGCAAACGTATGTAACAGGCAGAAGGAAGCATCTCCGACCCCATAAAGTATATATATTTCTCCATCAGGGTCAACAGCCGAGTTGATATAGCCATGTCCGTCTGTCTGTATGAACACGTAGATCTCAGAGACTATAAGAGCTAGAGGCTTCAAATTTGGAATATCAAGTTTCCTTTACTTTATCGATAACTGACTCCGTTTATCGAATATCGTAATATTTAAAAAACGATGTGAGAAAGAGATAGCATAATAATCTCAAGCGTCAATATGTTTTTGTGTGTATTCTGCAGAGCCCCTATGATTGCGAGTACGTATTTATGTAAGAATGGCAGAGCGCGCTTGCAGAGCTACTCACTCTTGGTACAAAACATATTAAAGGGAAATTTGCCAATAATAATAGAATATATTTAATAACTGGGTTCATGGTATATCGTAGTCGAGTGAGTTTTATAATAAAATAAATAAAATAAAAAAAACTTGTGCAGATTATATAGATGCTTATAATTATGGCAAAGAGTTGCACTACTATTATTTTGAGCGCAATTGTAAATATTAACTTGCATCGCTGCATTATACAAATATTTAAATGTGTTTGCTCATGTTCTTTCTCTCCATTCATAAGTGTTGAATAGTTCTAACAGCTTTCATATGATGTAATCTAAGGCAACAAACTTGTCTTACGCTGTCTATATGTGTGTTTGTTTGTACTGTGGCTATAACGCACACGCACACACAATGTTGGTCTAAACAGGTATTAATACAATTGATGCTGCTGGGCTTAGCTTTGTCAGTTACAAATAGTTTAATGCAGTTGCTACACTTAGAAATCTGAATTGACTTCATAAATTCGGAAGAGCTTTGCGCTTAATCGACAACCCATTAAATATTTCTTATATTTATGCATTTCAAAAATACTTCATATTTATAACTTCCAAACCTTTATTTAAAACTTAAAGAAAGTCTCTTATTGAACATAAGAAAATTTCAAAATATCCCACTTACTTTTAATTTGAGGTTCTCATTTTGTAATTGTAGTGGGACTATTGTTCTGAGTGTCTCTGCATGCTGAGTAATCCTCAAATGAAGTGACTTCTGTTCCAGCTTCAGTTCAGATTGCAGTGCCGGGCTTAACAATGTCCTTTACTGCCTTTGTACTGTGTGTGTGTGTGTGTGTCTATTGTCGAGTGTGTACATACAGTTTGGAGCACTCAAATGCCAGTTGGTGCGTGACTATCCCTATATGTTCCAGACCCCATTGATGACAATAATTACGTTCTGTTCTACCTGTATTAAGTGGTTTTACGGTTGGCGGCTAAAGCTGACATCAAATCAAACACAGAACGCCTTACACAGCTATAAGGGTCGCGTCATCTAACACCATTGATGGGCGCTATATTTGAGACTTGCGGTCATTTAATGACCATCGATCCAAACACCAACACAAGCTGTGTCCAATGTCAGTTACATATCTTCAAATTGTGCTTCCATTAATTCACTCAGTTCGAGTGTAATTGTAGCAGCATCTTTGAACCATCGTATTAATGCCTGACCACCACTTTCGAGTAATTCCTTAAGACATATCTTACTTGTCAGTGTTTAAGTTGTTAGTTTTAAAATGGTGTATCCTTGTAAACAGTGGCATTTTCATTTTGAAAAAAAAGTACTAATAACAATGCCGGTTTCTTTGTATCTCCTACTCGAGCTCTCAAGACTAGAGCGTCGTAACTTATTTTTATTAATATTTTCAGAATTTTATTTAAGTTGTGCGGAAAAGCTTTACCGTCAAATACAAGCGGACCCTTAATAAGTTTATAAACATTTAAAACATACTTTAATTAAAACAAAGTTGAAATATTTTTGTAATATGAATGTTTTTGTTAAAATTAGTGACTGTGACTAACAATTTATGTTAACTTTACACGCCTGATTTAAATTCATTTTATTGTGAATAGCTTATAGTGAATAGTATTTAGCAAATGGAGAAGAACATTTTGAAACATTGTATATGAATGGAAAGTGCTTTAGAGTACTTTATATAATGCACTAGAGTTTTAAGAGTACAAATCTTACAAATTTAAACAGCTCACTAATCATATCAAAGAAATCCGCAATTGCCAAAGCATCAAAATATTCTCTGATTTTTCGAGTTATTTAAATTAAAGTCAAGTGATTTGTTTGCTTATTGAGAACAATCATCGAGGACTCTTCAGATGAATAAAGAGCTAACGAGCTGTTAAATAATTCAGTAGAAACCACGTGGATGATGTGGATGCTAAACAGCTTGATGTCTCTCCCACTTTCTCTCTCTCTCTCTCTCTCTCTCTCTCCCTCTCTCTCTCTCTCTCTCTCTCTCTCTCTCTCTCCTCTCTCTCTCTCACTCTCTCACTCTCTCTGTCTCTCCTGCACACCCAGTTTGTTTGTTGTTGCTGCAAATATCTAGAGCTCATCATGATTGTTTTGTAATTGGAATGCGACAATGCGGAGCAAACAACAGCAGCAGAAAGAAATGGAAAATGGAGGCAGCTGATAAAATGCAAGCGGGGTAACAAGCAGTCAACCACACTGAAACAAAAAGTATACCCCAAAAATGTTGGTTAATTCAATATATGTAACAAAACAAAAAAATTAATAAATAATAATAATAATTTTATTTATTGTCAAGAATTTAAAAAAAAATAGGTTTTATATATACGCCAATAAGTATTTGAATTTTCGCCGCTAAATATAGATTTCTTAAAAATAAAAATATTAATATAAAATATAGATATTATTTGGGATTGTTTTCAGTTTGTTTAGGGGTTTTCGGGCGATTGTCGAAGTGTTCTGAGTTTTGAGTGTACGCAACCAGCACAGCATCCAACCACGAGGCTGGCAGGCAGGACAAGTGAATGCCAACGCAGTCTAACAATTTGCTTCAATTATAAAAAGCGTCGCGACAAAGTGGCGCCACCGAGCGGCGGGCGGCGACAAGTGCATTGAGGCATGAGGCTTTGAGGGCGAAGGCCAGCATTGATGCTGTTGCTGTAACGCCCAGCTCTTGCCACACCATCCAACTCCAACTCCAAGTCATCCTTCTCCTGCTGCTGCTCCAGCTCCTGTTCCTGATAATCACAGAGTCAACGACTGTGCGAACGATGACGCGACAGCGGCAGCGACTGCGACAGCGGCAGCGGCTGCGACTGCAACAGCGACTGGCGTCATCGGGATCGGGCTTTGTCTGGCTGCGAGGGCAGCAAACGGGACGCGGACGCGGACTTTGACTTGGACGGAGGGAGCAGGCAAGCAAGCATCATTGCTGAGGGGCATCATCATTGCCACTGCTTTGGCTTCGGCTTTAGCCATTGTCATTTGTATTACATATTTGGAATTGTATTTTAATTGCGTTTCTGACGCACTTCCTTTTCGCTTATTCTTTTCCTTTCCCTTTTCCACTTCCAAAGTAGAACAAAAATAAATGTTTTATTGCAAGCCATAAAAGTGACAGCTTCAATTCATAAGATATCATCAATTAATATCAAATATAACAAAAATACAATAAACTAACAAAGCTTATAACTTGCTTAAGTCCAGCTCAACAGTTGGATATGCTCCACAAAGTTAAAAAAAAACGTTGCTAAATTTAAATTAAATAACACAATTTTAATAATGATTACATTTTAGTTTGCCATATTGATTAGCTTTTTTTAATTGAATTTCGAAGGGTAAACGTGAGGCTCTCAGAATAATCATAATTTGTAAGTATTAACGCTTTTTTGCTTACTCCCTGTCCCTCTTCGCCCTCTGTCAATCCAGGTAAGTGCTTGGCACTAACTTGTTTACTGTGTAAGGCAACCGGAGAAACTAAAAGGATGTACACTAACTTAACAATTATCCTAATCAACAAGCGAAGCGCACGCTTCGTGCTTAAGCTGTCACCTCTTATGGGTGAGTGTGTGTGTACATGTGTCCTGTGAACAGGACCGGACTGAACTTAGACGTAAACGTGCCAGGATACGACCCTACCGGACTGCCTTAATCACATGGTCTCGCACAAATACTCATGTGATTCATAAATATCAGTCATCAGCACGGACTAAATAAGATTGGAAAATTGAACGGATGAAAGGGGTGGCAAGTATAGGCTGAATGGGGATGTCCTTGCTGCAGTTGTTGCTGTTTAGTCGGGTCGTTAAGCCTGCCTAGTTAGCAAAGCGCTCGATTGGTTTTCCTTCTCCATTTGTTGTTCTGAGTTGATGTTGTTATTGTTGTTGCTCCAGGTTTTGGTATTATTGTAGTTGTAACCATTTTCATCTTGACCATAAGCACACAAAAAGGATTGGTTGAAACGCACCTCACAAAAGCCGAGCAGCAAAATCAGCAGTGTAAAGATAAATGCTTTTGCTACTGTTGCATGCTGCATCGTTTATCATTTGTTGCCTGCTGCTGCATGTGGGTGCTCTTGTTCCAAACAGCCATAAACATTCACAACTAACTTGGTTGTTTGCGATTGGAGCAGAAGCCACGTTTAAACATTAATTGTTTGCAGTTTACTTGATGACTCAGCGAATGCAACCAAGCTGAATACAAAAACAACAACATCAACAAGAGCAGTATAGCTGAGTACAAATAACGAACAGATGGCATGCTAAGATAATAAGGAGCTAAATAAGCAAAAGCAGCAAGTGACAAACTACACATTCAACAAAACAAGATAAAGAAAACTAAAAAATAAAAAAAAATAAAAGATAAAAAAAGTTTTTGTTTTTTTTTAAATATACTAAAAAGTTGCATGGAAATTGGTATCATATTGTGGTTAATAGTAACAATTATAATATCAGGACTGTAAACTTACAAGAGTAATAAATCAAAATTAAATAAAATAACATTCAAAGTGAAAAACAATATGTGTTTTCTATAATGTACGAACAAATTTCACAGAAATTTGTATAATTTGTGGACAAAAGTAGCAAACGCCAATGAAGCCAGCGGAATTTGAATGCAGGTGGCCAATTAACGCTGCACGCGTTTGGCGAATGGAGGGTTAGCGGGTAGAATGATTGGTGGATTGGTGGGTTGTTGCCGCACAAGGGGTGGGGCAAAAGCACTCAGCAAGCAAGAAGCAACAAGCCAGAAACTCGGTACAATAATAACAGGTATTTAATTTCATGTTAATTGTATTTCGAGTTGCTTTCGCACCACAATCTGACAAAGTTAGCTGGTGCCGTGGTGTTGCGTGGGTTAGATGTGCGGGTGGTAGACCCCATTCTCTCCTCCCTTTTACATACATTTTATGCATTTCAGCACAGCGCCTTTCGTGTAATTTATTCGCATATTTCAGCTGCATAACTGACAGCCTAAAATTATACTAAAAAATGCCTCGAATACCAGGTCAAAAAGGGGCGGGCACTGTCGACTATGCCATACAGTGGATGATCGATAAACTGCACGCTGATCACAATACGAATTTCTCAAAGTTCAGTTCGTCGACGGTACAAAATACATGATCCAAAACAATGTTTGAAATTTAATTAAATTCCCTTTCTTTCAACTTCTATCTTAAGATCTTATAGACGTTGAAAATTATTTTCAGGAGAGACCATTTCAACATTAAAATTTTTGATAACATATTTAAAACCTTTAAACAATAAATTTTAGATTACACTCAACACTTGCTATAGATATGGTTTTTGAAGTTTTCAAAAAACACAAGAGCATATTGATTTGTCAATTTGAGCTCTAACTTAGCTTAAGCCATATACTCCTCTTATCGTTAAGGAGCAAAGTATTGGAAAACACCTTCATAGTGGTCTATGCTTTTCATAAAACTAAATGATGGTTAGATTGGGCGGAGGTTGAGTCGGTGAGTTCAATGTCCAACTGCGTTGCTAGCTAAACGCATTTACGTGTCAAAACTAATTTAATGTGGCAAGCTCCCACACCGCGCTTCTCATGCTAAGCAACCAACCCCAAAACAGGAAACGGATATCGCTCAGCGAGCGACCAGTAAGCATATTTTTCTTATTTATGTGAACTCTCCCCCCAATTCCTCTTTTCGCTTTATGCAGCATTTCTCACCTAATAAAATAACAATGGAACACCCCCCAAGGCGCTTCAGGGCACTCCCCGACACCCCACACACGCCGCTGGTCCTGGTCTGCTGCTGTTTCTGTGTTACTCCCTGATATTGCCGGCCCCCTTTTTCTTTTTTGATGTAAATTTAATTTCAGTTTTAACATTTTGAGGCTTCTCCTAGTACGCAACATATGTACATATTGTGCACACATATATGTACATACAGATATGTATGTTTGTCTATATATATGTAGTTATCAGACTCGGGCTTGAAGTCCGACTCGGAGTCTGTCCCCACAGGCTTTGGAGTATATTCGTAATGCGTCTTTCAACCGTTGACGTTCACATTGCGACCATCGTTGACATCGTCCTTGTTCTTTTCATCAGCATTACACAAACACATGTGTGTGTACTGTATTCGCCTTTGTTCCTAAACGAATCCGGCCCTTGTTACCAACTTGTCACATACATTTTTATGCACTTTCATTCCCTGGTCGCCAGGTCATATTATAATATATACCCTGCCAAAAGGATATCACACAGATTGGGATCTTTGGGCTTTCAACATAATCAAGAGTATGACCTTGAAATCGATGCGACAGTTGCAACTTATGTATTACCGGAGTACAACAGATACATATGTGGTTAAAATTTGTTAGGGTATTAAGACTTCTGCAGTATTACATTTAGTTATTTTCTTTCTGGTTTTATTTTTCCCTTACTTGCTTACCTCTTAGGTGGGCGGGGAGTGTGTGTCCCAATGTGCCAAATTAATTTTATATTTAATTAAAGCTTCTCGTTGCATTTCAATGCACATGAAAAGTGCTGAACGTGTCAGTTACTCAAAAATCAAGTTCCTTTTTCTGTTTGTGTCCCTTTCAAGTTCAATGACCAGTGACGGAAGTAGCTAAACAGCATAATAACACACACATACATGTACACGGGGAAATAGAGTGAGAAAGGTAAAAGGAATTTCCATTCCTCCGCCTTACTTGACACAAAACTTAATTACAGAGCCGCCAACTGAGGCAGAGACGACGTTGAAAAAGCGTTGAGTGCACTTGAGGTAATTTGATTTAATTGTGCGTGGTACTAACAACAACTAGATGTACAACGCACACACACACATACACAGTGACTGCTAGTTGGCAATTTCTTTGTTTGTGTGCTTGTTCTTTGTGGCCGAGGCTCATAAGAAATTTACAAGTGTGTGACTCCTGTTTTTTGTTGTTTCCTACACATTTCATTTTTGTTCTCTTCTTTTTTTTTTTTGCTTTGACGAATTCTCTTGAACTTTGCCCCGGCCAAGAACGGGCCAACTGGCAACTGGTGACTCAACAAGACCCTTTTGGCACTTGAACAAGCTCAAAAGTTCAACTAGCTGTTGCTCTGTTGTTGTCCTTGTGCTTACGTGGTTTATTAACTCAAGAATTCTATGTATGTTCATATCAACGATATTTTGAATTCATTTGGAGAGTATCTACTGGCATAATTTGTATGCCATGAGCCCATTAAAAATGGGAAATATGATAAAGTTATGCAAAAGTGTGTAGAAGGCAGCAGGAAGCATCTCCAACATTTGCATTTTCGGCATACACAGATTACTTAATATTGAGACTATTCATTACATACTATTACCTCTGATTAAATAAACGGCGATAATTAAAGTTACGATTTACCTAAGTGAGTGTCATATATATTCCACTTAAGAAGGAATTACCATTTAAAGAGAAATGGATAAATAGACTAGTTTATTACATAGTTTTTTGAACAACTTCTCTGTCCTCCACTGTCTATTTTTTAATCTCTAGCTGACAGTTTAAGTGTAATGACTCGTTTTAATCGTCAATAATACTTCAATTATTAAATTATTTAGATATCTTTTTCATAATTCAATAATTATTATGTATATATTTTTTTTTTGTCATTTGATGCTTTTTTCCAGACTTTTTTTATGAATCACCAACGCATTTGCTTATAATGTATAATTTATTGCCCATTCATGCGGTTTTTTTTTGCCGTTTTGCTTTTTTTATATTTGTTAATTAAACTTTACAACTATATTTCTTGCTAGCATTTCCAGTTCCGTTTCCGTTTACAATTAGCCATGCAGCAATAAAGCACATCGCGATAGACCACACGAATAGAAGAACAGTTATTCAGCAAAAAATTTAAACTGAGTTTAAAGTATATCTACAAATTTATATTATATTACAATAATTATGAAAGCCAACAAGTCTCCTTTTTAAAGTCGGCATTCTTTTGGCAGTATTTGTAGGTGTTTTAAAGTTAATTCGCTTAATTTTTGTGCAGGACACAACTGAACCCTTCCCTTTTCCTACTCCTTCTCCACGCCGTGCACCATTCGTTGCCCTTATTGTGGCTCATTGTCCTGCGGCTTATTTTATTAATAATGCATGCGACTGCATTTGCATAATCAGCGACCAGCGCCAACTAGGGACTGTGGCAGCCGCAACGTAGACACCGATTTACACATGGCAAACAAAATAGTTTCACAATTTTGGACAATGTTGCAAACCTGCCACAAAACACAAAGTAAAGCACACACACACAACAGCAGGAAAAAATAGATGGATATTGAAGTCAAGCAACAAAAAAATCCTACACTTGAAAAAGTGTCCTTCCACATGGTCTTGGATTCTTAGTATTTTTCTGACATTTTCAAATTGCATATTATATTGATATATGCAAAAATACGTTTATAATTAACTATTTAATATCGATATCCACGCTCAAAAATCAAAATATTACTTAGCAATTCCTATTAATATTTTTAATTTGCGGCAATTTTTTCGTACTTTGTTTTGTTGTAGAAAGTTACCTATAATCATAATTTTGAAGCTTGAAGTATATTGAACGAGTAGAGAAACTTAAGAACTTTATAATTTAATATTTGCTGTTATATACTGGACACATTAGTTTTGAAACTTGAAGCATTGTAAATATTTAATATTTCTTTACAAATGTAAATATTTTGGTTACTTCAAAGTCTATTAAAGCTTAAAGCTTAACAACTTTATTGAGATATCATTTGTAAAATTTCACAGCCAAGTTAAAAGTCAGAGTTTGCAGTGTGCTCTTTGCCGCAGTCAGTTATAAAAATTATATTGGAAATAAAACGCTTAGCTTATGCTTTAATTGCATATTTCGTTGCAAATGCTAAATGGGTTAGGTAGGGTGGGTGGACGATATGATGACGGTATTGACTGCCAAAAAGTATAGAATGCATTTCATTTAGATAACCGCAAATATTTACCACAAATGCATTCACATCACAATTGTAACGTGGAAAAATCCGAGAGGTTTAACTGCAACAGACACACACACACACACACACACACAGCCAACAACAACTGGAAATTATTGTAAATTGCTAATATGCATGTGTGTGAGTGCGTGTTGTATGTGTGCTCCACACTTACAATATTTGTTGCATACTTTTTAGCATAAATTATGCATTTCAATTGAATTTCACACATTGCATCTGCAGAACATTTCTCTTTTCTACGCAGTTTATTTTATTCGCTCGAGTGAAGCGAAATATCATTTCACAATTTCTATTGACAATTTTATTTTCGCTTCAATTTTGTTTATTCGCTTTCCAAGAGATATGCTAATTTGGTTTTCATAATTTGAGTTTATGTTATGTTACCGATAATCAGACTTGATTTGCCAATAGCCAGCATTATTTACCACTTTTTTCACCTCACCGAACAATGTGTGCTGTGAACTGCAAGCGATAGTTAATGATTCACCTAATATGAGGACCAATGCAATACATCCCAGATTTTTCCTACTATCTGCCTATAGACTGAAAATAAAAATATCTCATTCTACATATTGAATGTCAATTGTTTCAAATATCTAGTATCGATGATAAAACAAAATTTCAGTTCATAGAAGATAATTGATTACGCTTATTAAAACTATATACATAATACCCTTTCTGAGCTAATACTGAAATTCAGATATCTTAGGTTGGCTCCGGTCTTCGACGAGCGTCAGATAGCCCTTCTTTTTTATTTCAATTCATGGTGTGCATCATCACGTCGCAATGTGAAAACATCCGACTGCCTTTAGAGTAAACCATAGCATACTCCTGCAGATTGAATTAAAACTCCGGATCGGAGTGATTTCCGTGTCGTTCAGCCGTCGATGTGTTTTCTGCAGCAGCTGCAATATGATCTGTAGCAAAAATAAAAAATACAGAAATAAATTGGGCGGCGAGGCCAGAGTTTCCGACAACAGTTGTGGCAAGACCCAATCGGCCGACCAGGCCAATTAATCATGGCTAGTAGAAGAAGCAAAAGAGGCCAGGCCGAATGGGAGAATGCTGCTTCATTTTGAACTTGAATAACCTCGATGTATAAAAACGTAAAGTCAGCTAACAAAAGCAGCGACACAACAACAACATCAGTAACAACGAGGAGTGGGTGCAGATATGAGTGCAGGAGAACAAGGACGAGAGACAAGGATTTGCAGTTGAGCAGAAGAAGGACAAGCATCAAGTGACGTTTGAGCAAAGACAAAAAGTCATTATCAAGGCGACAGACGAGCAGCAGCCAACAACCAGAAACAGGACGCGGGCATAGCCGGCGACATGACTGCGTTGGGTGCAGATGGCAGCTGGTGGAGAGGCAGAGAAGCCTGCGACCCGACTGGCGACAAAACACATCATGCATTTAGTTGTCGTGGAGCATGTGGAGCACGTGGCTCCGATGTCGCCATGTTTGTTGCCTTTTCCGGCATTTTTCTTACAATTTTTTTTTTATTTGCCTGCAAACCTCTCTCCCCTTCGGACCCCGTTCGCGACATCTCTATCTCTCTCTCTCTCTCGCTCTCTCTCTCTTTCTCGCTCTCTCTTTCTCTCTCTCTCTCTCTCATCTGTGGGCGCCCGCAGCAGCACCCTCTTGTGTGGATTTGCTTGGGGTCTGAAGTTGGCGTCAGTGAAGGCAGTTTTTCTTGAACGATTTTCACTTGTTCTGTGCCCGTTTTCTGTTTTGTTTGTATTTTTTCATTTTGCGGTTTATGAGTACCCTTTAACATGAAGAGAACAACTCCGACAGTGTTATGCACATTATGCAAATATTATAAAATCGACAAATGGGAAACGACAAAGGAGTCTAGTCAAATAAATTTTGGAAATCTATGCAAGTTGTTTTTCTATTTATTTATTTTTTTTTAACACAAATAGCTGTATTTGAAGCAGAATATTTAAAACATTTTAATTGTATATCTCATATCTGTTGCAAGGGTATGATCTTATCGTTAACTAGAAGATAATATTTCCTTCTTTCCTTCTTTTATAATATTTTCTTCTAGTATTTTTTTGTTTTTTTTTTTAGAGAGAGAGAGAGAGAGAAACAACTATAGTCTTCTTCTCCCACTCTGCCTTCTTTTGTTTCTGTTAAGCCGTCAAGTGCAATTGTCATAAAGTGTCATTGGCTGACGACTTCGCTATTTGTCCGTATGTTGTTGTTCTTGTTGTTGATGATGCGGTGAATCAACTTAAATGAGAATCCGCTTTATAACTAAAGGGAAATTCATCAAAAGAGGTAGAGAGAGAGAGAGAGAGAGAGAGCGATAAAGAGTTTAAAGAGCACCCAACTGACAGTCCACTTTATCGCCCGAGAGAAAAGCAATTGCCTTTGTGCTCGATTTAGCTTTGTGTTTGGTTTGCCTCGAATGCATCAGGGGAGCTGGGTCTTATACCTAGCCGGGAAGCTCAAAGGCCGTCCACTCAACTAGAGTCGATGACTCAGTCAGTTTATTGCAAAAAAGTAGCTTTTGGTCAGGTGCTTGAAATGATCACAGTTAGTCAAAAAGCAACAGATTATTGGAGCGAAACAAAAAATAGTTTTTGTGTTGGCCTAATTCATTAACATAGCTGCACTCAACTGTATACCACTGTACAACAGTAGATAGAAAGCTAAACAAAGTTACTGATGAGACTAAAATAAGTGAAAACTTTTTTCCAAGTAATTTATTAAAAGTGGAGAGATGGGGAGGCTAAGGTGTGAGTAGCAGGTATGCATCCATGCAGTGGCCTTAAGCAGCTCAAAAGTCAGTGCTGTAGCAGGAGCTAAAGCAGAAACAGAAACAGAGGCAAGACAGCAGCCAAAACGAATTATGCATAGCCGCAGGCGACCCATGTGGCAGGTGACCAGCCGACAAACATTCAAGGCACAAAAGGAAATCAGAACTGAACCTGCCCACAGCTGAAAAAATTAAATCTTAGAATAAATGGAAAAAAAAACTGAGTACTTGCAAAAAGCATTTGTTTTGTTTTTTATGAATAGTTTTTTAAGATTAAGAGATACATTTTTTTTAAATCTTTTTGAAAATATATTTTTGTTATTTCGTTTTGCTTATACTTTTAACCTCCGAACTAATGCTGCATTTAAATTTGAAAATACAGTTTTTGGCTAAAATTCGATTATGAAGTTATTTCAATACCTTCTTTTTTGAGTGCTAACAGATTGACGCAGCTGCAAAATGTGTGAAGTGTGCCTCGAATGGGCGGCAAGAAAACAAAAAAAAATGTATAGAATTGCACACCAGAGAGCATGGTGAGAAGGAGAAAGGGCGAAACCTGATTTTGGCAACAGACACGATTTGAAAGCTGTGCCAAGTAAGCAATTGCTGCATGCAACAACAATTCCCATACACAAGTACAAAGCTGGCAAGCGGGTAAAACTAAGAAATCACAATGGGTGGGGTATATGGTGGATTGGTACAGTTAAATTGGACATAAGTGTGGCTTTAGCACGGCGGAGACGGCGACACCGAACAATTACCATGCATAAAAATTCAACAATTCAACAACACACCAACACACAACCACCTGTCGTTAGAAAACAATGTGGTGGATAGGGTGAGTTAAGGGTGTGGAATTGTGTCTCATAAACATAAATATGGCGCACAAATCAAAACAACTACTTGCAACTATGATGTCAGCGCGCCTGCGCCCCAAACCCACAGCAACATTGTTGCCACCACTTTCACTCGAAATGTGGCGCAACATTTGAAAGTTGCGAGAGTGCAAACTTATGCTATCAAACAAAAGAGAAGAGAGAAAAAAAAGCAGGTTGCACCTGCGCAAAACTACAATCATCAATCAAATATCAAATTTAGTTTTACAAATATTATAGTATTACAAAAGTATTTCTTGATTTCATAGGAACTAATTTAATTTAATAAATACATTAAATATCTTAAAGCAACACCTAAATACAGCAAAAGGTGATGCTTACAATATATCAATTAATGTGCATTTTGCATATTGGCCCTATTTATTGAAATATTTTGAGCATTATGTTAATAATACCGATAATCACACATACTTAAATATACTTAAACATAAATTCACCATACATGATGTTTGATGATATGATGATAATGGCAGCGCATTTCGATGAGATGATGATTAAACAATATCATACCCTATAAAAGTACTAATAATAACCAAATTAATATTAATAATGTTAACATTAACAACAACAATATACACTACTCGAGGACACTCGACACGCTAACTGTATCTTTTAATATTTAACAATTGGATCTCTTTTTAGTATTACTGATTATTATTACTATTGATTGGGTAAAACGGGCCAATTTAAGTTGCGCAGGTTAAGTTTATTTAATTTAGTTTTAGACAGACAGATACATACTGAAAATATCCAGGTCAGAAAGGGTATTTGTAGAGCGACTATTTTCCCACATTTATGAAATAAATAGCAATTCATCTGCATCAAATATCCAATTATGTTTTTCACTATTTAAAATAATGACACTCAAACTGTATTTATTTAATGTGAATGGATTTATGTGTGGCTGTGTGTGTCTGTATGCGTGTGTGTATATATCTATATGTGTGTGTGGTTGTGTTTAAACCCTTGTGGAGTTACACATAAAAAAAAATACTGTTTAATTAGCATATGGCAGCTATTAATTAATTTGTAAACTATGCAATGCAACCGAAACCGAGTGGATAGAGGTGGGCGTTGCTTCACTGTAACTCTTTATGCCACTTTCGCATTGAATCAAAAGTTACTGATTAATTGAATGTCAGTTAAACATACAAAGAGCGGGCGAGAGGAAGAGAGATGGGAAGCAAGCACAACAAACCAATATCAGCAAAATTCTAAATCAAATGCAAAATGCATAATAAATGGGGGGCGATTTCCACTGCTTCAAGTGAATGACAACAGAATCAATAAATAGTTGTTACACTCACAAGTATTTTGATTGCTCTTTATTTGAGTGCTTGCTGGCATCAAATATCGTAATAATGAATAATTGCATCTTTTCGAGTACACACTGACTGGAATAGCAGATATATTGTGTAAATATCGAGCATAAAATCAAATACATATCAAATGGCATATTTTTAGTGTGTCCTCATTTACTCTCATATTTGTCCCATATTTAATTTCTGTTTACAGAAATTTCTGTTTGAATTCAGTGATACTTAACATTTAACACTTAACACATGTGCAACATTTTGGTATTAATTTCATCAGTTAAACGAGCACGATATTCATATACCAATAACGCAAATATTGATTTAATCCTAAAAGCAAAATAAACAACTATCAATTACAACAAATGCTTTAGCTTGACTAATACAACCTCTGTTTCTACATCTAAATTAAGCACAAATTGATTTTGAAAGTGGCGTAAAGCAAATGAAATGTTGTATAATTTCCTTACAATAAGGCGGAAGTTTCCGAAATTAAACAATGAAAAAAATAACTATATACCATATATTCATGAATAGTATGTATACATTTATCGTGGCATTCACAATTTGATTGCGTGGCATTTAAAATGAAATTAATGAGCGAGAAATTGCATACTCATAAATTCTTATTCAATGTATTCGCAAAAATGCTGATTACTTGGAATGCAACCCATGTGTGTATGTAGGTTGGCAGGGTGGAGAGGTGTATGTTGGGATAGGTTGTCTGCCAGCCACAACTGTTGACAGTATAATCGACTTGTACTTAAAAAGTTCCAATCTGTTAATTGATTAATGCCATGTGTGTTTGCGTTGTGCGTTGTACGATGTGTATGGTCATTAACATTAATGCCAAAGTAACAGTTATCGTTAACGCTTTCGCTTTGGGGATTCTGCAATTATCTGTTAGCCTTATTTTTAATTGGGTGTAAGCAAAATACAAGCATTACAAACGACTTAAATTTGTCAAAACAGATCAGATTAAAATCAGAGCTACATTTAAAACTAGAAACACGATTTTGTGTCTACATATTGTTATGCAAAAATTCTATTTAAAAAGCATAAATTTTGAAACGGGGCCAAATTATCCATTAGCATTGTTGTTGAATGTTTAAGACGTGACCGACTTCAATTATATAAGGGCTTCCTCTTATGGTAACTTCGTAATGATTACTTGACATTAAGCATCGCATACCAGATATTAAATGTATTGGCCAATAAACGAACCTGCCAGAAGCCACAATAAATACATGCTTTAAGTAGCTAAAAGTAAAAAAAAAATTCGAGCTATTTAAGGCCATAGAAAAACCAAAAACAACCACTTTTTTTCACTCACTTTAATATTGTTGTCGGCCATTTTCGCTCCGTCATCTAATTTGGCGTAAGCTGTAGTGCGGATGTGAAATGTTTAGTGGAAATTTGGGATACTCATTATTCATTATTCAACGGTTTTCGCGGCAAACAATTCAAAATTCGTTTCACACAAATTAGCTAATTTGATGGTTCAATTGCGGCGCAAGTAAATCTTTTGCGTCAGAGACATCGTCGCCATTTGGTTGGCTGTCAGGCACCAAATATATAGAAATATATAACGTTGAATAATGAGTGTATATATATATCCATATATATAAGATTGAATGTATATAAAGCGCTTCATTCTCTGTTTCGTTGTGCTTTTTGTCGTGTCAATAAATTTCATCGCCATGTCATCAATCTCAATTTTTGTAGCAGTTTATTCGTTGCTGCCAGCTTCAGCTTCACCTCCAGTTGGAGTTATTGGCAATTGCTGTTGAAACGGAACGTGTCCCCAGTTCTAGTTACAGTTCCAGCTCTTATCGAGAGGAGTATATAGGATGTAGTGGCATAAATAGTAGTAGTGTAAGTTAAAAAATTAGTAAAATACATATTAGGAGAAGTAGTCGCAACCAGTTGCATAAATAGCAGCATAAATTGAGTAAGTAATAAACTTCAAATTAGTACTTGTTTTCGAATAATCTCAGGAAGTGCTTCAGTATCAGTGGTAGTAGTGCCATTGTAAATTAAGTAACATAAAAGTACTAAAGGAACAAATATGAAAACCAGAGCTGCATGCAGAACATTATGGAACTGAGTAGTTCCACTTTTAGTAGCATTTGCAGTTCCAGTTAAAGTCTATGAAACACCCCGAAAACCATACCCACAAATTACAGTTCTGGCTTTTTCTAAGTCTGTTTCACTACCAGTTCCCATTCTAGCTATAGATCCACAGATATTTGTCAGAACTACTTTTTAAATCCACTGAGAGTGAATCAAATTTCATATTTCCATACACACACATACGTATATTTATTGCATATAAAACACTTCAAGTGTCCGCACTGCTGTTGCATGCCACAACTCCCCTTTTGCAGATGCTCTTTGCTGTTGACTTGAGCCCGGAGGCCGCTTCAAGTTTGCATTTTGGTTTTGGCCACTTTACTGTTTCTTGGAATACTTTTTTATTTCAATTTCCGTCCACAAAAGACGCAGAGGGGCATAGTGAGAGAGAGAGAGAGAGAGAGACAGAAAAGCGGCATCAACAAAAGACAAATTTATGCCACATTAACAGCTAAAAGCTTTCAAAATGCGTTTCTATGCGCCAACAGTCGACCCTCGGGCCAGAACCCAAACCCAAACCCAACCCAGCACAACACTCCACCCACACACCCCCCCCCCCTCCACCCACACAGCTCTGTCTTCGTCCTTCCCTTGCCACCTACTTATTCACGCACAAAACATTTTCTTGCGACTCTCTGACCAAAAGTTGTTGGTAGAATTTGTTGTTATATGGCACTGTAACTGGCACTGTAACTGGCACTGTAACTTTACCTTAGGGGTACAAGGGGCGTGGCAGAAAGAACGGTGCAAGAGTGTTGGGTGTTGCCTTTTTGGGGCGTTATACTCAGCAGCATGTTCGTTGAAAAAAAGGAACAAAAACAAAAATAAATATAAAAACAAAAACAAAAACAACGCGCTTAAAAACAAATGCGAGACGACCATTAAATTTAACGCGACGAAAACTTGTAACATTTTGGCAGTCAGTCTCCACTGTTGCCTACTGTTGCTCTTGCTGTTGTTATTGTTGTTGTTCCAGTTGTTGCTGCTGTTGTCTTGCGACAAATTTCAGTTAGCTCATCCATCCGACGCGTCATCGTCATCGTCATCGTCGTCAGGAAGACCCGCTGGCTGTCAGGCAGCTGGTAACGTCAAAAGTGCAGCTCAAAACTTCAAAACGAGTCACGTTGCCAGCCGCCATATAAACTCCCACTCACCCCCCCCCCCCAAGTCACCCACCTCTAGCTTCATCCGCCCCCGTGGTACCCGCACATTCCTCGTTTTGGCCAGCTTTGTCGACCATTTCTGTTTCGTTGCTTGCTGCATACGCTAAAATTAAGATTTATGAAGGCTGTAAAAAACAACAGCGACAGCAGTCGCTGGGGCTTAGGAGGACCAATAAGGGGGGCCTTTGTATATATATATATATATATATATAGGAGTAGAAGCTGTGATGGCGGATGTGAAACTGGGTGCGGGGGGCATGCTTTAGTCTAACAGCAAGAGCGCAATGAATGCGCCAAAAAATTTAACGCCCAAATGATTACAAATGAGTTGAGAACAGTGAACAAAGTTGTCCTCCCGCAGGCAGTAGTAACTAACCAACGCCCACAACCCACGCCCCATCCCCAATTCCACAAGCCCAGCTCAAAGCCATTGGTACCCCAACCTCCCCTACTCTTTATGCATAACATTCGGTACAGGCGTTGCGTCCTGAAATTGTGTCATTGCAAGTTATATTAAAGGACATGACGTCAGCGCAGCAATCTGCATTCTATTGCCAAAATAAAAGGATATGAAAAAAGTTAATAAAACTTGGAGACAGAGAGAGAGAGAGAGAGAGAAAGAGAGAGAGAGAGATGAGAAACAGAGAGAAAGTAGGGTGTTTTAAATGTTTTATTAATGAGCAGGAAAATAATAGGGTAACGAATACCCTTGTTACACATGTAAAATAGATCGTCAACTATGAGTATATATTTATGCTGAGTGACGTCAGCCAGTGCATTCTGCATAATGTATTATCAATCAATGTATATTGATATATATTGGCATATTAGCATCAGTAGCCGATTCGAGGCATTCATGTTTCGGATCGGATCACTATCATACAGCTGCCATTACAAATAACTGTTAAAAGATGAATTCTTGTTTAAATAATTTTTTTTTTTTTTGTAGAATTAGTAATCTGTACCAACTTGGGACAAAGGAGCATTACGATCAAACTACCACACAGCTCTCTGAGGAACAATCGGTCGAAAGCAGAGTACTTTTATGAACATCATTTTTGTTTGCCAAGATATCCGTACCAACATCAGACTACTATCTCATAAAGTCTTAAGTGGAGCAATCAGTCGTTTTTCAATATATAGTGGAGAGTAAGCAGTCATCTTTCTTACTTATTTAACCTCCGTCACACTATCACTATCTTTCTCCCTCTATGCCATTCTCTCTTTCTCTGCTGCACTCTCTCCAGCTTTGTTTCGCATTATAAGCTTTTATACCAGAAAATCAGATCAGCCTGCATTAAAAGCAATTTTCAGTAATTGCATTAATTTAAGCCACTGCAATAAGAACGAAAATGGGAAAACCAATTGAGAAATACTCTGTTACCAAAAATAAACACACATCGAAACATATAGAACTGACTTACAGAGACCCATTTCACAAATCGCAATATATGCTCCATTCGATTTGGCTACAGAGTATCAAAACTAATTCCACTTGGCTGCTGCAGCAACAATTCGTTGCGTCAACTAATCAACTTAATTTGCATTCCATTCATGATGGGCGCATAATTAATTTGTAAAAACTGTAATTTGGAATTTATCCAAAAATTGATTTCTATTATTTAACATGTGCGAATATTTAAGTCCACCAGTGCCTGGCTAGCTTTAGCGGTGATTCTGAAATGTGCGTACCGAATTAATTTTTCTCTCTTGTTAACTGCAAATTGAAGCCATTTAAGCCAGATTATAATTGTATTCATAATTCATTAAAAAAAAAACACACACACGAACAAACTACAAACAAGTAAAATTACAATGTGACTAAAAAACATTCCGTATGCAGCCCAAAAGTAAATTAACTATGAGATTTAGTATGCGTTCATCGAGCTATGCGCAGCAGATAACCAAAATATCCAAATATTTCGACTTGAAGGCAGCTCTGATATTCTTATGAACGAGAATTTTTCGAAAAAGTTTACAATAAGTTGTTGGATTGAATATTTCCATTAAATCCTTTACCACATCCTTGCCGCAAATCCAACAAGCGAAACCAATAAGAATGCTCTAGTTGAGGCAACTCGAGCTTGAGACCCTGAACCCAGCCTTTAAATATTAGGCTTGCATATATTAATTTGTTCATTATGAAAATGCGTTACTCTCTCGAAAGGCTATACCTTTCATTGCTATGCCAAAAAGAAACGAGGACAGATTAATTAAACTTGATTTGCCTATACTGTATGAGAACTTATATTCCAAATTTGAAATATCTGGCCGACCTGAGCATACTGTTAATCAGACAGACATGGCTAAGTCGACTCGACTCTTGATACTGATCAAGAAATTATACAGCTTCTGGAATCGGAAATGTGCTTTTGCACAACTTTATTATATCATAATTGCCATTTTTAATGTACATAATATATGTATATACATTAAGCATACTTATAAATTATTATTTGTATGTGTATACAATTATATTCAATTTCAAGCGAATTGCAGTTGGACTTGCTACAGCAATACAACGAGTACTGAATAACAAGTAGAAGATACGCTTTATAAAGACATGAATGGCAGTTATTTCGTTGTTTGGAACCACTTTGTGCTGCAAGTGGTGTAACCGAACTGGACTACTTGTGAGCGATTTGAGTTACGTTGATCACAAGGTGATACAGTTAAAAATGTCTTCTTGAAGTTCTTTTGATAGCTTGACCACGATGTAATTAGAGCGTACTAGTTATCATCAGCTGTGCACAACCAACCCAACCATCCACCCACTTAAACCGTCGCGCTTTTCCCGACTGTATGTCGCTTTGAAAAAGCTTTTTGCTGTTTAATTGATGCTTGAAAAATGCAAAGGATCAGCTTAAAGCACAGCAAATAGCAAATGACACGGAGAATGAGCTTAAAAAAAATATGAAAAGTAACCAAAATGTAAAAAGTGAAAAGGAAGCGGTGAATATCAACAGAAACAACAAAAAACACACTTTAAATCTAGTAACAAAAAATGTGTACAACGTCGAGAAATTTTAGATTAAAAAAATTGTGAAAAGTAAGTCAACGTTCGTGTCATATTTTCTACAGTTTTCCAAGCATTCCAAGCATCATTTCCCCCTTTCTTCTATTCTCTCTCCCACTTTGTAAAGTAATCAAACCTCGTTCTTCCCGCATCTGCTTGACAACTAGTCCTCACAACAAGGAGCATTGCAGTTTGCTTTCGTGTCAGCCCGCATCCATGTGATGACAGACCTGTCCTGTATTGTTATCATGTGCATGCTCGTCCCCCCCACCACCTGGCGCGAACAGCACGCACACCCTTCCACCCACATTTCCATATGCATTGATTAATTGCATAAGCAATTTTCCAACATGTTCAATTTTGATTTTTTCTGTAGATATTTTACAGTTTTCAATTGTAACTATCACTGCAACTATCACATTAAAGGGTCATTACAAATGCACCAAGAATGACTCTTTTTTTGCGGTGCAATTGGGTGGAAGGTATGGCAATGCCCATGTAAAGAGTCATTGGATTTGGGGAGGGTGTGTATATGTTGCACAAATCGGGGCGGACGGGGCGGACGGGGCGGACGGGGCGGACGGGGCGGACGGGGCGGACGGGGCATGCAAACGACATTCGAAATTACCCCAAATGGGTCGAATTGTCAAAAATGTAAACATTATGAATATTACTTAAGGACAGCAAACAAACCGAACAAACAAAATTGAGAAATCTGCGCACGGTGGCAACTTTCTTTTTGCCAGAGTTGCATCCTCTGCACAACATTCTGATAATGTTAATGATAATGACTCTTGTTGCTAGCAAAAAATGGTTGCAACATTCGCTGATGACACATTGTCTGGGGCAAATCTTCAACGCTCCTCCCACAAACCGCCAAAACTTATTAGCGTTTTACACCACTACCTAAATTACCTTTAAAGTTGAACAACAAAAAAAGCAGTTTAAATATTTCAGGCACAGTCAATGAGCAGAGCAAACAACAGCAACCTCAACAAATGCATTGTCTAACATATATTAAAAATCTGCAGAATAAAAACCAAAAGAACAAAAAGGAACACCAAAAAGATACATTAAATAAATCTGGGTGTCGCGGGGCTGCTGCCTGAATGCCTGGCAGCCTTACCCGCTGGACAGAACACGATTTGCTAGCTAACTTATTGCATTTTTATGTTTTAACATGATAATAACCTCGACGGTGTCCAACCAAACAACACTCCCACCTATGTGATGGGCCCACCAGTTTTTGGCTGGAGTTGATGCTTTCGCCATTGCCTTTAATACAAATGCCTCTTCTATTCATTGTGTTACTGTGATAAATAAAAAAAAAAAACTGGTAAAGTTTTGACTACCCAGTTAGCCCATACTGTGTATAGTGCACATTAGTTGTGCCACAGAAATTTTATTTTATTCCCATTTGTTGCATTCGAATTTCTGAATTATCAACAGAAACAACTTCATATACATGAAGCATAAACATTTTTGAAATACCACAATCCCGTTTCAAAGCCATTTATATCTTATTCATATACCAATAATGTAAATTAGAAAGAAACTTTAAACTTTAAGCCATAACCGATATTCATAATATTTATACATATTAGATGGATAAGATGCTTACAGGGTAAAGGCGAGTGCAGCTTTGCATAAGACTAGTAACTGTGGCAACTTAGGAAACGCCACGGTTCCGATTCCGATATCCCGAAGTCAGAGCCCACAACTCGAAACTCCCAGAGACCCAAGCGGCGCAGCAGCATTTTTCATTTTCTGCCGCATCGCGTTCTATTTTTTTTGTTAGTTTATTTTTTGTTGTTGCTCTTTTTGCCGTGTTGCCCTCTTTGCTTTTGATTTTTTTCTTGTTGTTTTAACCAAGAGAGATTGTGGGAGAGGTGCAGGGCAGTGATATGGTAGTGGCTGGCATATGATATACGATATGGACTAATGTACACGGTTCTATGCCTGCCAGCAACGAGTTGGACATACCGCATCCACTTTCACTAGAAAACTCTGCAATCACTCCCCGAACGGCTCCCTTTGAGCACCACCCCCTTCCCTCCCCCATTTAGTTAAATACCCTAGAATTGCGAGTGAGTGGCAGAAGGAGGGAGCTCTACATTGCTTATGGGGCTCACAAATTAATGTCAATATTGATATTGGGCATAGCATTTGGGCCTGGTTAAGCGCAAACGCGTTGCCAGGTGGATAAAAACAAGCTGGTCTAAGCCAGCAACCCTATAAATCCACATCCCCCTTACCTTGATACGCAGCCACTATGTTTAGTTTTCCGGCGTGCGGCTTTCGTGGTTTCCGCCTGGCTCCGATTTGCATTTTGTTGCCTGTGTCCAGTTTTCGCTTCTGCCGCATTTGATTTTCAGTTGTCCTTATGAAATATATGCACACATATGCACTTACACACATATTTGCATATGTATATATCTATATACATATATATATATATATATATATATATATATCGGCTTAAAAGGTTTTTTTTATCAACATGTCTGTCGGCATTTAATTAAATAGAAATTGTTTGGCCCTTACCGAGTTTATAAATTATGTGAGGATTTGCACGGTTTCTAACATACAATGAGCCTTGTCATGGGCAGCGATTTGGTAGCTAAATTATGAAGTCTTTATATAAAATCAATAAGCCGTACAATAGTCGACTTATGCATACCCTGTATCTATCAATGACATGTGTAGCATAATTAATAATTTTTGCAAGCTGATTTCAAGCTCATTTTAATAGTTCGTATTTTTTTTTAACCTATTTATGCTTCATCGAGTATAAATCATCATTCAAATGATAGCAATAACTATTTCTTCTCTCTGTGTATATACCAAACATTTATCCCTTTAGCGTTGCAAGCTTATTACTGTGTTCATGTTGAACACACCTTTGTTAAATTACAGGGCATATAAAACCAGTCCAGCAATAAATATTTGACTTTGGACATTGAATGCATCTAATTAAATCGAATGGGTTAATAAGCGCAAAAGCCCTTGCCAACTCTGTTATTGTAATAGCCGTAATTTAATAAATAACATAACATATTTTTAAACTTTTATGAATGGATGAATAGTTTTCTGTTTTTTGTTGAGCTTAAAATTAAGCGGGTGGCATAAAAATGTGAATCAGGTATTTATGTATAGTTTCAAGTATTCAAATTTTTAAATCAATCCTGATGGCATCTCGTTCCATTTATATTTCGATTGTACTTGAACTTGGAACTGCGCAAATTTCACAACATGTAAAAGTAAATCTCAAAGTTGTCTATTTATATTATGTTGTAGTCAGAAAGGTTGGCAGAATCTTAATTTCTTTGAGGAGTTGAAACTTGATTTAAGTGAAGAATGAGGATGAGCGTAAACTATTTGTCAAGCTGTAAGTCGAGTCACGAGAAATTTGGCTAAAGTACTAATACCTGTGGCAATGTGTCAAACGGCACTTGGTAGTATTGTCAAATGACATTGCCTCAAGTTTCACCTACCACAGCCTCACGCATTCTTTAACTGTTTAACTCTTTCTCATCTCTCTGCTCCCCCTCTTTTTCTCTGTCTCTCTCTCTCTCTCTCCTCTCTCTCTCTCACTCTCAGTCTCTCCCATACTTCCTCTATATCTGTCTCTTTTTCGAGCGCTGCGAGCTGCAGGACCTAAAGTATTCCAAAGATTTTTAGCCAAGTTTGAGATGAGCGCACTCTTGAACAAGTAAATTTTCGTAGCCATAACACAAGTTTATAAATATATACATATACAAGTACAACAAAATTGCTGAAATACTTTTACGCTGGGAAAAATATTTGGTTGCTGCTGCTGCTCATCAGAGAGAAGCTTTCTATTTTCGCCAAATCTGTTGGAGTTGGCCTAAGCCAAAGCCTCTGTGGCGTATACGCAATCCGCTCCACAATATTTTTGTCTTGCTTGTTATTGTTGTTGTTGTTCTCGTTGGGATGCATGCGCAGAGCTACCAATTACAAGTTTCCACAATTCGCCAGGGCCAAAACAGAAAACGATGTAGAAGCAACAGCAGAAACATTGGCAGAAGTAAAAACCAAAAAGTTCACATTTATCTCATATGGTTTCTAGCACATTGCTAGCCAGATGGCATCGACTTTGGCTACAAGTAATCTAGCCCGAAATAGACGAGTAAATCCGTTAGTAAGCAGTAAGGCACAGTAACTCTCAGTGCAGGCAATACTGACATGTATGTGTGTAAGTGCAGTGAGTAGCTGCAGTCATTCGCAGCTGTATTAACTGGGATTTGGTTTAAATACCCTGTGCACATAAGTATGTGCTCCATGGGTAACATTCTGATGATGATTCTATACATTCCAACATGACACAAATTTTTTATAACTACTAGAATATATTTATTTATTTTTGCCCTGATTTTCGACGATATGTATGAATAACTGACTGTTAGTCTTAGGGCTTGGTGCACACATACATATACTGAGTCTTAGCTAGTTTTTTTGTGAAGTGTGAATACAATTTCTTGTATATACCAGTTCGCATGTGAATTTTCACAATAACAAAAAATTAAAACGTAAATTTCTTGAATTCTATGCAGCACGACTTATTTTCAAGTTTTGATACAGAATTAATATACATAAAGAGACCAAATCGCACTGCCAGCAGCAAGTTGCTGTCCCTGTTAGCTCATGAACTTTAATATACGCCTCGCAAAGGACTCTCCTCCACTGTATGCAAAGCGTGTGTGCCTGAGTGTGTGTGTGTGTGTGTGTATGTGTGCTATTCAAGGAGGCTCAATTTCACAAGAGCGCTGATGTGAAAGCACACCCACACATGCACATAGACACACACACATACGAACACATTGGCTTGCAAGCTTTGCATACATAGCTGCCTTAGCTTAGTAATAGTAATTCCCATTTATAATTTAGTATCGTCGATTTATAAATGAGCCAATGCCATCAACGTTGCTGGCGTTGTCTACCACCATTTTGGATGGCTCAGACACCAGTGCTTAGCATAATTTTGGGCGCATTTGTGGCATCAACAAGGTAACAAAGGCAGAACATTTTCTCGCTGTACACTGAACAACAAATAGGAGTAGCTCAAATAATAATTTAAATAACTTTAATAGCTTCATACAAACGTATCTCACACTTACACCTATTAACTAACTATTAATTATATTTCACTTTGTTAGTTAGCTCAAATCACAGCGAAGCAAGCGATTAGCTAAAGGTCAAACGCTAAAGGGCTCAAGACACAACGGTGAGATTTAAGTTGAAACACTTCACATTCAATGTGAAGAGCACAAAGCTTACTTAAATCTGTTAGACTTTGCATTGGACGTCAACATAATATTGAGGCATTTACTGTTTGATTTTGTGCAGTGTGGCTATTAAATATTATATCCATAGTTAAACAGGTGCTTCACAAAGAGCTCTTAAGCTGTGCACAGCCTAAGCCAACCTGACCCTCAGCACTGTCTTAATTATACATATATGCGTGTGTGTGTGTGAGTATGTTTGTGTGTGTTTGTGTATGTGTGTGCTTATGGCCCTGCCATTATCACATGTGCATAATTAGATATTTATAAAGTACAGCTGGCGTAGTCAACAGTATCACTCCCAAAATCAGCAGCCACAAATCTCGGTTTAGTGCAGTCTCTGCATTTGGCTACTAAGTTCTTTTTATTTGACTTGCAGCTGCTCTCTTCAACAATACAGATTTATTCTATAATTGCCTGCCACAAACATATTGTTCGCACTTAAAGCTTTAAGTATAAAAAGTTGTCTTTTATATATAACTAATAGCTGCGGATTTAGTTTAAGCATATGCACAAAGCTTTTGTAATTTGTTAAATGTAACATCGTCTAGAGTGGCTACTCCACCATTTCCCCTTCCTTCCCCGCCCCCCCACCCCCACCCTCTAACTATTTCCCCTCTGTCTGCACTTCTTTGCTGCTGCTACTGGTTTCAAACTTTGAAAATTATGATATCCAGAAAGCAACAAATTTTAATTGCAAGAAAATTTTCGTAATTCACGCACACACGAGACAGAGACAAAGAGGCACATAGATAAAGTCATATATGTTTGGAAAAGGAAAGAGGGGACGCTGAACGAATGGACGCGGCTTACTAATGCATCCAAAAGTAGGATATGGGGGGATGGTGGGTAACGCTAGAGATGTAAAGTAAACCATGAGCAAGACAAACCCAAAAAGCTCGTTCAGGTTGTGCGAAGGATGCGACAAGGGTTAGGGGAGGGTGTGTGTCGACCATGCAACTGATTGCGTGTGTGTATGTGTATGTGTGTTAGTTGTAAATTTATTTAGCCAACGCGCGTTTTGCGTTTAAATTGCTGAGCGCAATCTGCTTAAGAATTGCCATCCCGTTTCCTAGAATATTCCTACACACTGAAAAATAAATCCTACAGCACTCTAAAAACGAGCACCCAAAATTAAACATTTATAAATTACTCTTTCGATTTTGTATAACTAAAGGAATAAAGGTATTAAATATATAATGGACAAAAAATTCAATTTCAAAGTGTTTTATGCTCGCCAACAAGTATCCAATTTTCGAATTATTTTCAAATTCTAGAAATTCTAGAAAGTTTTCAATCTTCTATTTAAAATAGAAATCCATATTAAAACTATTTTTCATTTAAATTAAAAAAAAAAATCAAGATTCGAGTGAGATTAGTCTAAATTCTCAGCCTTTTTGAGTTCTGAGTGTAAAATTTCAGGCTTTTGCCTCTGTGCGAGTGTGAAAAATTGAAATTTATTGTTATTGTAAGCATCACACACTCGCACACACAAACACACACACACACACAGACATACAGATACACACACACACACACACACACACACACAGACATACAGATACACACACACAAACTCACTCGTTGCACCTTGTGGTACTGCTACCACGGATGTTGTTCTTGTTGAATTACTCGCAGACAAAATAATAATATAATAATAATTTTACCAACTCGTTATGTGTGTGTTAACGTGTGTTACACATGCACGAAGTAAACTGCGACCTAGAGAGAGCAAAGACCAAATAGACCAAACAAATCCCCTCACCCTTAAACCCAAAACCGAATCTGAACCGGAACCCTCCAACTCACTGTTGGTGTTGGTGGTGCCCTGGCCAAGAATTGTGTGTGTGTGTGTGTGTGTGTGTGTGTGTGTGGATTAGATGCATCTAGTGGGAATTAATGATGTGAAAAGTAACGTTGCGGCAAGCTGGTGAACGAACCTCAAAGTTAAAAAAAAATTAAAATAATGAAGCGTTTGAGCCGATGAACAGAACATTTGTAACATTTGGAATTTAAACATTCAGAAAATGTAAAACCGTCTCAGTTAACTTAGGAAATTAAAACGGATCTTCGAAATAGTCAAAAACAAGGCTGCAACTCAAATAAAATTTTGGCAATGGTACGTATTAGAGTCTAGCCTGTCTGAACAATTTAAAAATTAATTATATGTTAGGAGTCCAAACTTTCTCGGCGCATTCCTGACAACTCGAATAGCACAAATTTCTTTCCAATTTGCCAAAGTGTAAAACAAAAACTAGATTCAAATTATTATTATAGTTTTGTATGTCTTAAACAACATTTATTTATATTTTTTCTGTTTCACGACTGGCTGTTCACTGTATATTTCACATATTATATCAGAAAGCCTGACAAATCGAAAATGCCATTCTCAATGATTATCAAAATATTAAAGATCGTGTCGTTTGCCACAGAGAGCGCAGCTAAATTGCCTTTGTTTCATCGCAGAATAAAAAAAATCTATAGATAACATGCACTTATGTTTGACAAGCAATAACCATTAATGATACAAAATTTGTGGCACTTATTGCCGATGCAGCTAATTATCAACAAATCAAAGCAAATAAATTTCTACTGAATACCAATTAAATTAAATAAAAGTTAGTTGAATTCATATATTGTATATAAATAAGAAGATTGAGATGAGCTAAATGTGTTTCATAGTTTTATTTAAACTGAGCTAAATGACGTAATGTTAAACGGCAATCTAAATTTATATATATTTGATTTATTCAATCCTTGCCATTCTTCTGTATAATAATTCCTCAGACTTTGCAATATATAATTTTTTTTTTCTTGGACCAAAACAAGAGCTTAACAATGCGACCGCAGCAGCTGCCTTTTCAAGTTTTTTCCATCCTGGCATCCTTGTGCCTTAGATTCCCAGTTTTCCTCTCTCTGGCAGCACTAAGGCGAAAAACGAGAGGCGGAGCAACAAACAACGAAGGAATACAACAAACAAGAGAGGATGTTGCAGTCGGGCGTTACTGACTGCAAAATACTTTGATACTATAAGTATTGCCAGCTGATAACAGGTAGAAGTGAACAGGGTTGGTGTAGCCAAGAAATACCGTCCAAGTTTACCTTTAAAATTGTGGAAATTTAGTGACTCTAGCGTTTAAATTATGTGAGAGATATAGCAGAGATTACCAGCAAGTTATGCAGATTAATCGTTTAACACTTTCAGAAATATCGCTTTGGCGATTATGCGCGCAGGTTTGGTTCTAACTATAAAGCTACTGAAGATATAGCCATACAACCTACAAACTAAATTTAGTGACTGTTGCCTTATGATACCTTCGGTATCAAAGTATAATATATAGTAAAGTATATATATATATACAAGTGCGAACGTTGCAATCAAAATGAAAGTAACCGACTGCGAAACACTTTGCTTCCAACTGAAAACAGGTGGCAAAGAATAGGTGGACGTGACCAGCAACCCGAGATTTGAGCATTAAAATTGTGACATTTATATGGCTTAAGCGATTTGCATTTATCGATGTTATCAATTTTGCAAAACCCCACTTTTAACAATTTTTAAGCCTCCAGCGACAAGAATGGCAAAACAAAATGTTGTCTTCATTCACTCAGTGTACAAAGCCAATATGCTCTTCTAACATTTCTTCCAAAGTATAAAAGCAAAACAAATCCATTTGTTAAGCAGTTTTGGTGCAGTGGCTGCTTGATTGCGTAGTTGCCTGGGGACTCCTGCCACCTGCTCTGGAGCTAGACCAGAATAAAATAATTGAATTCAATTTATCGGCATAATTTGTTTTATTTAATTTTGAAAAACTATGCACAGCATCCCTAAATCATGCAACGCACCGTTTTGATTAAAATCCCAACAAAAGGATATCTTTCTTTTTCGCCATTATTATAATTTATCTTAATATTACGTTAATTATTATTATTGTTATTATTTATAACTAGCGTATAATTTGATTGCATTAAAAGTATTGTTAGTTTTTCGTAAATGAATTGGGCGCTAAATATTAAAGAAGCATTTTTGTGAGCTGTGCGATTTGGTTTTCCGATTGCTGTAACAGCATTTCCAGTGGAACCACCTGCGATTCGATAGATATCCCATCATCAAGATCTTCCACGGAAGCAGCACAGTTAAGGTCGACGTCCCAGTTCAGATATGGGATGTCGAAGAAAGAATCAGGCGAATTAAACCTAAGATTCATATCGTAGTCGGGTTCCAAATCGAAATCGAAATCAGCTTCTGATTCGGGGTCGGGGTCGGGCATGAGATGGGATAAAACCTGCTCCAAATTAAATGGTTCGGGGTGCCGTAAGGCAAAATTAATGAGCGATAGAAGCTGCCGAAAATCGCCGACCAGTTGGTGGAAAAGACGATAGGCAACGGTTTCGAAAGCGTCATTCAAAGACAGCCAGTCGTTGATTTCCATTTCGGTATTGCTTGTCTGCGAGCCAATTTCAACGACCAGGCTATCTGAGTCGCTCAAATAGTTCAGATATAGGATGTCGAAGAAAGAATCAGGCGAATTAAACCTAAGATTCATATCGTAGTCGGGTTCCAAATCGAAATCGAAATCAGCTTCTGATTCGGGCAGCCAGTCGTTGATTTCCATTTCGGTATTGCTTGTCTGCGAGCCAATTTCAACGACCAGGCTATCTGAGTCGCTCAAATAGTTCAGATATAGGATGTCGAAGAAAGAATCAGGCGAATTAAACCTAAGATTCATATCGTAGTCGGGTTCCAAATCGAAATCGAAATCAGCTTCTGATTCGGGCAGCCAGTCGTTGATTTCCATTTCGGTACTGCTTGTCTGCGAGCCAATTTCAACGACCAGGTTATCTGAGTCGCTCAAATAGTTCAGATATGGGATGTCGAAGAAAGAATCAGGCGAATTAAACCTAAGATTCATATCGTAGTCGGGTTCCAAATCGAAATCGAAATCAGCTTCTGATTCGGGCAGCCAGTCGTTGATTTCCATTTTGGTATTGCTTGTCTGCGAGCCAATTTCAACGACCAGGCTATCTGAGTCGCTCAAATAGTTCAGATATGGGATGTCGAAGAAAGAATCAGGCGAATTAAACCTAAGATTCATATCGTAGTCGGGTTCCAAATCGAAATCGAAATCAGCTTCTGATTCGGGCAGCCAGTCGTTGATTTCCATTTCGGTACTGCTTGTCTGCGAGCCAATTTCAACGACCAGGCTATCTGAGTCGCTCAAATTTGCCTCATTGTTCTCATTTCGCTCGTACGGCCATCTAGGGTTGATTGTGATCTCTACCATCTCGTGCGTATCTATCCGATCGCTGTCGTCAATGGTCGCCATCTGGACGCTGCTTTCGCTGATATTCGAACCAATCTCATCATTCTCACCATCAGAGGAGGAGCTTAACTCACGGTTGTTATTACGTAGTGCCTCCAACAGCACTTCCTCCATTGGTCTGCTGCCATCGTTAATCTCGTCTATCTGGACGCTGCCGTCATTGATGCAAGACAGAAAAGAATCTTCGTCCTCCTCCACGCTCTCTCTGTCATCTTCACTTCTGCTACTAATCTCCTCCACATCAATATCCATCATTTGGACACTGCCGTCATCTTCACTCGTGCTGCTATTCTCAACTATATCTATATTCTCCATTTGGACGCTGCCGTTGTTGATCTTCTTTAGCTGGATGCTGTTGGCGTTGGTCTTCGGGCCAATTTTTCCTTTCTTGTTATCGAATTTGCTCAAGCACAAATCACTGTTCTGATATCGCTTTGCATCGGATTCCTTGTACGTATTGTTCATCCACTTTGAGTGGACCCGGTTGTTTTGGTCAATATTTAGCAGCATGCGTTCCTGATATGCCTCCCTAGACTCGGAGGCTCTAAGCCGGTCGCTCCTAAGGTCAATCTCTAACTCCTTGAAGACGCCACCATCGTTGATCTGCTCGAAGCTGGACTCACTATTAACTTCAGTCGTGCCACTCGACTGCATCACTTTAGACTCGATATGCAACTTCTGCTCATCGGCCTCATCCTTCACCTGCATGGCGGACTCGCTTACATTATGATCACCATCAGCCATGATTTTGTATATCTTGTATGACTTGAGCTCCTTGCTAAGATCAAATTTAATCGCAAATCGTTGTTTTACTGAAAACAAATATAATAAAAACATATAATTAATATATATTTTATATCCAATTCACTTTAAAATTTTAATTGCGATTTTAACCAACTCGTGCAATTAACAAATCTTGGTCGAATTAGCGTTCAACTCGCGTTGGCGAATTCAATTTAAGCTTTCAATCAATTCTAAAGCACTGGCATCCGCGAATTAATATCCAGCAGCTTCCATTCAATTAAAGGAACATGCCCGCGGGCAGACCACAATTGGCAAATTTTGCCACCCTCCAATTTAACTGTATTTCGCCTACCCGCTTTTGTTATTACCAATTTCTCGATCTGCCTTTTCACAGTGTTACATCTACAAATAATGCCTGCATTATTAGCCAATTATCATCTCTAAAACGCAAAACTTTAAGTTTGCCTATGAAATTAACAAACACTTTCTGGAACATACCTTACAGCTTAAGCCAAAAAATTACTCTGTATTATATACATGCACGAGTATGGCCCACTGTAAATGGCAGCTGTATTTCCGGTTATGTCAAGCAGGCAGCAACTCTTGTGATTGATTTTCCATTTCTGCCCGCAATCCAATCAGTCCCATAGTGACTCCAAACTCAAATTTTCTGCACCGCATATTTGGCACTAATGAAGTTTTAACACAAATTAGTTGTATTATTTAAAGGCCAGCAGGAAATGGGATAAATGGAGTGGTTGGAGTGGAGTGGACGAGTATATTCCTGAACTTGTTGCTCGAGTACAGCAGCCGGTGCCAGGAGTTTGGATCTTGGAGTTTGAGTCGAGGGTGCTGTTCGGTTGATTGGCTATACAGCTTTTTGCAGAAAAGTTGATATGGCAACGCTATATTGCAATTGCATTTGCCGGCAAACATGGCAAAACACACACACACATACACACACACACACACACACACGCTCCATGCTTGCGAATGTTTCAATTCATCGTACCTTCACCACCAAGCGACGCATTTATTAATTTTTTATATTTCTCTGTGCAAATTGTGTGGCGAGGATTATCCACTCATGTGATATGCCAATAAGCGTATTGGCGTTCAAAAAATAAAATGATTTTGCCGCAGGCAAATCGAAAAGAAGCAAAGCGAGTGGCACAAATATCATTGGACGTGATTTATTTTATATGCCAGCGCCAATTGCTCCTAGAGTCAAACGAAAATGTTCAGTGAGCTCTGAAAAATAAATATTACATATATATATATATATATATATGCCTGCAGGCATCAAGAACCGAATACTGAGTAGCTGCCATCGTCATTTAAAATAATAACAGACGACAAGTGAATGTAAATGTAAATGTTTTCTTACCATTTATGCACACATATATTCCGCAACTGTTATTGCAATATAATATGCAATAATAGAGAACCGAGATGGCAAATAGCAGAATAGTAGATCTCTGCGCTTCTATGATTTCAATGAAATGAACGATTGAAGCTTTGTCATTGATCACAAGCACGTGTTCACATAATGTATGGCTGTTTGCATTGGAGATGGGCGGTTAATCGATTCTCGATTTTCGTTACACACATTCACGAGTTTAATTTTGCAATGGTTATTTTTAAACTGTAATAGACACTAGGAGTATATTTTAGTGTCATCGTTTTTAAATTCAATTTTGCTTAAGTGGTATACATAATGTTTGCCATCTCTAACATGTATGTATTATCTTCAGCATCGAATTTGTTGCCCTATTAGATTTTTCGTGGTAAATGCAAAAGCAAAACAGCAACAAGGCTATTTTAATCGACGCCAAAACGGCGACCAGCTGCGCGAGTAGCTCAAATATTCTTCTGCCTAACAACTCAACGTAGACCGCAGAACAAAAACAAAATCAATCCATCGATTAATAAGAAGAACATGGACTAAAAACACGACGAAAAATAAATAGTTATATTTGATGCGTCTTCTTAATGTGTTAAATGGCGAGAAAGTGCTTTGACACAGTGTAAAATGCATATGTTCTCATTTTTTTGGCGAAAAAAAGTACTTTATTATGGTCTGATTTGTATTCCTACAACTCTATGGAATTCTTACAACTACTTAAACTAAAAACAAAGTAACAAGTTTTATTAACTTTCCTGACATTATAATGTATGTATGTGAATAAACATTTTTATTAGTTTACCTTCGGAGTGACCACTCGCAAAATGGCTTAAGCTGTGGCACCCTTATAGAGGGCATCATAATTTTGATATAAATAATCAAAATAATATATAGTGTTGATCAGCATCACTAGCCGTTGTCGATATAGTTAAGTCCGTCCGTTTGTACGCAAACTAGTTGCTGAGTTTTGAAGATATCTTGATAAAACTTGCGTTCATCGCATATCTTCTAGTTGCATGTGGTACATGTATGTATCACTATATCATATAGCTTCCATATTCGACCATGACATTTTATTTTGTACTGGTGCGTATATAAATATTTCTCATTAACTCGTCTTATGCTAAGCCTAGACCCAACTACTAGAAATAAAACAACTAGGTGCATGTAATAAACATTAGCTTACCACACACTTACCTTCACTTAATATTTGAATAAGCCATAATTTTTGCGTTTTCTAGCTGGCATATACTTTCATATACACACATATATTTTTTTAAGACCAGAATCGTGACTCTAGGCTTTAGGCAGTGCTGAGTGTTGCCATAGGCCCCTCCTTATCCTGCTTGTCCTTCCCCTTGCCGATCTCTTATTATTTATTTTGGCCCCATTTATTCTGGGGTATCTGCGTCTCCTGGCCGGGCCACTTAGAGAGTTGCCCTGTTGCCAGGTTCTGACTAATCCACTGCCAGCTGTTCTGCTCTCCAAATGGCATGCAGAAAACAGCAAGTAAAAATGGGGATAAGGCTGCAGGAGCTGCAGAAGAAGAGGAAAAAAAAATGGATGGCCTTATGTAAGTCGCCAGACTGCATGCAAAGAATTATGCAATGCTGCCCAGCTTTAAAGTAGATTACACGAAAATTTTGCCCGCCGGCACAAAAGCCCACGACGGGCATTAATCACGGAAGCGACGGCTTTTGGTCCAGGATTTCACGACCTCATCCCCATAACTCCAACGCCTCGCAACCTTTGGCATGACCTGGGGTTGCCATCCAAACGCCGTCTGCATGTATTGTATTTCTAAATAGTGTCTGCCACCGAAAGGGTGGCAGAGGTGTGAGTTGTCCTAATAAATTGCCAACGTGCTGGAATGCAGGAGAGAACTAAACGAACCCTTTGGGGCATTCCTACCTCTTTTAGATGTCTATCCTCCCAATTGTATGTCGGCCGCCAAGAAATTAGCATAATTTTTCAATTCTCATTCGTTTCCAGCTACATCTGCCTTTGCTTCCAATAATTGTCCAGCCATATTTTACTGGCGGCTGCGATTTCGATTTAAATTCAATAAATTGTACAGAGAGAGTAAACCTGAGAATGCAATTGCAAATCTGTTGGGATGCTCGCCAAAAGTGAGGCAATACTATGTAACACATATATTACTATATTCGATTACACTAAATATCCAAATATTCAGCATAGGCCTAGATTGTTAATTGGAGGGCACACTCTTTCCCTAGCCTCCCAACCCTCCCCTGTCACTATTTTATTTGCCTGCACATGAAATTGTTTGTAGACGACCGCATAAACATTCGCAATATGGCGACGAGTCTGTCGCATAACCGCAAACTTCCGGTTAACAAGCAAGCAAGCAACACACACACACACACACACACACGCACACGCACACTCATACACACAGCATTTTCCTCTTCATTGTTGCTGTATTCGCCGCTGCGTGTTGTCGCGGTTTTCCTTTAGTGGTCGTTAACAATTTTTACAGCCCAAACATTTGGCAGCGCTTTTATTATTTGTTATATTTATTGTGTTTGTATATTTCAAACAGCAAAAAAAAAGAAAGCATAAACACAAACCGAAACCAAAACAAAATGGCGTGCGCCATTTTAGTTTACGCTTTACGCCGTTCCGTTTAATTTACTGGTCGACCCTCCCCGGCTGCAAGCCCCTTCAAGGCCAGACATGGCTCGTGGCCCGCCATTCATTATATCTGAGGCTGGGTTTCAACAGAATGCGGCTTTTTGCTGTGCCTGGTGGTAAGTGGTGGGTACACTCAGAAAATTATATATGTCCCGCACATCTCGTATTTTGTAGATACATGTATATATTTTTGTAGTTCTAAGATATTAAAAAATAAATAAATAATATTTGCTTTAGGAAATCGATTAAGCAACATCAAAGAAAACAAATATTAATTTATGTAAATTCTAGCTGAAATATTTTTGCCGAGTGTAGTTCAGCAGCAGCAGCCCAACCATTGACCATTTAAAGCGGCTGCCACTGACGCTAAGTAGTTGTGGCAAGTTTTTGGCCTCAGTTTGCTTCAGCTCTTAACTTTGTTGTTTGTTGATTTCGCTTGGCTTTTGCTTTATGTTTTCGCGTTTGCGCTTTCTGTTTTTTAATTTTTTTAAAGTTAATTTTGCACATCTTTCGCTAAACTTTTGCCATTTCATTAATTGACATAAATATGTAAATAGATAAATAATATAATCAATTATCGTTTCTAAAACCCTAATCGTAAAGTTTGCTTATAATATTAAATTAAAATAGCATCATGCCGAAAATATAACAAATTTTATTGAACTAACATATTTGCTGGAACATTCATTTCAGCTTAAGCCAAAAAATTAAATTAATAAATAGCTTTGGTGTTTGATTTTCCGTTTTTGGCCGCAATCCAATCAGTTCCATAGTGACTCGAAACTTTTATTTTTTGCACCGCATATTTGGCAGTAGTGAAATTTTAACACATATTAGTTGTATTACTAAAATACCAGCAAGTAATTTGGTTATTTCGTGATCAAAAGTTGACCTGCCGCATTTGCAAAAAATGGCTAAACAATTCGCTTTTGTTGTTCGTCCTTTTACACATTTGCCGCCAATTCCCCAAAGTCAACGTCGGCATTATTCGAAAAACGAAAACTCAAGCAGCGTTTTACTGACACAAAGAGAAATATATCTTGCCTAAATTAAGTTCGAATAATCTACAATAATGTCATTCCTATTGTTATAAATCATTCTTGAAATAAGAAAATTTATTCGATATGCTTAGTTTCAATGAATATTCAAGATGATTTCACATTTCACTGAAGACTGACTTTTTCAAAACATCTTTTATCTTTTTATCTTTTATTATTTTAATAAAATAATGTTAAATCGCAAAATAAATAAATATTGAATACCTTAATACTTTGATCTGGTTGAAATATTTGAATTTAATACACATATCTCTCAATGTATGTGTGCAAAGGTGTTGCACTTGAAGGGGGTGGAGGGGGTTTCGTTTTCGTTCATTCCGTTCGAATTGGGCTGTCAGTGTCAGCTTTGCTGACTGCTTACGGTTAAATGGGAAACTTATAGCGCGCTCCACTTCCTTTCACCCTGAATGACAAACAACCAGTCCAGCAAACTAAACCTTGCCTCACCTTCCCTTGCTGCGTGCACCATTTGCTCCACCCAAATCAAAAAAAAAAAACAAACTATTAAATCACATTTTACGAGCGTTAAGTGCACAATTAAAAGCATTTCGTTAATGTTCAAAAATGTGGCGCCTTCCTTGTCCACCCGTCGTCGCCAACCACCCACCGCTTCACATCCTGCCCCCCCCCCCCCCCTCCGCTCGTCGTCCTTCTCCGAACCCTGTTTGCCATTTGCTGTTTCGTCTGTGACGAGCTTCTATGTGTCTCTCGTTCCTTGTCCACTGTGACGTAATTAAATTTGCAGCACTGAGTTTTGTCTGTGTCTTCTCGAGGGGTTGCTGAGTGCATCGGTGGGGGATCAAGTGGTATGCGGGGTGGCTCTGTGTTTTGCTCGAACCGGCTGTTAGAAAAACAAACTAAATCGATTATGGTTTGATGTAAATTTTTTAGCACGCAACGTGAAAAGGCAACGAACAACTTTTGCTAGCACAATCCTTAAAATGCGTCCTTGTCGTTATCCCCGTCCCCTTGTCAACAGTGCAGTCTGCCACAAGGCCCTCCCCGGGCGTGGTGGGAGTAGGTAGTGGCTGATATTTGTAATGCAACTAAAAGCAATTTGGTAGCTTTTCAAGTGGACTTGAGCGCAATTGATGGCACAAAATCATGAAATTGATTCAATACGCTAAATGTAAATATAAATAATATATTCTTGATTTAATGTAGTTGCTTTTCCTTTGTGTGCAATATTTGTATTTATGTTGCGAGCATTGAATGCATCCCCTCCAATTATCGTAGCTTTGTCAACTGACTTCTGTTAGGCACTGTTTGCGTTTAGTTCCTGATGCCGATAGGAGAGATAGCAATAACAAAGAGCGGAAGGAAACTCTTGGGCTGGCAAAATGTCACGTACATACATCATGTCCAAGCATGCAATGTGTAACGACATACATAAATGTTGCGTTTTAAAGTCGCTACTTCCACTGCTGCCAAACTGATTGTGTACAGTTACAGCTGCGCTGGCAGCCAAGTCCCTGATGTGCTAACGTCCTGACATCCTGCCCAGAACATCATGCCAACAAGACACAGCAGGTTATCCATAGCTACAAAAGTACTGACATATTCGAGAAATACACACCCCTTTTGCCATTTCGCCACACCCCTCCCCCCCCCCCACGCAACAACACACAAAAAAAAGCTAATGTCAACGTCAGGGCTGCTGCTCCTTTGCCATTTCCTTTGCCTTGCCTTTGCCTTTGCCTTTGCCTTTGCCATCCGGCAACTTTGTGCCGCTTTGTGTCCAGAAATGTATGAACTGTGACGCAAGGGAATGACGTCATGGCAGCAGCACATGCAAAGAGCGACTATAAAAATTAATTATATATGTATATACACGCATTTATATATACAAATAAAAAAAATTACGGAAAAGAAAACTATCAAGCACACTAAAAGTGCCCGACTTGAATATGCAGAAAATTCGATCGATGCAAATTTTGTAGGTTAATCTGTATCTGTACATTAAGAATATTGGCATTCTGCAACGGTATATTTTAAAAACTCATCTTTATCGTCAATATGTATTTTTATTAAATAACAATTCGAAATTCTCGACAATTCCAACTTCCATTTTCTTATATACAACTGTGTACCCTTTCTTTAATGCATGTGATCCACGATAAGTACACATACAGGGTATTCTTAAATAGAGTAGATGGGAAAGCGAGTGAGAACGATGGAGAGATGAATAGATGAAGAGGAGAAATAGTAACACATTGCTTTCCATTTTCAACACACTTGAACATGCTTCCGCACTTAGGCGTGTGCGTGAAGGGGAACTGGAACTCAAACTGCAGCTGGAACTGAAGCTGATGCTGGGAATGGATGTACTTTGTGTGTGTAACACACTCAAGTGGTGTGAGTGGCACGAGCTACAAATATCCAACAACCCCCACCCCCCCCCCCCTCCACCACCCCCACTGCCACCATAACGCCACACCTTAGCCATCTATCCGCAGGCAACAGCCCATTAAGTGTGCACTTCACACGCCTACTAAGTTCATATTACTTACTTACTTACTTACTGCGTTTTGTTATTTCTACCCCCCCACTCAACCGCTCACTCTCTCTCTCTCTCTCTCTCTCTCTCTCTCTCTCTCTTGCTTGCTATCTCTGCTTAAAAAGGAGTAAGTCGCTAGAATCTACTGACTACAATGAGTGCGACGATGCGACGCCTTTAAATAAAATAATGTTGCTATCCTGTCTATAAAAAAAAACCGGAATTGGAATCGGAAGCGCATATTTATCAACTCAGAATATAGAAATCGAAATCGAAATAAATTGAAAAACTTTTAGATCGGTCACGAAATTAAAAGACTTGGAATTACTTGACTTGTCAAAGCTCTGTCATCATTTAATAGTAGTTTAAATATTAGATATTAAGTGTCATTTGTATCTAATAATTCTATAGTTTGGTTGCTTGATCAAAATGCTTAAAAATTTGTTCGTAACTATTACAACATTATCTGAGATAGTGTTGCTATCTGATTGCCAGATTGGAACCACACGTGAGACGTTTTACCTTTTGAACCAACGAATATAGATCGTTGTCCCGCTCGACAAAGCCATGCAGCCATGCAGCTGTTAGAGTATTATCCACCTGTAAACGCACTTCAGACACCAATCTGTCGCTCATCTCGGCCACATATTCGACTACCTCATCCATGGTCATGGATCGCTGGAACTCTATAAAAGCCTCGAGTATAAGATCACTATAGGCATATCTCGACATTGTCCAATCTTAAAAAACTCTGCTATATTCATACGAATTTTGAGTGTCAAAGGTTATTTTTTTTTTGTTTGGTTTTTTATTATACACATTAAATGTTCTTTTTTTTGGATAGTTGAATTAGAGCTCATAGCTTCCTTAAATCAAATCTAGAGAGATTCCTCACCCTATCTTCATATTTATTATATACATAATTATGTTGACAAATATAAGAAAAATAAAATGTTCCCAAATGGACACTAAATGTACAAAAATAAAAGGAGCAAACACCTATCACCTATACAATTATTATTCAAATACTTAAATTAAATTTTAGCAAGTTTGTTGGGGAAATTCAATTTTCTTAGAGATGTTTAATAGCATTTTGTTTGCTATCAAGACGCTACCTAGCAGTTTCCTGTCTTGGCTTAGCGACAAGCAGCCAATTTCCAGCCATCCACGCCTTCTGCCACACTCACTCGCCTGGGCAGCAGGCTTAAAAGCACTTGTGTTTTTAGTTTTTTTTTTTTTTTTTTGTATTTTTTATTATTAAGGTCCCAGTGAACATGTAATGTTTATGCTCATGATTATTTGTTGTTGTTGCGCCTCGGTTTGTTTGGGGTAATTTTCTCTTACCCACGCTCCCGCACCGCGACGCTAGATGGCGCTTGGCGATTATTTCGTTAGCATTTACACCGACTGCAGTTAAACTGGCGTTTTACGCCATTTTGGCTATTTTCGACAACGTTTGCCCGTTGGCCTATTTGTCTTGTTGTTCTTGTTTTTGTTATTCTTCTTCTTCTTCTTCTTGTTCATTCTGTTGTTGCTATTACTGTTGTTGTTGTTGGCCATTTGGCGCTGTGATTGCTGTTTGCTTTGCAGACTTTAAGATTTGTCATTTGCGATTGGGACGAAAACACGCTTAACGTTTTTAGCTTAAAGTTTTCAGTTCCGAATTTTAGTCTCAGTTCCTGTTTTTTGCCAGAGTTTTCCTCTTGTAATACGGAGTGACACACAGATACACACACACACACACACACACACACAGACACACTTACACACACAAACTCTGCTCAAATGCTAAACTGTTTTGAAAGTTGCTTTTAATTCGGATTATAGAATATGTAAATCACAGTTTTTGTGGCTCTAATTATATAGAATAATTATCTAAATGGTACATAAATTATTTAACATTATTAAACTCTAGCTTTTGTTGTATAACTAATAAAAGCAGCAATGCAATCCATATTTGAGCCCTCAACTGGAACTTATATCAAGCAGGAGAATTCACCTAAACGAGTTGTATGTGTGAGTTTGCGAGGTCAGTTTGATAAGTAATCGAGCTATACAATTTGTACCAACCAGTCGATTTTGTATGATATAAGACAAATATAGTATTGCTAAACTGTTAGGTATGCTTAGACATTAAAAGATGTATGCAATCGAACATTAAATAATGGAAAGCGAATAAAGGCAGAACTCACGAGTAACCTAAGTGTAACATACCGATTTTTCTGTAACTACTTTTCGAAGGCACCTCGCTGACAGTGGGCGCATCGAAACGGAGCGATGCCTATGTAATGTGTCAAATTGCTCAACAATTTGCGTTTATCTAATGAATTTACGCCAAAAATCGATTGCCCGCCTTGATGGCCTGACAAATGAGCCTCGATTTGGGGCTTTGACTCTGACTAATGGAATTCCATTCGCTCATAGGATATGCAATAAAATAGTCGCATGCCATGCACTAATTTACAATGGGAATTAAGACTTTACCCTCCTCATCACACTTTCCATCACATTCCAACGAAAATAACACAAAATCATGTCGATTAAAGTTTTACATTAAAATACATCATTTTGCTAAATATATTACAAATTGATTTATTATCCATAATTCTATTATTCTCATGTTCGACTGCCAATTATAATTAATTTACAAGGTTTTTTGTATTAGATAACTTGTTTAATAAAATAGCTGAAGGCTATAGTAATGTTATCAATTAGATTGCTCGGATTACAGGTGCAATTTCACTGCACTTAATAATAATTATAACTCAACTTAGGTACATGTAATGAATATGAACTAACAAGCCCACAACCAAGAATGATGATTTTTCAATAACAATTGAAGCATTTTATCTAGCCTTAAAAAACAAAAAAGTTTTTAAAATTATACTTTCATTGGATATTTTAAGTTTAGTCAATTAAGCGTCTAGCTCTTGAGGGCAGTTTTTAATTCTAAAACAAATGCTCTTTTTGTAAAGTGTATTTTAAAAACTTTTTTTGCCAACCGGAATCCATGTTAGCCACATTTGAATATGTTGGAAAACTTTCAAAAAACCTGCTCGGCTTTTAGTTAGACGAGAAGCCAACAATGAAATATGCACACTGGCATTTTGCATTTGCGCTCAAAGGATGATATCAAAATGCGCAAAATCAAAAGACCCCATTCAAACTGGGCCAAATCGGCATTAATTCGAATGAAAAAAAAAACATTTACTTACACAATTTTCAAGCACCAAATTTATGATAATTATAAAACTTTTAGATTAATCCGCCCATACAAGATTAAATAGAAAAAGAAATCACCAAGTAATTTGTACAAAAAAATGATCGACATCGAACTACTATATCAAATAGCTGACAAAGGAACAATCGGTCAAAAGATTTGCTGTTATTTAACAAATCCTTTTTTGTGTTATAAGTTATTCCAAGCAAGCTTACTAGTTATGTCTATATTATGCATCTTACATTTGAATTAAAAAGCGTTGACATCGGACTAGTATATTACACTTTATCATCTAATTTCAATAATGAATTTATAATTAATTAAATTGATTGTTTTATTTTAAAAAAAAATTTCCAAACTAATGCCAATAAATCTGGCATACTGGCCCAGTGTGCAGGATAGGCATGAAGGTGCTTTGATAGGAGGAGGAGCTGTGCAGGGTCAGCTCTCACTAGTGGAACCGTTTTGCTCTGTTGGTACTCCTCAATTGACGTTTGTTGTGGCCAAAGCGGGTAAGCATCGAAATTAAGCGTATTGTGCCCGATAGCAAATGGTTTCCATACAAAAGGACCCATTGACCAACCAAGTTCCATAGTGTGGCAGGGAGACTGAATGGTGGTGTATGTATGTGGCTCAAACCAAAAACCGAATCAGAAACGGGAATCAACCTCCGCATCCGCATTCGCAAAAGCATCGGGAAAACAAGCCAAGAAATCAGTTCGTTAATTGCGACTCAATTCAGGCCAGTTGTTTGTTTCGCCCATTTTTCGACTGTAACTGGAATGGTTTACTCACTGATATACACTGAGAACAAAAACCAATTCTTCGAGACTGCAATTCAAACTTATGCTCAGTATTTTGTATTTGATTCTAGTAATTTCCTTTTATATATTAAGTAAATAATAATTTTTTTATTTTTTTTTTTTTAATAAATTGCACATACATAATTTTTTCACACAAGATTTCTCTCTGTATAAGAGAGTGATTTTGATGGTGGCCATCGAAGCGCAGCCGATTGGCAAAAATGCTTTGACATTCGCCCAGCGGCATTTGCTGCCATTGCCATTCATCAAAAACAACAAACATCGATAGCAAATGCAACAACAACAAAATAAAGCCGTTTAATTCAAAAATAGAAAGACATGCACACAAGCACACTTAAATAAAGTCAGATAAGATTGCTCTTTTTGAAAAGTATATTTTAGATGTATGATAGAGAAACATGATATACAAATATGAAAATTGTTATTATTGTAATTATCATAATAGTTTCATAAGCTTGTATTATCATTTAAAATAATGCAGTTTGATTGATAATTTTGTGCCCAAATGTAAACAACATAATTATACGCATATGCATAATTATTTTTTGTTGGTTTAAATATCTTGTTCTACAAAGACGCTTTTTCATACAAGAACCCCATTTTCGATCTATTGTGTTTATGGGAGCCGAACGGTTTCGACATATATTAAGTGAAAAATACGGATATATTCCAAGTTATTTATTGCTTCTGTGGAATTTTAATACTTGTGCCAAGATATCATTTCATTATAATTTTACAAACAATCAAGCTGCGGCAACTAATTTAGTTTGCTTATAAATATATCAATATGTATATATATAAATAAGGTAGAGTTTGGCGAATAATTTGATTTTAATACACATTCATTGCTTATATCCAATACATGTTTTCATTTATATATTTGGTAATAAAATAATTTTATAAGCAATTAAAAAATAATAAAAAAAAATCATTTGCGAACAAAAAAAACCTAACAAAATGTAGACGACAAAATGAATATAAAATGTATATGTACATGAATATGAATTTAAAAATGAGTTGAACTTAACTGGAAATGTGCTTTAAAATAGGACAATGATTAATGCCTTATGAACATTTATGGGCTGTACGCTGGGGAGCTGTTGAAATGAGTCAGTTGGGTTCAGTTGTTTGTGTAGAATTGTCGCTGCTGTTGGGGTTGCTGCCAAGCGACATTAAAAATGCATTCGAATTGATTTTACTGTCGCTCGTTGGTCCAATCCCACTGGCTGTCTGACATGGTCAACAGTGAGTCCAGCAGTTGCAGCTGCTCCAATTGGCCAGACAACTGCCTCACCTTCCTCTATATGGCTGCTTTCTGCTGTCATCAAAGTTAATTGAAACGTTATGTGCTGTTCCTGTGTTGTGTGTTTTCATAATTTGTATACCCTTGCCAGAGTGGCATTATGGTTTAAAGGAGACATTCATATATACATATATATCATTATCACTATCAACATATCGTTGTCATTGAATATATCGATCAAAAGTTGATTTCTTGTATGCATCTGGTGAATCTTTTGAATGAATATAGATTAGATGTCTGTAAGGGCATTTAATGTTCGGCAAAGAGTTTATTTGCACCTTGTTTACCTGCTCATTCCTTATCCATGCGTTCAGCGTCTGCCGCGTCTGGCTTCGCCGGCGGCTTTGCGGAAGCGATTGTGTGAGCCGCTGGCAAATTGTTTGCTGGCGGCCAGCAAAGCCGTAGAACCGGCAACCTCATCCTTCTCGGGCAGATGGGCCACATGCAGTATGTCCCAGAGCAGCTTACCGCTCTCCTGTGACTGCAGCAGATCCGAGAGCTCCGCCTGAGTGCGCTGCAGCAACTGACGCAAACTGCCGCCCTTGCGAAGCAGACCATGAACATTTCTGGTATGCACGCCAGGCAGACGCAGCAGAAAATCATGAATGGCATTGTTATATTGTAGCTGCTCGCTGTTAGCAGCCGCACTAGATTCGTCGCTGCCCAAGGCAGCAGCCACCTGGGCATCCGGTTCAGATTTGCCCAGTTTGAGCTCCTCGAAGAGCTGAGCCGTCGCATACGGACTGGGTGACCAGATCAGGCGCAGCTTCGGAAAGTGGAGTGTGAGCAGTTGAAGTTTCTGTACGATATCCGCATTGGTCGCCGTCGTCTGCTGTGAGAGCATAAATTTGCCCTGCAAATGGAACGGACGATTCTGATCGAATTCGATCAGTAGAATGGGCTTCGCATAGTAGCGTTGCATTTGGACACACTGATTGTATAGGCGACCCGAATTGAGGGAACCAATCAAATCCGATATCGATTTACGCTCAACGCATATATCGGGCGTTAGTATATAATCCCCGATAGTTATTGTCACCGGCAGCACCTCCAATCCGCGACGATGGATCAGGCATGGCAAATCCGATCGAAATTCTCGCATATCCACTATCACTTTAGGTGTCACGCGAACAGCATTCAATGCCACGCCCATTGTGGCGCCCTGCCGAGTCTTTGCATTCGCATTTGTGGTGTTTGCATCCTCATCCTCGTAGCTATTGTACAGCACAAAGGCTTCTTCCGTTTTGCCATCCTGATACTCGGGTATCACCATTTTCTGGAAATTAATTAAATGGACACTTGATAAACATGGAATATTGATATCTGGGAATATATAAAATATATGTATACATGAATACATTTTACTATAAATGAGATAACATATTGAAACGTAAATTGGGGCAATTGTTTAGTCCAGACTAATTTCGCAAGGACATTCAAATGACAATTGTGTTTTTGATTGGTCCTTTGGATTAAATGTTTCTTTTTTTGTTAAAATTTTTGACCACTTTCCAAAGTTTTAATAATTCCCTCTTCCCTTTTCCCTCTTCTCACCAGTTAATCGGACAATGGATTTTGGGCTTTACTTACGCTCTTTGTGTCGATGATCAGTTCGAAGGCGGACTTCTCGCGCCGCAGACTGGTCAAATAGGATTGCTCCTCGACGGTGCGTGCATGGATTAGAAAATAGATCCGCATGCGTTCGGCTGGTGGCAGACGGCGTCGCGCCTCAAAGACCTCCAGCTGTCGAATGGCCGTCACATTTGTATTATACATGACAACATAATGGGGCTGGAGCTGATCGAGCATGTGCTCCAGGGCCATGGCCCCCTCACGCTCCGTCTTGAACGTCTGCAGACAAATGCAGGGCTGCCGATGAGCATCCAATGCCGCTGAGACATCGAACTGCTCCAACTCTGGTATTACCTCAAAAATTGAGGCATTCGGATCAGGTTCGCTGGTGGGCAATAATATGGGTTGCGTCATTGTCAGCATGTAGCTCTCCTCGAAGAGATGCTGATGTTGCTGTTGCATCAATTGCGCCTCTGCATCCGTTTCACTTAGCAGCTGGGAGAGCTCATCCAAAGAATGTTGTGCTACCTCCGGCTCTGTTTTAAATTCCTTTTTCGCCACATCCGCTTGAATGTGGCCGGTGTTCTCTGCCATTGCTGTTGTTTGGCTGTCCTTGGCCAGCGCATCGCTCAGCTTGCCCACGAGCACCTCGTGCCGCATCGCTTGCTGCAGCAGAAAGCGTGCGCTTCCCTGTGTCAGATACTGCTTCAGCTGATAGCAGGTGCGCGCATCCTGACAGAGTATCAACACCTTCGGTGGCTCCATATGATCAGCGCCACGGCGACGTCGCATATCGCCGGGTATGTCCTGGGTAAGCAGCTCGCTAAGTGGCTGCCATTTGGGACACTGTTCCGGTTCGAATTCTGTGCGAATAGAATTAAGCTTTATATGATTCTTGATTCTTTAGGCTTGCTCACCATTTTGCGCATTGTAGACGCGTTGCTTGGAGAGCGTAAAGATTTGCTCGGCGGCATCGAGCAGTGTCCAGCCAGAGTTGCTGATGGCGTACTCTGTGCTGCGATAGCGTTTGATCAAAGCATATGAACTGACTGCATCATGGTACATCGTGGAACTATACATAAATATTTATATATATATATATATATCATTTAGAATTCTACTCAACAGACATCATGAGACTGCGCAGAATCTTCAAGTCGGCCACAATGAGCTTCGTTTGTGAGTTAAGCTGATGCCAGATGCAGTCAAGCTGCGCCTGCAGGATCTTATGGAACTTCTTGGTCACACAATTCTCAACGGTTACTGCCTCCATGTCGACGGTGCGATTGATCCGCTTAATTTCGCGCACCAGAAAATTCATGATGTCCAGTATATGGGTTTGGATCGAGCTCATTCGAGTCGTGAGCGGCACATGAAGCTCAATGGTTTGCGCCTGCCACGGATGCAGTGCACTACGCACTGTGACATGGAAACGCGGCCAAATGTACAAATGTTTCACAAACAGATTGCGCATGGTGCGCTCGATGTGTGCATAGCCAATGGTGAATGCCTCCGGACTGCTCGAGAAGGCCTTGATGAAGCCCGTCTTATTGCGCTGCCGAAACAAACGCAATGCGAACGCCTCCTGGCAACTCTCAATGATGCTGTGCGACCGCAACACAATAATTCCCGTTATCAGCTCAATCGGTATCCGCTGCTTGAGCAGGTCGACCACCAAAATACGTGTGCTAATAAACTGCAAGCCACCCTCCAGATAGACGCGTTCACTTTGAGGAGACAAAGAATTTAAATTGTTTTGTTTTACTTTTCCTTGGTGTAGCACATACCGCTCTGTGGCCGTATTTGCCACCTCGTGCACATATTTGGCATCCAGCTTGGACTTGTAGTACTGCTCCTCCCAATCGGAACTGTTGATCACCAGCAGCAGATTCCCAGTATCGCTGTACACCTTTAAAATGTGCGTCAAGACGCGCTCATAGCCTAAGCCTCTGCACAGATTAACATGATTAAGATAACGCTCTTTTACTCTCTCTCTCCCTCTCTCTGTCGCTTACTTAGCAGAGACAAGCAGTCCATCTGTGTGCACGAGATCGAGAAACATTTGCTTTTCATATTCCAGCAGCTGGACATCTTTGCGCAGTAAATATTCCTCAGCTGTCACCAAGTTAGCCAAGTCCTCATCCGCCAATCCATCGCTAGACTCCGGAAATGGGCTTGCCTCTGTTCCTGTCTCAACAGTGGCCACTGCCTCCTCAGTTATTGTTGCATTTGCGGGCTCCGACTCTGCCTCCGACATGGCGCAACAATTTCACAAGTAAACAAAACAAAACATGAAACGCCGGCAATTGCTTATAGATAGTGCATCCGCATGTGTTACACAGCACTGAAATCTATCGATGAAGCGATTACTATCGTGTAACCAAACACAAGATACAATCACTTCAGCCTGTTTACTACATATGTTTATGGACATTCTTAAATGTAGAATTCAATTTTTGTTTATTTACTTTATTTTATCAATAGTTTGAAAAATTTAAATGTCAAAATGGTCGTTGTCTTTGCGAAAACGATGTGCGTTATCGATATCGATGCGACACTCTATCGATTTATGGCGTCTGATTTAAGGAGCACGTGTAAAGCTTTCAGGTGGCACATAGTTTAGCTCATTTCTCATCTTTTTTATTTCGCCCACGCCAAGCAAAAAACATGGACGAGATATCGGCGTATGTCGCCTATGGCATTCATAAAACCGCCACAAAATCGGCAAAGAAGACGACAAAGAAAACGACAAAACAAAATCGCCAAAAGCAAAAGGCGGCGAACATTTACAGTTGGACAGCTAGTTCACCAGCAAAAACAATTGCAGTAAAGCAAAATAACGGTACAAAAGAAAAAGCAATTGCAAATGGCGTCAAAAGTAACGCTAAGACACAGACTAAGGCAGACAGCGCGACCAATTCAGTTGAAAAAATGGCAGACGATAGCGTTGACTTCAATTCCAGCGACAGCAACTTCGATGAAGACAACGATATTGAGGAACTCTCCCACAGCAGCAATGAAGATGATGGTGATGGCAGCGAGTTGAGCAGCGCCGAGGAGTTCGAGGAGTATACTTTGAACAGTCATTCCGGATCCTGCTCCCGTTCCGCTTGCAGCGGTAGCAGCAGCGTTGAAAATTCTTCACCTGCTGCTGCTTCTAGTCGGACGGCAAACAAACGCAGCACTGGCGATCTGGACAACAACAACAACAAGTCGCCGGCTGTCAAACAGCAAAAGTTGCAGCCGCAAGAGCAAAAAGGAGTAGAGGAGCAGTCAAAGAAGGGCCCACGCAAATCGGCACCGGCAGCATCAGCAGCAGCTCCTTCGTGTCCACTGCTGCGTCTTTCCGGAAATGCTGCCGCCATCAAGTCATCTGCGCTGCCCAGCAAAGCGACAGATGAGAAACGCTTATCTTGTCCGTTTCCAAAAAAGATGGCCGCCGCTGGCAAAATCGTGCCAGCGGTGAAACAAGAGCCGAAAGCAAAAGCCGAATTAATCCAAAAGGACGGAGTTGAGGACAGTGTTGAGAAGGGCAAAAATGTTTTGCGCTGGCTCCTCAATCCATTGAGTATCGATGATTTTTTTAACCGCTATTGGGAAAGCAAGGCTTGTCAGGTTAGGCGTTTTTTGTTTGTTTGTTATATTGTAGGTAGCGACTAATCTAATATATACTCAGGTGAAGCGCAAGCGTGGCAATTTCTACTCCGACCTGGTCTCCTTTGAGATGATTGATGAGATGTTGATCGAGAATCATCTGGAATTCACCACAAACATTGATGTGACCAGCTACAAGGATGGGATGCGTCAAACCCATAATCCAGATGGACGAGCAATGCCGCCCACTGTTTGGGGTCACTATGGCGATGGTTGCAGCGTTCGCATCTTGAATCCCAGCACCTATTTGAAGGGATTGCGTGACGTTTGCACGGCGCTGCAGGAGCATTTCCATTGCTTGGTCGGCGCCAATATATATTTAACGCCACCGAATAGTCAAGGATTCGCGCCACACTATGATGACATTGAGGCATTCGTTTTGCAGGTGGAGGGACGCAAACGTTGGCGCTTATATGATGCGCCCGGTCCCAGTGATGTCCTTGCACGCACCTCATCGGGCAACCTGAAGCAGCAACAGCTATCCAAGCCCATTTTCGATGAGGTCTTGGAGCCCGGGGACCTACTCTATTTCCCTCGGGGCTGTGTACATCAGGCTGTGACGGAGAAGCAACAACATTCGCTGCACATCACCTTGAGCGTCTATCAGCAGCAATCGTATGCCAATCTCATGGAGGCCCTCATGCCCGCCGTCCTCCAGAACGCCATCAAGCATAATTTGGATATGCGTCGTGGTTTGCCGCTAAGAACGTGGCATCATCTAGGCCAAGTTCATGGCGATAAGAAGACGAAGGAACGCAGCGATCTAATAACGCACACCCAAAAACTAATCAGCAAATATTTAGTACCGAATGCGTCACAGATCGATGCCGCTATCGATCAGCTGGCAATGCGTTTCCAGCATGAGGCGCTGCCGCCAAGCATTGCACCATCGGAGAAGAATCGCACCATCTTCGGATCACGCAACAAAAAGGATAAGCATGGCAACTGCCGTTCCGACTATGATCTAACGGAGCATACCAAAATCCGTCTATTGCGCCAAAATATCGTACGCCTAGTCCAAGAGGAGAACATCCTGCGTCTCTACTACTATGCGGACAATGCTCTAGAGTATTGTAAGTACGAGGCGAACTTCATGGAGATCGACCGAGTGGAGGCGAATACCATTAAGATGCTAATTAACAGCTATCCCAAATATGTGAGCATCAATTCGTTGCCACTGCCCAATGTGGAGCATTGCTTGGATACCGCCACTGGTCTCTGGGAGCGTGGACTGCTTATTACCGAGGAGCCATTTAAAAAGAATTAATTCATCTATATACACACATCTACACAAATCCACCTCACCTCTGAGTTCCTGTATTCGATCTGTGTCTGTGAGATTGTCTGTTGTTTAGCCATTAAGCGATAAAAATCCCTTGTGGGACTCGCAAAAAAATTTATAAACATTTATTTTTTTTAACCAACGATTATTATATTCAAATAAAGCTAGGCCTAAGGTCAGTTATTAAACCAAACAATTGACTATCATTATCTTTCAGAGTGAATAGGTCAAATGTTCCGATCAGAAGAAGTCAGACTTATAACATATCTCTTCCAATCTATGCATAACTGGTGATGATGGCTATAAAGTCATACATTTTACTTCAGCCTACAAATTAAGTTACCTTATCGCTATTCAACAATGTTTTAAAGAAAGTATCTTTCTCTTCCAGTTTCCAGCCAAAAAATCTACAACATTTGATGATTATCTAAGAAATCTTCCGTTTGGAAACAACTACTGATATAAAGATAAAGACAAAAGTCAAACCTTTTTATCAGCTTAAATTGAACAGTAAAATTCGTTTTGCTATCGAAAATGGAACTCAAAATTAGGGCAACATATTATTTAGCTTATAAAGAGCAAACATAAGATTTATTATTATTAAAGGGCCACAAGAAAGAAACGACTATAAGTGAATGGTTGTTGTTTCCCACGTTTTTCTTATGCGCTGCGGATTTTCTTGCGTTCGCGGTACAAGCTATCCTGTTGTACTGCAACGGTACAATAATAATAATATTGATGAGCACTATTAAGGCGTTTTTTACTTACTATATGGATCAAAGCGAATTACTTCCAGTTTTTCCGCCAGTCGCTCACGAAATGCATTAAATTGATGGCCGCTGACCACGCTTTCCAAAACAACCATGATGCGTCTGCAAATCAATAGTATCGTGTATGGAAATCTAGTTAGATTTACAAGCAATCACTTACTTGCTCTTTACTTTCTTAAACAGGACATTCGTTAAACGCATTTTGTTTCAGCGTAGCTCTCTAAAGTTATATTGTGGAACCGCTGAAAATTGTTGTGCAAGCCGACTGCTACAAATCACTAAAAATGCCATAACAGCTGACTCCGAAAAAGAATCGAGCTTATTTCTTATCGATAAGCCGCACAAAGAAAATAGAATAGACTACGTTATCGCACTGCGCGCGCAATTTAAAAGTAACTAACTTTGTCTTGAAATGTTGGCGCTCATTACTACAGTGAGTAAATACTAAATATGCTTTATTATTGTGCTGTTATGTAAATCAATTACTTTTTAACTCATGTTAAGCTCTAAGTCAGAATATAAAGCAGCTTTTGAAATAATACACGCATCTGAGACCAATCAGTCGCACGTGTTATCGATTGTAGAACGTGCACTTTCAAGAGCAGACTTGCGCGCGCAAATCAAAAAGAAATGTTTCCTATTTAATTGTTGGCTTTGGATTTGTTGTTACCTTGAGCTTGCACCATTAATCTGGGAAACTTTCCTGCAAAGATGTAAGCCATGTGCACTCGCGTGTCCCTGAAGCCCCTTCAGAAAGGCAAAATTAATCCACTTAAGGCTCAAATTAGCGTTACACTCAAAGCACCACAAAAGCAAAACAAAAGCGCTGCCTTTGTCCCCCTCTACCTGCCCCTGTCCCTGCCTTTGCCATTGCCATAAAGCAATGTATAATCTAGCAGTGTATTTTGTTTCCTTTCCGTTTCCGTTTTTTTCTTTTTTTTTTTGCGTTGTTCGTTAAATAGCTTAAGCTGATACAAATTAAATTAAATGAATACATAGCAAGTAATGCCGCAGCAGGGCGCTCATTGTCAGGGTCAAAAGCGACACACAGAAGGACACACGTGCACACACATTTCGGGCAACAGACACACACATAACCTCAAACAATGACGCCAATTGGTACAAAAGCTTAAATGTGTAATCCGGTCGACGCTATCTGTGACTGTAACGGTAACGTTAGCGGTATTATCGATGCTTGACTGAGTCGCTGTGCTTTGCGCTGCGTTGCGTTGCTTTGGTGTAAGGTCAACAATCAGATCATAAGCAACAAGAGCAAAATAAATGAATCGAAGGTGATCCATAACTGTTTTATAAGCGAGCATGAGGCATTATCTTCTATCAGCTGTAATAGCGGTAAACTTTAGCCGTTATGCGCTGTGCAAGCAGCTCACGTGCTTTTACTCGTTTCCCAACACTACCACGTGTCGAAAGAGCACGTACCGCATCTCGCTCGCACCTGTGCCGGCCATGCCTTGAACGCAGCCAAGCTTTGGACCAGCACCAGCTTTGGAAACCAAACAAAAACACAAGCAACGCTACACACACACACACCCATATACGCACACATACATAGACACATGAAAGCTAACGCCACAATGCAGTCTGACGAAGTAGAGAGAACGATGTTTGAAAACTTGTATATATATTATTTTTTTTAGCTCTCTTCTTAAAAACTATTTACTATTGAAAACGTAGGGAAATTCAATAACTAGAAGCGAACCATTCCCAAAAATTATCGTCAACAAACTAATATTTATATTCAAATTTATGACTATATTAATGTGATGGACGCGAGTGTGCGACGCAGCAGCAAGCACAACACATAAATTGTTCAGCTGCTGCCACTGCTGCTGTCGTCGTCGCACTTGTAGAGCTTTTTTGTGTGTTCGTATGGGGCTGAAGCTGAAGCTAAAGCTCGTTCGCTTACGACAACGTCATCGTGTAAATAAACGCAAGTTCAGTTCACCAACGACACTCAAACGAGGCGGATGCAGAGCTCGCACCACTCTTGCAATAAAGTGACCAGTAAACAGTAAAGTAGACAGAAGAAGTAAGAAAAAGTAAAAACATACAACACAACAGCAAAAAGAACTTAAAGCACGCGCATTTTTCCTGCCTAATCCTGTATTAACAAAAAAAATGAAAAAATAAACAATAACAAACGAGCCGCGCTGCTCGTTCTCAGAGTTGCTGTTCTTGTGATTAAAAACAAAAGTAGAAATATTTTTTACATACGTGTAAATAAACCACTTTTTCTTGCTAACTCTGGCATTTTTCTATATGTATTTTAATTTTTTTTTTTTTAAATTTTTTCACGTGATTACAGCAACAATTACAAAAACCAAAAATGCTAAATGTGAAAAATTTTTGAGTGCAGAGAAAAACAAAAACAAACGAAAATATAAACAACAAATAGAAAGAACAACAACAACAAATCACAGACAGAATTCATTCATTTCGAAGCAGCGCATCTGACGCCAAAATCAGCATCAGCGTTAGCATCGACAGCGGTAAGCATTAACAAAAAAAAATATATATATATGTATATGTATATTTGCATTGCATTCAATTCCAGCTTATGCGCTCTCTCTTTCAGTATCTTATCCTCGCTCTGTAAATCTCTCTGCTGCTGCGGTGTGTGTGTGTTAGTGTTAGTGTTAAGTCTCGCTCAATGTGTGTATGTATGTGTGAGAATGCAGCAATTCATGCTTTTGCAGCACGCTTTTGGGCGCTTCACACTGCATCGGAAAAACAACTAATTAAACAGCTCGGCAACAGCCCCTCGCTTATCTCCACCTGCCCTCCCTCTGCGTCACAACTCGGCGCCCTTGGCCATGCGCCCACGCAAAATTCTCAGTTACATTTACACAAATTTACCGTTGCATCTGGTGCGTTCCGATTCTAACCTTGTTTTCACTTTAATTTCGACATTCGATGTTATTTCACGTTATGTCCTGCACATCGCATACTTTCTCATTTTGTTTCGCCTTAAAGAGAAATTTAAGATTTGCCTATTTGAAATCTGTCTTTTGGAACACAATACAGTTCTTTCAATCAAAAATTTGACTTTGAGTGATTTAATATGTTGATTTGCTTGAATTCTGATTAAATCTGAGCTATTTCAAATGGCAATCATTAACAAGTAAATTGAGTAGTAGTTTTGATAAGAAAATGTATATGTCTATAGATTACAGTCTTCTTAATGCACAACATAATACATATTTATTTCTTTATTTGAATTTTATTTTTGTGGTTGCTAACACAAACTTTGAGATTTTCCTACCAGAAGAATAGCAGATTATCTCAATAATATTTTTTATGAAGCGTTTATATTGAAACAAAATGAGTGCAAAAAAAGGCCGAACTTCGAATAATTTCTGCGGAATTTATTGTTGACTGTTGACTGCTTTCACACATAAATTCGTTCGATGAATTGATAATGGGTTTTTCTTTTTTTTTTAATTGTACCAAGCCCAACGAAGATCAGTTACCTATTAGTTTTCTCACATTCCTTATTTAGATCCCTCGCCCCCTCTCTCTCTCTCTCTCTCTCTCTCTTATGCAAGATCAGTCGCATCCTGATTGCTCTGCTCAAGAGAGTGATTGAGAGAGCAGATTTGAAAGCAGCGACGACAACAGGGACTGCGACAGTGCCGCGTGTGGGTGAAACACGTAAATAAACAAATATGTCGGCAGAGAGGCTGAGACAGAGAGAGAGGCTGAGACAGATGACGAGGTGCCGAGAGGGTAGTTGGGGCGAGCGACACACAAGATACATAAGTAAATTAATAAATAATGTAAACAAAATATTAAATTAGAGGAAATTTATTTACGTGCAGGCCGACGCAAACACAACAGAAGTGTGAGAAGTCGGCGAAGAAGAGAAGAGAGAAGAGGAGTCTCAACGCTCAAAGCACATACATATATATGTACATATGTATACGTATGTATGTGCAGAGTAAATTATACAACAAAAACCAAAAAGCAACATAAAATAAGCAACAACTATTGTAGGCACGCCGAGAATTTCATACTCTTGCAGTCCAATGTCTAATTGAACATTTTACTTTAGAAAATCGACCGATTGTTCCTATGGTAACTATATGAAAGAGTAGTGAAATCTTGATGATTTTTGTTGCAAAACAAAATAAAAGAGGTGTTCATACAAGATCTGATCGTTCGACCAATTGTTCCCAATTGCATCTGTATGATCATGATAATGAGAAAATTTGACGTAATAAAAAAAAATACTTAACAAACTTCAAAAGAAAGTGAAAATACTTTCTATAAGGGTATACAAATCACAAACACTCTCTCTCTCTACATAGTACACTTTGAGAAGCACTGGGCATTGTACCGCAGCCACTTGTTTCCTTTCCTCCGACAAAAGCAGCAAAAATCCGTGCCTAAAGGTCCGTTGATCGTTGATCACGATATACTCTTTCGAATTTAAAATACCTGAAGTGAATATGGAGAATGTGGCGAAAAAATAGTAGTTTATATTTTATTTTGCTTACAATTTTATTGAAATCTAATAAATTAAATTAAATCAATTGTTATTACTAATTGTATTGTATATACAAGAATTACGTCACATATTTTTTATATAAGCAGGCATTTATGTAAGAAAAAAAAAACATCAACAGTTAGTTGGAGCAAGGCGAATTATTAATTTAAACCAATTTGTAGAAAGACTGCAGGGTAATCGAAAATACCTTCTGGTTTATATTTTCCTTTCTATTTTCGTTTTTTGTTTGTTTGTTTGCAGCTTGATGGGAAGATTGTGCAATAAAGCAACAATAACAAACAATTGCCGCTATAACAGCGGCCGCGCACTCATTGCACACACACACACATACAAGCTCAGCGAGATACACATCCACATACAAGAGTGCGAGCGGGAGTAGAATTAACATATTTGCACTCTCTGCTCTCGAGCAGCACCCACGCAAACGTTATTGCCCTCTCCCATAGACACCACTCTCACTCCCATTCTTACTCTCTACGCTGTGCTGCTTTTTGTGCTTTGATAAACGAACGGTGGCGACGGTGACGGTGACGGCGACAGCGACTGCAAAGCGTGCATATCCATTGACGCGTTCTCAGCTGGCCAGTTGTTTGGCTGAGCTTTTCCCGTTAGCCTGCTCGCACTCGTTCGCGCATTGGTTTGATAAACACAACAAAAACACAAAAGGAACAACAAAAAAATAAGAAAATAAAGAAGAAGCCGCGTCACAGCGACGGCGGCAACGTGTTTCGTTTTCGATTGTTTGGCAGAGCAAAATAAAATATCATAGAAGAATCAGCGGTTATTTGTTACGCACACTTGCGTACTCGCGAAACACATACAAGCGCATGTAATTGCTTATTGTTGTCGAGCTGATCTCCAAACGCGTTTAATACATTTTTTTCTCGTGTTTGTTCTTTTCTGTGTGTGTGTGTGTGTGTGTGTGTCTAAGACCAAAATGCAACAAATACGCAGGTATAGCAATTACAAAAATAACAACAACAAGCAGGTGTCAATTGTTTAAAAAGCAGCCAGCCGCATTAGCGTCATATATATATAAATATATATATGCATACATATATATAGAAAGAGGGAGAGAGAGAGTGTGTCTCGCAGGTGAGTGTGTGTGTACATGTGCTTAGCACAGTGCTGCTCAAACTGTGAGAAAATAAGCTACTTACTATAATTGAGTGAGTGGATGTTTTTAAGCACTTTTGCCGAGCTGCTTAGCAGGTTATATATTTGTATGTATGTATGTGGGTCTGTGTGTGTGTAAGAAAACGCCCGACTTTGATATACCCTATTAATTATTTTTATAATCATTGACAATGATAGATGCGAGAACAGAATTATGTGTATAAATACATATATAATTTATAATTATTACATTTTATTAGACTTAACTCTACATTACTTCTTACGATATGGCATTAAACACTCCTCAGACATTTTCCAGAAGTCCAACTATTTTCATTTCATTTCATGACTGACAATGACAGTAGGATCAACAAATCGTAATACTTCTCATACAGCATAACTCAATAAGCTCCACTTGCATATGGAGGGAATTCTCTAGAATGAATTCTATGTAAGCAGCAGTCGACAGCTGTTTGTTGATAGCTGCATACTCCCAAGGTGTGCAAATAAAGCTACACGCATACATCCATACACACATATATATATATACATATGTGTGTATACGAAGTATGCGGCATATTGAATTACATTACAAACTATTTTGTTTAATTAAAGTCGCGCTGCGGTTTTTCCACCTTTTACATTTTGTGGTTGCTGTTGCTGTTGTTGTTTTCTGGCATTAGGCTGATGAGAATGCCAATTTCATTTAGATTCAGTTGAATGCGACAAATGAGCTGTGCAAATGTCATAAGGTGTTTGCTTTTGTCGCTGTTAACATATATACATATGTATGTATGTATATAGCTTAATCCCCATCCCATCCCATTCCACTCATCATCATCAATATTGCACAAATGAATTAATAATAATACATAACAATAATGATACCAACAGTTCGGTTTATTGTGTTGCTTTATCTGTATTGTACACATATAATTTATATACATATATGCATATATGAGTGTCTATCGGATGGATTCGCACACGCATCTAAACTTAAATTTGTCCAGATTACAATTTAGATATTTTCTATTTAACAAAACCATTTTGAAAATTCTTTGAAAACTTAATTTTATCGAACTAGAAACGAAAGTAATGGAAATCTGAAAACTAGAACATTCTGCCCTCCATTTCAATCCGCAGGAACCTTTAAATATATTTACATATGTACACATACACATATATGTATATATATATATAGGATATATATGATATATGTCATATATAGAGAGATAGATAAATACATACACATATCTACTCATTTCAATGCACTGATCAGTAGAATGACGCCACAAAAAACACCAACCATAGTAATTGGCATTGTCGATACGGGCAATGGCTTATGATGTAGTATATAGACCAGAAATTGAGTCATTATCTCATGCAGAATAAACTTAGCACTCGGCCAACGTTCGACGATGATAAAATATATTGCATAAGGCATTATGCCGATTTTGCGTTCAATTCGATCCATATCCTGGAACACGCCATCTTCCTGGATCTTCGTCAGTAGCTGAAAATGTTGGCTGTTGGACGCGAGAGGTAGCGAAAGAGAGAGAGAGAGAGACAGTGAGATATGTATATATATATATATATATATAAATATATATAGAGAGAGAGAAATACGACAAAGTATTACTTTTGATATGTAATGATTGTATTATCTATTTAGCTCACTTCAGCAATACATTTTCAAGAAACGATTATCGGTGTTTTCATACATCACCTTGAATCTAAAGAGATTTTTCAAATGCTCAAATGAGCTCTTAACCAGACAACATTAAAAATGGACGGACTACCCTTATCAAATCTTCCATCTCATGGGGAATTCAAATGTGTACCTAGCATAGAAAACTTACAGCTGAAACTCGGCTAGTTGCTGTTCAAAATCCTTCAGCATCTCGTATGCCTCATCCAGTTGGAGCTTACTCATATGTAAAGCGATGGAAACATCATCATGCTGCGACTGAAACCGATCCTTGAGTCTCATCACCTATATAATATGTACAATTATACAATATAATTAATATGCGTTTTTAAGTTAAATTTCTCATTATAAATAATCTAATAAATATATATATTGATTGTATGTCAAGGTATTACAATAGCCTTTGACGCACTATGTGATGTTATCAAAATTATGATCATGTCAAGGCTGCGGGTTCTATCTAAGATATTCCAATTGTTTTCAAACCGTGAAACGGACCATAAACTAAACCCAAATTTTTAAAAAATGTATTTTGACGAACCAAAATGAACCGTTGCCTCAATATATATAAACTTTTTTCTCACCTCATCCTCCAGTTCAACATTCCTTATCTCTAGCCAGCGATTGTGTCGCTGTTGCTCAGCCAATTCCTTGGCACACTCGCGATGCTTGGAGAGCTCACGAAACATCTCAGTGCGACTCTCGTTGAGCAGATCGGAACCATTATTGCACTCCAGAGTCTTGGCCTGCAGCTCTTTGCTGAGGTGCAACCTTTGGCCGCACGCCACATCTAACGCCTTTTCAATGGTCGCACAGCGGCGCATATTCAAATCCGACTCGGCCTGGACTCGACGTAGCTCCGTCTCCCAATGCCCACATCGTCGCTGCTCATGGCAGATCATCTTGTTGCGCTTGAAGATTTCGTCCTGCGTTTTATTTATCTGCAAATGCACAAAAGGGGGTTGACGGAATTTCGTTCTTCGGTTTTTTATTGTTGTTATTTTCTTATTTCTTATACACTTGCAGAGGAGACCTGTGCCATCTGGGAATGGGGCATAACGTTCAGTCTAACCTGAGCTGATTTTCAATAGCATTAGTCTCTGTTGTCAATGATTTGGCTAGCTTAATTCTGCATTCAAGTTAGCATGCAGAACTTACTTTAATTCAAATTCTTATCTCAGCCTCACTCTCTATGAGAGACTATGACTTTTACCAATCAAAGTCACAAGACTTGGAAAATGCAATAACAACAACAGCAATAAGAACATCGGACAACTATATCATATAGCATATATGTATGTGCAAATTCAAAGGGATTGGGATTCTTGCTTACTTTTGATTCATATTTGCGAACCAGTCCGTGCAGCTCGGAAACTTCACAGCAACGTCGTCGCCAGAGTCGCGCAAGGATTACATTGAAAAATTTCATTGCTCTCATACGGCTGACCGTATCCATTATTCCAGCTGATCCGGTTGCAAGTGGTTGTGTTTTTGTTGTTGTTGCTGCAACTGGATGAGCGCATTGTTTCGCCTGCGGTTGCATTATCTTTCCAAAATTTAACTTAAAGCCGTCGATACACTGAAAAGCTGTAATCTTAGTAAATGAGCATGAAATTTAACACGTTCACAGAAAGTAGTCACATTTCCCATATCACTTACCACTTTGCCAACTGCTTCCAAATTCTATTGGCCAAAATTACAAAAATTATTTTATTCTTGTCTACTTGTGGGCTTAATTTTTTTGTACTCGTTCCAATCAGGCAAATTTTGACTTTATAATGCCGATTACAATTGCAAAGCACATGCAAAGTTTTTATTGTAGTTATAAAATGGTTATGCGTTACGTCCATATATATATATATATATATATATACATATATATATATATATATACATATATATACACTATTTGCAGCTTTTTTCAACATTGGCTTCTGCTCCGCATCATATTATTCCGTCCCTCTCTCTCTCTTTGTTGCTACCTCTTAACCATTTAAGAGTAACAACATCGAATGCTTCAGCAGCTATAAAAAAGTGTTTGGGAATTCAGCTAAAAGTAAAAGAGCAGTACCAAAACAAAAAAATCAAGAATAAAACAAGATAGAATGCTCAAATCGAGAGATCTCGTCTAAGAGATGCCCTCCACACAAGTTTTTATTTATTTGCTTACCAAGTTTTACCTAGATAGAAAGTTATAAATAAAATGTAAAAAAAACCCATTATGTGTATGGTATATGAAAATTTCTCTAGGTCTTATAGTCTTTCAGATCTGCTTGTTCATACAGACGGACAAAGCTAGATCGAGTTGGTTGTGGATGCTGCTCAAGAATATATATACCTACTGGGTTCGAAGTAATTTCCATATGCCTGTTAAATAAGTTTGTGCAACTTCATTTTACCTTTTTTTAAAGCAATTTTCAATGGGCGCTGGGTAGAACTTATTCATCTATATGTAAAAGTGTGCAGCAAATGTGTTTGTGTATGTGTCTGCAGCGAAGAAATTTAATAAGAAATTATATTATTGACTAACTGACAAAGTTGTTGCTGCTGTGCTGCATGTTGTTGGTGCCTCACGGCATTTTGACAGTTTGAGTGCTTTTACAAACAAACCATTGAGCAAGAATGAGGAGTGAGGAGCACGGCTGTACAGTGCGGAAAGAGTGGCTTAAAGAGTGGTGAGGGTGCCGTTGACAGGCGTCAAACATAGCTGCTGCTGATGACTGGTTGACCACCCATCGGATTGGGAGCACAACTTGTGGCAGAACGTGGTGGGCTACGATGCTAGCTTCTTGTAGGCAATTATCTGCAATGCTGTCAAGGGCCTTCTCGGAAATTAAAATTTGCACAAATTGGAATTGCCTAGAATTAAAAATCGAACATTGTTAAAATCACCATTAATTTAGGCGTATTTTTTTTTATATGTTTGTTACAATTCTTCAAATTTATCTCAACACTTGAAAAGTATTTGTAATTGGAGAGAGAGATAGAGAGAGAGAGATAGAGAGAGAGAGAGAGAGAGAGAGAGAGAGAGTGAGAGAGAGAGAGAGAGAGAGAGAGAGAGAAAGAGAGAGAGAAGAAGAAGAGCAAGCAAGAGTCTTCTGTATTGGCGCACATAATTAATTAAAATATCATAAGCCCAAGGAAATGCGAAAGTCCTGACAACACGCACTTAACTAGCGCAATGCCCACTCCTACACATCCATAAAATAGGGGATAAATATTTAGTTGCAGGGGACAGCAACAGGATAGCAACAAAAGTAACAGAAAAAAAAGGAAGAAGAGGAAGAGCCAACATGAAAGCTGAATCTAAAACCGAGGCGCTTATAGATAGACGGCTGGCCAAACTAATTATGCGCTCCAGCGCCACTGGAATCTTTTGCATATGAAAGCAGTTGTGAAATTGCCACGACCTTATCACCTATCCCCTTACGCCCCCCACTAACCACCTTTTCCCTTTGCTATCCCCATTTACTTCTCAGCATTGATTAAATCTTTTAACAAGTCAAAGGAAGCCAAGTCTATGTCCATGTCCACGTCCATGTCTTAGTCCATGTTCTCGTCTATTTTCTCGATCTCCTACTCATCGTTCTCGCCCACGTTCACGTGCTGTCCTGCAAAGCCACCAAGATGTGAAGCAGATTGCTACGCGTGACAGCTCAAAATGCAATTTGCAATGCCTCCTGTAAAGTTAACGGTGGCTGCTGGTTGCGGGGGCGGGGCGATTATTTAAATTTATAGGCGAGAGTCGCAAATATTCATGGAAAACCTCTTCAAAATATATCTAGCAACTTTTTATAGCTAGAGCTGATTTGATTTGTGTATTATAAAGGGTGCAAAATTGCTTGAAATTATGTGTAAATTCCATTTAGTTTCACTTCCTCCTCAAATTTCGATGGAATAAAGAAACTTACTGGACTTTGGAGATGGAGCTCCGAGGTAGTCAAATATCAAAAGTTTTCACATCTTCACTTAATTTGAGTTTAATTTGAAAAGGGATATAAATAGCTTTAAGTTAAGTGTTCATTTCCTTTTCACCTCAATTTCTTTTAAATTTGGTTAAATTCGTTTCTGACAAACCCCTTTAGCATTTAAACATCTTTAAAATTTACATTTTATAGTTCATAAATAGCCGGAAGTCGATTTTGAAGAATATTATTATTTTAAGAATTTTTCCATTCACCTTTGCTTTCTGCATACATTTGATTTTATTTTTAGTGCCATCCTTTTATTTGGATAAAATGTCAGGTTATTGAATTTGTGTTTCAAGCTGATTTGACTTATTTAAATGTAATTTTCTATTGAATTTGAGCAGACTGAGATTCTCTGGCAAAAAATGGGATAGCTCTGTGTGGAATATTAGAAAAATGTTTTATTTTCAAAGGCATAAATATTATATTCAATCTGATATATTTTTAAACTTAATAAAATTTTACAAGCATTCAAAAACTAATTAAGATAGACAATTTATCTAAATAGTAGAAAATTTTCCGAATTTTCGTTAAAGTCACAAACGTTGTTCTTTTTAAAAATTGATTTAAATTGTAGAACTCAATTTTTGTTGAGTTTGGTTTACTCTTCTCGGTCCCACCTATGTAAAATGATTTTGCCCGCCACTTTTTGATGTTTGTTTTGAGTGTGTGGGTGGGTGTATATATTTTTGTTTCCTGCCATTCGCTGCTCATTTGGTTGGCTACTGTTTATTTGCATAGCCGTTCGCTCAGGCTTTGTCTCAGTCTCAGCTTCTGCTTCAGCTTCAGTCTGGGCTCAGTAGCAGCTCAGTTTAGTCGGCTCACCTGGCTGTAGGTTTGCCTGTTACCTGTTTATCTCTCCAGGCAGCTGCTGGCTGTGTGTTTTATTTGATTTGCATTTGTTTATAAATCATTAACAAAGAGGTTAATGTGGCCCCCCTTTGTGAGGTAAAAGATAAACAGCAAAGTAGGAGCGGCCAACTGAGCCGCATTAACAACCAGATCTGGCAACACTGGCAGCGGCACAGAATCAGCTCAACCAGAAAACGTAGAGAGACCGAAAGCCAGAGGGAGAGATGGTGATAAAAGGAAGGCGTGAGCGAGCAAAAGAAATGAAAATTTAGTTCATTAGGCACTGGCAATGGGGCCAATTTCTTTTTGTACACTCTGAAAATCTAGTAGCAAGGATTTTTTTTTGTGAAGAGAGCTCGACTGGCAGGTACTTTGCACCAAAGTATATATGATCTTGAGCAAATTCCGACAGGTATATTCATATCCAATAAGACAGCTATTGCTTGAATATTGTGTCTTTTATTGCCATCGTTAATCAATTTCCATCTATATCTCGAAAACGGAAATTATTATCTTTGTGTGGTATGCGAGAAATTTGATTTCAAATTTAAATTCTTTAGCTTGTGCTGTTGATCTTTATCAAGAATATAGAGAATTTATGTCTGTCACATACATTTGCACAATGGGGTTCTGGGTATAAAGAGAACACCGCTTTTTTTCAAGAAGGTAATATTTCGCTCTGTGTATGTGTGTGAAAACTGGCAACATTTGGAATGCAGCAGAAACGCCAGCAGCAGCTTGGCAGCACCGAATACCTACATACACACACACACGCTAGCTACTTCTGATGCCTGAACGATGCCACCTTTTTCCATTTCTTTTACCTTTCGTTTTCCAAGACCACAAAAAATCATAAAAAAGAACATCAGATATATGTAGTATATGTATATACATATGTATGTATGTATAGCATTGCCTGATTTGCCAAATTAAGGCTAACAGCGACAACAACAAGAAAGTCCATTGAACTTTCTGAAACCGAAGCATATAAATATAATATAAGTAGACATAAATATGTTCTACACACCTATATATGGGTGATAAATAATAAAATTAGTGAAAACAACACTGTGGTACTTTATAGTAATTTATATTTAAAGGTTAACTGTAAACTTCTTTCTTTATAATGTTAAACATATTTATATGAAGTTTATTATAAACCCAACACAACTTAAATATCTTTGCTGTCAAAAGTTGACAAACACTTTACCTGCTGGTGAAAGTCTCTTTTAAATTCAACCTGTCGTCATATTACTATCAGCTTTTGAAATCCTTTACCAACCGTGTGACAGTGATGCTGCAAAGCTATGATCTAAAAAAAATTGCATGAAGTTAGATTGCGCGCTTGTAAATTGAATGTGAATTGAATATGAATTGAATATTAATTAAACAACTTATCTCGGTAGCGTCAAGTTAACTGAACGTTGGTTGGTTGAAATTGCTATCCACCAGTTTTGATATAACTTGAGTGCTTAAGAGCTTAAGCGGTACATGAAGGGAGTGAGTCTAGGACTAATTCTTGGACTAATTCTTAAGGTGTTAAGTATTGTGTGATATTTTTGTAGTGGGTGAGTTGATGTCCTAATAAAGTTTATCAAGGTGCTTGCTTGAGATTGAATTAATTATGGCAATGAGAGATTTAATGTTCAGGTTTCTATGTATAATTGGCTTGCTTACTAATGGAGGGTTTCCATCCATAAGTGTGATTATGGCATTGAGTTTTTGTCGAAATCTGTTTGTGTGTGTGTGTGTTATAAGATTATTTCTATAGCTGCGAATTAGCATAATTTCATTTGATGTGTGTGTGTGTGTGTGAGTTTCCTTTTAAGAAGCAATTGCGAAGCAATTTTGTAGGCTTTTTGAGAGAAAAGAGAGAGAAAGAGAGAGGAGAATAGCTATGTGTTCGAGAGAGAAAGAGAGATGAAGTGAGAACCAACAGCAGCAGCATGAAATATTCCAAATACGGCATGTATCTGTCATATTAAAGGAGCGGCCAGCAAAAGTGTCCATCAAGACAGACACATAGAATAAACACAGGGGCAAGAGGATAGTTAAACAGCACAAACTACTGCTAAAAACCAACAGAAAACTGGAACTAACCCTCATAGTCATAGTTTAATATCTGTTTAACATGTCAGTGGTGTATCACAAGGATCGAGATAATTGTTGTTGTGGTTGTTTTAGCCACTAAATCCCCAAAGTGATTATATTAATACAACCTGAGCCACAAGTGTGTTGCCTACATGTCCGTGTATGTGCATATATTCCAAGCAAAACCTCAAAAAACTATGCCAAATTTTCACACACACACACACACACAGCCACACACATTTTGCGAAAAGGAAAACGTTTAGTGTTTTAGTGTGTGTGCGTGTTGTATTCAAAGCGAATCAACATAAAATATGAAATATACATAAGCCAACGAGCCAGCTCTAATAAAATAATAATAAAAACAAAAAACCACGGAACACAAAAAATAAAAAAACAAAGAAGATGCCTTTGTGAAACGCCTGCATTGTCAGACGGAGCTGCGTCTAAAATGATGCCAAAGAAAATTAACTTTTCATGCGTTAATATGCACACATACACAGACACACACACACATACACACATATATATATATATACACGTTGGCAGTCAGACAGCCAAGTAAATGAAAACAAACACAAAAGCAAACAGAAAACCCCAAAAAGAAAAAAAAAGTTACTTCAAATTGCACAAAATACAACTAAACAGGAGTAGCGAAAATAGCATGGCCAGCCAACAGATACCCAGTACTTAGTATTGCTTATGAGTTTAACGCTTAAACAAAGACTATGGAGAAAGACTATTTTGATGGACATTAGCAATTTAATTACCATCTGCTTAATGTCTTAATCATATGCAGTTCTATGCCTTAATGTACTTGTCCAGATATTAATCGGCCCCCTTTTGAATCACTTGCTCATCTAGCATTTTATTTGGAATTTGTTAAGACGTCACTTTGCGTTTTATTTTTATCTATTTATTTTTTGTTTTTTTGTTTTTTCTTATCTGCAAATCACTTGTCACATGCTAAGCAACAAAATAAATACAAAAAAAAAAAAATAAGAAAAACAAGAGCAACCAGCTTTTTCCAGTTGAAAGACCTGAACCCCCTTTACAGTCGTCTACGACTCTCTCACTCATACTACCTCGCTAGGCCTTATCTTTGGCATGGCATCCGCTTACTAGTCGTTGTTGTTGTTGTTGTTGCCATCATTCCGTCATGTTAATTTGGCGGGGCTTATGGCTTTTGAGGCGGCAAACAGCAGCAACAGCAACAGCAACAGCAGCAGTAGCAGTAGCAGCAACACTTGGGCCAGGCCCAAAAATAACATTGAGAACATTGGGACGTCGAAGAGGAGAAGTTGGAGCAGAAGAGCGGCAGGATAGAAGTGTGCAGGCAGCTGTGTGGCCATCAAAAAATAGAAAGAGGCAGAAGAAGCAGAAACGTAGCATACATTTGTGCGTTGCTTATGTAACGCAGCACGCTGCCTTGACATTCAGTCTCGTCTCGCTCACACACACACACACACACACACACACACATATATACAAACACATATGTGTGTGTGTGTGTGCGTATATCTGTGCGTTGTGTAAGCATCGTTACGTGCACACACATAAAACGCGCCGCCTAATGTCGGCATCATTAGCCCAACAGCAGAGGTCCTTTCTCTCCACCTGCTGCCATATACAGCGTCACACTTACACAGACATTCACACTCAGACATTCGACTGCTTATCTTTTACACACACACACACGCACATACACCTGCATGTTGGACACTGTTGTGAATTCTGTGGCTGCTGTTGCCGCTGCTGCTGTTCGCTTATTTTCCGCTTGACACATTTTTTGACCTCATCTCTCTCCCCCAACATATTCCCACTACCCTCTACTTCCTCCTCAGGATTTCGGCAGTCGTATATCGAATTAAAAAATAGAATTTTTTTTTATGTAAGAAAGATTCGAGCATTTCTAAATATTACTATTAAAATTGTAAACCCTTTACCAAAATATTAAATGCGTTACCATTAAAAAAAAAAAATCGGCAAAAGGAACTATTTATTGCTTTATTTGAAACTATATTATGTTTTCCCAATTTAAAGGTAAAGAAAAGTGATAGTGCCGAATTTCAGCAGAACTGGCTACCAGGGCTATCGACTCGAAAAGCATTCAAATATTCCAAAAAATTATTCTAATTTGTAGGGCAAATTTATTATATTATTTTTTTGCATGTGTGAAATCCTTCCAGAGATCCTAAACCGATTCTAGTTGGTCTCTCTCGCAGCTGTCTGGCATGAAGCTGAGAGTCGCTTTGCTAATGCTGATGACATCGCACACTGCACTTGGCTTAATCTAGTGCAAGCTGCTGCTGATGACAAAACGAGGATAATGGCCACATACATATGCATACACACACACACACTCACACACACACACACATAGAGAGGGAGAGAGCATTTGGTTGACTAATGATTTACAAAATACAAGTCTCCAGCTGTGCGTCGCCTTCATTGCCGTCACATGCACTATTGAAAGGCGCCTTTTTGTTTGTTGTCTGCCTTTACCATATTTTTTTTCTTCACTGAAGCTGTATCAGATGCTTCAATAGAAAAAACTGAATACTAACTGTAGCACTCAATAGACGCAACAAACTCAAGATCGAAAACGGCTATGGCTGGTCACTTTGGCGTCTAAGTGCCTGCGAACCCTAAGTAATTGAATTACCTACTTACAGACCTACATTATTATCACCTAGAGCAGTTTTATTTGTTATATTTTGTGATAATAGATAGTCTTCCACTACATTTTTTACATCCAAATGAAATTGTAATTTTCTCTAAGCTAATCCTATCATCAATTATAAAAGCTAAGGCAAGCAAACTATAGTTTACTATTTTTAGTTTTTATTTTATATGCAACTTTTGAAATAATTTATTTATATTCTTTATTTAGATCGCAGTCAATATATATATATATATGTATATATATATATATATATATATATAAGCAGGGTGATCCCAAGTCGAATTCCATCATGCTGTTGTCTTTGTTTTATTCATTTTTGTTTTTTCTCGTGTGCATCAGTTTTTGGCCCACTTTGTTGCTTGTTGGCTTTATCTCGATATGAGGCCAATTATCGGCAAAGCACCGGCGTCTAATCGACCCGATCAGCGTCCTGGCAGGCTCTTCAATTAGCTGCCCGCTCGTGTTTCTTTCTCCACAAGTGCAATCAAATCATATCGCATTGATGCGAGACATTGTCGATGCCGGATGGCGGATACATGGAAATGGAAACAGAGGCAGAGACAGAAACGCAAACAGGGACGACGCGACAAAGGACAGATGGACGACGGACACGGGGACGGAGACGGAGACGTGTCCTTTTATCCAGCCAAGTCTATCGCATTATTTACACAATTTGCCTCAAGTTGTGTGCCGAGCAGAGGGTTACGAGGACACCCGGGCACCAGGGCAGGGGACAGGCTCAAAAAGCCAAGAGCCAACAATTGTGGCCAGGCGAATGTGGGCCTGTTGGAGCTTTGAAAGGGGTTTGGCATAAATATGCGTGTGCCATTTATAAATGGATACGCTATACGATGAGAGGACGAAACAGGACGCGAGCGGATGATGATGAGTGAATGGGGGGAGCATGGGAACGGCGCCAGTCCACAAGGCCCAAAATTGTGCGCAATTAATTATTTGTCATTGGTTGACGCCGTTTGGTAAGTGTGTGTATATTTGGGTGTGTGCGTGTCTGTGTGTGCGTTTGCGTGTGTGTGTGTGAGAGAGTGTGTAAGAGTGCTTCAGTAGGCGGATTACGGGGCAAAGTTCTCGAATGCCACTTTTTGGGTCGCCTACAAAACTAATTTTTATCGCATCTCTGTTTAAAGCTCTCAAAACTTGAACGATTCAGTCGCAAGTGCCGCCGACAATTAACTGTTGACATTTTTATAAATGAATCAATTTATGTGTGCGGAAAACTTGCTGTCAAAGTGTACAAGTGTATATACATAGAAGCCCGAGCGTGTTTTAAATAAATATTACAGAGTTATGGAATTGTTGTTTTGCTCATAATACTTAACTGCAGGGCCAAGGATTAATTTGATTGGGAAATCTAATTTCATTCCTTAAAAGAGAAACCCGTTGTTATTATTAGAGCATAAGGTTTCTATTTTTATACCGTGAACCCATAGAAAATGGGTGGAAGGGGTATAATGAAGTTGTGCAGAAGTATATAAAGGGCAAAAGGAAGAATGACCGAATTCCATAGGCACTCGTATGGCAATAAAAGGCCAATAAATTTCGATCTAATTTTATCGATAAACCGTTCGCGAATATAGATATAAATCGATTTTCGATGGCAATGAAAGACCCCATTGTAAAGATATAGTCTTATAAGTTATAAAATATATAATATCATTTATACGCTAACATTTAATCAACTGCAAAAATTTCATAATGATCAAATTTTGTTAACCTAAACGTATTTTTATATGATCTATACCACTTTGAGCAAGCCTGCTATTTTAAAGCTGTATTCTCCTAGTCGAGCTACCTTGACCAGAGATTTCTTACTTGTTTTGTATTAAATATGTCTTTGAGCAACTCATAAATCGTTTTAATTTGTAGCATTCAGCTTGTAATATGTTCCGTTTCGCTCGTTCACATTTATTGAAATGATTTTGTCCATTGCCAGCGTTCCGCCATAAGGTTCATTGTCCTGCAAATTGGTATCCGTAAGCAAATAATCCGAATAAGCTTGGGAGGGGCAGTAGCATCATCTATTGTTGCCTGCACTGGAAATCATTTCCGGAAAGCTCATTAACTTTTAGCACGTCCAAATTTGATTCTATTTATTCAAAATTTGTTGATTTCTGTGTGCTTGCTCTCGTTCTCGTTCTCGCTCTGTTTATGCCAAAGTCCATATACAAATAACAAGGCATAGAATGGAAAAAATCAAATGAAGAGACGAAATGGAAAAACGAGACAAACGAAAGAAATTCACAATTATCATCATTTAACTTGTTTTCTCTTTCGTTTTGCTTCTTCTTCTATTTTTTTTATTTTTTTTTTTTAGTTTTTTTGTGTTGTGTTTGCTTTCCTTTCCTTTCTCCCATTTTTTCCTTTTGCTATTCGCTGAAATGTGTTTTGATACGCAATTAAACTCACGCAATTTTCAGAGCGTGGTCAGTGAACAGACACTCTACCCGAACCCGGACCCGAACCCAGATCCGTAGACGGACTCTGAACTTTAACCAGCTCCCTAAAACCTCATGGCTTCAGTTCCTGAATACCTTTTACGCCCCCACCCCACCAATCGCCCAGTACTCGGCATCGCTTGTAATTTGACGTGCTTAACCTTTTGACAGCGCCCAAAGCACCAAAAATAAGTGAAAAAAAAATACACCACAAATTATTCACATACATATACACAATTCTGTATATATACACACAAACACATACCTATATAATTGTATATAATCTGGTTGCCCGGGCAATTTCTTAAGCTTTCAAAGAAAACAAAAAAAAAAACAATCAGCACTTCATCAAAAAAATAAACAAGTGGGTAAATTATGATGTCTATGGGTTCTCGGGCTTTACCGGAAATCATAAAATATACTCACAGTGTTTTTGTGAAGCTGTGATCCAATCAGCTATCAGCCGTGAAACAGAAGAGCATTAACAAAAACATTTGTGCAATAAATTGCAAAAACTTGTAGATAACTTAGATTTCGATTAAATTATACCAAAATCAGTATGAAACTTGAGATGGAACACACATTTATGTACATATTGCAATACCAACTTTAAGTACTTTTATAGTGAAATTAAAGGGCAGGCAATGTTGTTATAGCGAATAGCGAGTATATATTGTATATTTTCGTCCGGGATATAGAAAAGCCTTTCGCTAATCTAATTCGAAAAGTGAAACATTGTCAATAGTATTAAACAACATTTATGTTTGAATTTTGGTTAAGTGTTATAAAAAACGGTGTTCTTGTTAAAACCAGTTTCATTCAAAAATGAGGATTGGCTTTAATGTATACTTTCCAAATAATTTAAATTTCCTGACTTGTGCATGGTATTATTTGTGGACCCTACAATCTAAGAAAATTGTTAGCTTATTCGTTATTGACTACTACTCTTAAGATATAACACATGATTACCAAACATAATCTATGGGTATTTTTGCTTATGCGCGACATCCACTCGAAATTCGGCTAATTAAGTTTTACGTTGTTAAACGAATAAGCACAAGTCTGTTGCTACAATTAATGGGTTTATCTATTGTTTATCAATTGACAGCCGATTGACTGATGTATTTATCTATCTTTCTATATATCTATCTATCTAACGGACTTGCTACTAACTAACTAACTAACTATCTGTTTAGTATCATATCTGTCTGCCATATACGTTCAAGTTGTACATAATCAGAGAAATCAGAAAAATGGAAGCTCCATTCCATCTGTACTCTCCTCCTAACCCGCAGACCTTCACTAATTAACGCACATTAATATATCAACATGAAACGACCTCGAGGCCTTTGTTTGACTTTACCAGCGAGGCACCTTCTTGCCTCACCCACCGCACCCTCTGTTGCCCCCACTCTTTGGCCAGTCAAGCGCCTAAAATGCTGTTAGATAAATATTTGCCATAAAAATGATTTTGGTTTTCCTTGTTTCTGTATGATTTTCATAGCTGTTGCTCTTATTTAGCGACTTGTTATTGTGGCTGCTTGAAATATTCATGAACCTGAAATGCGCATTCTTTTGGGGCGCTTTTATTGTTTATAAACAAATAATGGACAGCTAATAAATAAATCAAATTAATTCAGAGGCTCAACAATACACAAAATAAAAAAAATAAAATTTCGAGCAACAATCAGCACAAGGAAAAGTATTGCCAGGCATAGTTTTTGTTTATTTATGCATATATATATATATATATAAGACGATCAGAAGGTGTTAAAATCATTGTCAAGATCAATCGATGAGTGTGAAAAATGCAGTGGCTCCACCTGGCGTTTACTATTGCTCTTATGCGTATGTGTGTGTATGATTGAGCGTGACACGAATATGAAGCAAATAGACAGGCACGAATCGACTCGACTCGCCTTACCGTATTGTGTGTAATACTAGAAGCATATTTAGATAAATAATAATTATATATAATTAGCTACACAATTGCTTTTGTTTTATAATATATGCACTGCTTTTGTAAGTCTATGTAATATTGAAATGCTTTCTATTCTACCGTTAAGTTTATATATTCTCTAGGCAACCATTGGTAACATCTCCCAGGCGACAAGTTTTCCAAAAGCTTTTTACTTTTCCCCTGAGTTGAATTTACAACGATTACGAAACGAATTACGATATAGATTTATTCGCAGTGCTTGCCTCTATTTGGGGTAGTGTGTTGACTCGTTATTATATTGTTATAAGGTATTCTATAACTATTAATGATTACCTCAACTTGTGCACGTGATCGTCCTAAATTGAGTTATTTTGTCTGCTAACCGCAAAAGCTAGTCTGAAATCGAGTAATGGCATAAAAAGTCCTGCGAATTATATTATATTGGATAAGATCAGTATATTTAGTTGATATAGTATCATAACGACAATAAATTCTGATAAAAATGCTGGAACTAATTCATCCTATACTGGAACCTTTACATTTTACATACTGGTTTGGCTTGACGAGATCCATTTTTTATTAGTTCTTTTATTTGCTATTTGTTTGTTTTGATATAATGTAATCGTGTTCGTGTCACGTCACACGCCCAGCTGCGCATGTGAATTGTTTAAATGGCATGTAAATAAATCAAAATTCGAATGCCAATACACACACGCACACAATGTATAAACCCACACAGACAGACAGACAGTGCCATTTCAACCAAATTGTTGTATGCAAAAATAAATCATTATCTAATTGCCAACTAACTAAACAACAACAAGAACAATACCATCAACAACAATAACAACAATAACAACTTGAATATGTCCGCACGTGTAATGGCAAAAATGTTGTGTTTACGATTGCGCTCGAACGCGGCACCACCAGCGAAAAGCAGCACCACCAAACCGCCCACCGCTGCGTGGGCTGTGGCCGCCTGGAATGCCATTCAAGAGACAGACGGCTATAAATAGCGAACAGCACAAATAACTCACCACTGGCAATTCAATTGCAACTAAATTCTAAGAACAATTCAAGTGACTTTGCAAAACACACTCGACAAACAAAAAACCGTTGAGGACCCTCATGAATGGTGGTGGTGGTGTATGGTGGATTAGAGGTATATAAATACATGTGTATACGCATTATCATAATAAATTTCTAAATTTATAACACAAAAATGCTTTGGAGTCCAATTAACCTGACATTTGCTTGAGTTGAAGATGTAATTAGGTTTCACATCATGTTTCAATATGCCATTTATTTTGTGCGCTAGCTTTTAATAAAGTCTGTCTTAATGCGTTGAATAGCGTTGTCCGAACTATATAGATTCTATTTATTGTAGGGAGCAGAATTATAAACGTTTACATCATAGTTACTGTAACATTCCGCTATAAATTACCGTAGATCGACATGCTTATTGATCATGTTAACTGAAGTCTGTCGTATTTCCATTGTTTTTAAATGTATATTTTCTGTTGTATATATCTTCTGATTTTCAAAAATTAGTGTGACTTTTTTCTCAGTGTATTACATAAAGTTAGCCAACGGTATTTTTTTTATTGACTTTACCGATCACAGCTTCTTCCTACTTCTAACTTCTTCCTTCTTCCCACTTAAAGTAATCGTAATACACACATTCACACACACACACACACATAAACATACAAATAAACTCACTCACACATATAGACACCCTCATAGCCACCACTCCATTTTCTGCAATTGCAGTCGCGCTGGCGTCACTGCCCCAGTCACATATTGTACACCTGAATATGAAGGTTACACCTATCTAACTATCGCCAGTACAATTTGCCCATCTTTGTCACCAGATCCCCGCCGAATGCCCCTCTTAGCCATGTTTAATTAATACAATTAGTAATTTTATTGCATTTTATATTGAGCTAATATATGGCACAATTCGAGTCCCACTATACATCGTTGGTGAGTTGAAGTTAACAGCTGATGTTATTTTAGGATTAGCTAAACAACTCTGTCGGACTCTGGGGAAGGGGGGAATGTGGTGGGGGTTGGTAGTCGGTGAAGGGAAAAAGTTGCTGCTCGGCCACAGTTGCGAATGTTATTATGAAATGCATTTTTGATTAGCTCATCCAGGCCATGCCAGTAAACTAACTGAACTGACTGAAGTAGCCAACTATGTACGTGAAAAGCACTCGCGAGCGTCGGGAATTATGGATTAGTTTGCATTAGTTTGGATTAGTCTGTGGTCGGAAAACAAGCATCTGCATTGAGTGTGAAAAGTGGGTTTTGCTTTAATATTATATAGAAAGTTTTTCTATTATCTATTTCTGTCTGTGTTTTTCAAGCACAAACTAAATCGGAATGCTACTTTAAATTTAGTATTCATAAATAAAGTAAAACCGCATTTAGATTGAATATACAGTCAATTGAGATTGGTTAAGAATAATATTGTGATGCTATTTTTACTGAATTCAGCTGAATTCCTTAAGATTTTACGGAAAATTAATACTAACAACTATTTAAACACTTCACCCATATTTTGTCATCTATTTTAATTCTGCATCTGAAGCACACATTTCGGGTATTCTGTCAAATGTGTTGGCATGAAAAGTTTTTCTGGCAAAGTCAACTTTAAAATATCTTTCTTCGCAAATATATGCACTTATAGTTCTCTAGATGTGCTTTACGGGAGAAATGCTTGCCTCATTTTATTATCCTCGTCCTTAAAACGAAGCTATTCGTGCTGCAAAAGCCAACCGAATATGAAAGAAGCGGAAATAGGAACGAGTTCATATCAATTTATATTTAATTTCATTTTAGCTTTTTTATATTATTCGTTATTTCTTGTTTACATTTTTTTTCTGCCATGAAGTGCTTATTGAAAACGCAATTACGACGAATGAATAAAAAATCATGGGGACACGAAGAAAAAAAATACAAATCCTGACAAAAATGTTGGCAACGTGATAATTTAAATTCCAGGCACGATTCCTGCTTATAAACTGTTACATATACACGCATATACACGTTGTTATCCTTAATTATTGTGGCTTTTGTATATCCTGTGCACATTTAATGGCTAATGCCAGAATATGCAAAGTTCGCACAAAATGTGTGGTCTTATAACAAATAGTTATAATACATATATACCATTTTGCCCTTAAAATAAATAGAATTACAATACATACAAAATGTGAATTGAAAACTATATCTCTAATATAATGATTTAAATTTTTGGGCTCTACAAATTAGAAGCACTTTAAGAAAAAAAAACACAGTAAGAAATTCAAGGGTAGCTCCTAGTCGTTCACTTTTTTGAGACAGACTTGTCTAGCGCTGTAAGCTGCAACCATAATTTCGTTTTATACTTTTTAGGCGCATTAATTACATATGCACATCCACACACACTTACACAACGCAATAGAAAAATTAAAATTTTCCATTTTCATCGGTGCATTTCCACTGGCCAACTTTACAGGCCATCCTGTCCCGCGCACCCACAAGCCACTCACTCGCCAATTAGTTAATTGGATAATATGCGGTAATCACATGAAATGCATTGACAAAAATGGAAAGAAGAAAATGAACAAAACTCTGCAGCTAACAAAATAAAATTGCATTATATATTTTATTGTCGTGAACCTTGCTAGCTATACGTTTTTCCTGGCTTTCTATCACGCCACACCAGCACACCCCATCTCTCGCTCCCGCCCCCTCCGCCTATGATAAAAGGCATACGTAACGCACACAACAAATTGTATAAAGTGCAAACAAGAAAAGAAAGAAATGAAGAAGAAATATTACTGTTTATATCCCATTTGTGCGCTTATTGTCATCTGACATCGTCATCCTCCTGCTGCTACTGCTGCCCGACACACACTCCTATCACTGCACACCCCCCCCCTCCCTCCCCCCTCCCACACCTTTCGTATTTCCGCTGACAAGGGCAAGGGGTCTGTCAGCTTAGCGCATTGTGTTCCATCTGAAACGGGCCATTTTACACACACAATACGGCAACCGCTTCGGTACAGCACTTTCACTTGGCTAGTGGCAATGAGGCTGTCAACACCTCCTTCCCTCCTCCCCTTTCAACCTTCCAACCTCCAAACGATCTCTAATTCCCTACACTGTACCAGTTACCTCAATGACCCTGCTTTGCAGGGCCGCGTTACCCTAAAGCGTTCTAAGCCTCCTTACAATATATAACAGGCGACGGTGTAATGTGGCCAACTGGCGCTAATGGCCAAGGATTCTTCTCAGTCACAAATATGCAAGGATGCTAGGGGACTCAAGGATCCAGAATACACAAACTGTTGCGGCGCCTCAAATGCAACTAGTACTGCCCCTAATTACTGTCCTCTGGTCTTCTCAGTTAACCATGCAAAGGCCAATCTCAAATCTTGAGTTACTTTGCCTGATTTATGACTACTGAGTTTATACTTTAACTTCATGTGTATAATGTGACTAGCCTTGCAATTAACTGCACAGGCAGCTTATGGAGCTTAAAGTCAGACTTCAATTGTAATTGCTTTACATCAACTCCTGTGCTAATCTAGCATAATAATATTTTGCACTTCGGACTAAAATTCAAATGTAGATTAACTAGGGTCTACAAGGGTGTGTAGCCTTTTGAGTAATAATATTAATAATAATTTATGTGGTAATTATATCGATGGGAAGAAAAGGTTTAAGTCGTTGTTAACTCTTTTTGAGCATTTGTTTTATATATTGTATATCATATATACAATTGCGCTTGACAGCATATAAAGCTGGTTGCCAAGTCTGAAAGGGACGTGAGAAAATATTCAACTTGATGTGTACAAGATTTATATGAAACCGAGTTTGACAACATATTAAAAATGGTACTTAGTCTTAGCTATTAACCAGCTTATTCTCTTCTATTTGCTTTAAGCTCTTCAATTTGTACGACACACATAGCTATCACTCACTCTCTCTCTCTCTATCTCTCTCTCTCTTTCTCTCTTTTCTTGTATACCTCTGGAGCTAGAAGGTGTAACACAGTTTCAATCGTTCTTTCCACCTTCACCCCGATTCCTTTATTCGATTAAATCACTTATTTATCTCATATTCATTTTACTCACTAGGCAATTGGTTCGGCTCACTGTTTGACTCTAGTTAAATCCATTCATTTAGCCATAGTATTATCCATCATTCTGTCACTGAACTTTACTTCAGTTGCGGTCCGCTAGTGGCCTTCCTTCTTGATATGTATTTATTTATGTGTTAGTGTGCATGTGCGTGTGTGTGCGTGTTTGTGTGTATTTATATAACAAAAAATCAATTCAATTAAAAGTTCATTAAATATAATTGTGCTGAACAATCGATAAAAAAATTATTAAGGACCTAACTCACAAAGCAGCACTCAAGTCCAGCTTCTGTCTCGATTGTGACTACTTTGGCCTTCGTCCTTCGTACTTTTTCCTTTTTTTTTTTATGACCGTAACAAAATTATCGACAAATTAGTATAAATGCTTTATGCTTTGCTACCTAGCGACTAATCCATCTCCCCAGACCACAGAACTCTCGGTCCCAACTGCCCAAGTCGAGCCCGAAGACCAAAAGCTCAAACCCTTGTCAAAAAAAAAAGAACAGGCTGTGCCGACAGTTAAATGCTCTTTAAACTTAAAAAACACAAGCTATTCAAATTCTTTTCAAGTATTTTAGATGAGTATTTAATACAAAACGTATAACTTTCGTTATTATTATATAATTAAATAAACATCATGCTTTATTTATCAATATATCCTAACCTGGTTATAAATTTCGATACTCTGACGACTAAAGCAGTTTAATTAAAGACTTTCACTCTCTTAAAAAAGTTTTAATACAAATTATCAGGGTATACAACAGAAAAAAGGTCAACAAAAACAAATTCAAAGCAAAAATTGTTTTCAAAAAGCAACAAAAAACCACCCAAAAAAAAAAAAGATTTTGGCGCTGACTTTTCTTTATTATTATTATTATTATAATAATTTCGTTTTTGTTGTTATTGCTGTTGTTTCTTCGTTTTTCCTTTTGGTGCGGAGCATGCTTATTGTCATTTATTTAATATTCACAATTACAGCAACATCAAAAATAACACGAAACTTCTCCCCATCCATGATGGAGTATTGTTTTGATACGGAGATTGGGGAGATACGCTGCTTGTGAGCTTTGGGCTTAAATTCTGCAATCGGAGACGTGGGGGCGTGGCTGTTTTTGGAGGCCAAGGTGCTAAAAATAAACCGCCTGCTACGTGCCATCGACTAAATCACAAAGGGCGCCAGGTTTTCCACTTCGACCCAGATTTGCCCAGTTCCTTGGCGCGATGACATCGAACAGGAACCAGAATTCGAAACAGAGGCAAAGACACGGAGAGAGAGAGAGAGAGAGAGAGTGAGAGAGATAGAGAGAGAGAATGAGAGACAGGGAGGGGAGGTACGGCGTCAGGGCGAGGACACCCAACATGCCTTATAAGAATGTGTGCAGCATTTTGTTTGTTTTTTTTTGTTCTTTCTTTTTCGTTTGTTAATTTTTCGTATTTTTTTTTTTGTTTTTTGTACTTCTTTTTGTTTTATTTTGTCTGTTGTGCTTTTTTCGCTCTGTTCTATTTTATTTTGTTGATTTTCGTTCAACTTCGTTTGACAGTTGCTGACAGTTTTGTTTGAAGGATGCCCTGCCACGCCCCCCTCTGCGCAGGGCTTAGATTTTGTCTCCCACTTCCGTACCTCGTCCACACACTTAGTGGGCGTGTATTTTTGTTTGTGCGAGATTTCTTTATTTTTTTCTTTCGTTTTTTTTTTTTTTTTTTTTTGGTAGTATCTGTTGCGTGCCTGGACGGATATGCGTGACAAAATGTTGCTGGCTTTGTCAGGCGAAGTGGGGGTGGTAGACTTTGCCAGCTGGCAAGCTGACAGACGCCAAGGGTTGAGGAGCAGGGGTTAGGATGGCATGGGATGGAATAGGTGCAGGGTGTTAGCTGCATTAACTTTGGCTATAAGCAGCATATCTTTTGATTGCATCTCCCGCTATTCTAAATATGAACTCTTTTAACTCAAATACACTTGTGGCATACAAATGTGTGGTAAAGCAAGAATCCCAGAATAATAAAAACAAAAAACAAAAACAAACTATTGAACTATGTTTGCACCTCGTCAACATTTTTCAGCTTTTGATGACTTTCATACAACCGAAGCGCTTTAATTAAGTCTATGGATTAAACAATTTAATTACAACTATGGACGAAACCAAGTACGATTTAATTGAAAATTTAATCAATAAACAATATAGTTGAACCGTGAATACTTTTGTTGAACTGAAAGCAGTTAAAATAGGAAATATTTAAACTGCATTTCAATTACTTCATAATTTTGTCTAGTTTTTTCAATTTCAATTCCTCAAGGTCAACTTTTATCAATTTTGGCAATTTCAATTTATTCATACACATGCACACACACATACACACACACACACACACACACACACATTCACATTCACATACACTTACACATTTACATAGTGAGCATTGCTGCCGCACACAGCAACAACTTCGGGTTAAACTGAACCCGTGCAGCAAATTTGTTTTTGTTGGCTTCCTGCTGGCTCGCTTGTTATATATTTTTTTTTTTACAAATTTAATAATAAAGCAAACGTTGAGTGTGCGCGCCTTCTTGTGTGTTTGTGCGTGTGTTGATGCTTACTTTAATTTCATGAGAAATTTCATTTGCCATCCAGAAAGTATGCAATCATTTTATGAACTTTGACATTTTGCGCAGCAGCAAAACTGAGTGAGTGAGATAGCTGTATAGAGGGAGAAACACAGTTAGAGAGAGAGAACGAGAGTCTGAGTGGGTGCTAGGTAACGCCCATACCCATAAACACACACACACCACTTACACACACGCACACACACACTCAGACACACGCTCTAAACACACACACCGACACTATTTTCGCACACATTGTTTGCACTGAAAACTTGAAAAGTCATTTTGCATATTTCGTGCATTCATTTTTGAGTGCCCAATGCGTTCCGTATACCCTGTTTTAATTACAGCATTGGGCTGTTTTTGTGGTAGTTTTCTGAATGTTTGAAGAATTTAAATTACGTTTTTGAGCTACGATTCTTAAAAATATAAGGTAGTTATAGACAGTGATAACAGAACATTAACGCAAATGACTTTAAAAACTTGTTCAGTTTTGCATCTGATATTGTATTGATTAAGTAATCAACTCAACGCATTGACTAATTGATAGATTGACGTCTGACTGGCTGCACTTTATGTGCAAGCATTTGCTGTCAATCGACTAATTAATGCTCCAGTTTCACATATCACTTTTCACGCAACAAGGCCAAAATTAGGGGCTTTAACCGATCAGAAAGCAGCAGCAATCCCATATTCCATTCCCCTCCAGTTAGCACACTTCAACCTTCACCACTCATCCCTCGGGAGTCCAGCATTTTTATTACCTGTGCTGTTCTGTGTGGCAGGCAGCTCATCAAATATTGAAATGCCAATTTCACAGATACTCAAAAAGCAAACGGCAAACGCATCGTTGGCAAATTCAATTTGGCATCTTAAGTAATGGCCAAGAGCAAACAACAACAATAGCAACTACATCTTGAGAAATTATCTACAATAATCAGCAGCAACAGTAGCAAAACAACATCAAGAGATTGACAATCATTATCATTATGTTGAATTTTATAACATATATAGGTACATAACCCGACAATCTCTCTCTATCACCCTCTCTGCCGCTCACTATCTCGTCTTCTTTCTCTTACTTTTGTCACGAATTCAGTATTCACGCAAAGGACCTAAATTGCCTGACATTGCATTTGCTGGGAGCTGATTGACCAATCAACTCAACTGAGTCAATCAGTTATCAATCATACTTACTGACAAAGTGATTGACGACTGACGACAGTGCATCATGCACATGAATTTGTTGTCATTCGTTTAATGAATGCTATATTTTCAATTTCACTTTGTACGCAACAAGGGGAAAAGTTTTAGTTGCAGTTTCTTACCCAATTGAAATTTTGATAATAGCATAATCCGTATTTCAATCGGTATTATCTCTCTTAAACTTCTATGGGTCGACAATGGTTTTATTGTTCTATTGTTTATCAGCAATCTATACATTTATTTATTGATTTAACTTTTTAAATTAATAACTTTTAATGCAATCGAATTTAAAATCATCGATTAGTCGCCTGCAGTTATGCAACGAAATCATCAAAGGATGTTCGAGGGACACGTCTCCAAACCAAAAAAGAAAAAGAAGAGAAAAGTTGAAATATGGCCGCAAAGTATGCAATAATAAATTGAGCCATTGTCACTGCTGCTGCTGTGGATGGCTTGCTGAAGGAGGCTGTGCAGTGGGTGCCTGGTTGTGTGGCTGGCTTTGCCACTTGGCGAGCACGTAATGAGCATATTTGTAGCATACTTTCGGCGCGTACGTGTGTATGTGTGTGTGTGATTGTGTGTTTGTGTGTTTGTGTGTGTGTGTTGTATTTGTGCGAGCGTCCTTTGAGGCCAAGTTTATGCAAGTTATTTCTTGTTCTACACTACACCCTATACCTACACCCCACACCCTACACCTTACACCCTACTCCTTACACCCTACACCCTACTCCCTACTCCACCCAACATCACATAACCCACCTTTCAAGTTGTGCGCCAAACTTTTGTAGCTCATACATATGTATACATAAATATATATATTTATATATCCATACATATGTGTCTGTGTGTGTGTGTGTGTATATACATTGACACAGGTGCCCAGAGGCATTCGCGAGGTGTGCTGCGCTTGGGCGTGGTACTTGTCGTTGTGGTGGTGTGATTTGGGGGAGCTGTGGAGACCCGAGGGCCACTGCTTTGTTTGTTGTATCTGCATTTAATGCTACAAATGGCAATGCCAGACGATAAACCACAAACAGAACTCAAGCAGCTGGCAACGCCCAAAAACTTGCGTTGTATTATACCCTGTAATTAACGAATTGCAAGGCTTCGTAGGTCTCCTTAAGTATACTATCCTGGTGCAATTATCCTATCGATAACTTCTCAAAAATGTTTATTATTCGCTTTTGAGAACTCACCAAAATTGATTCATTTTCTTCTGGCATCACTAAGGTTCAGTGACTATATTACTTAAACTCTATTTTGCAATGCTAACAGTATGAATTAAGCAAAAAAAAGTATATAAGTAAATAGTTGCATAAAATTATGTAATGCATAATAGTAAAAACTGAGTGCTCAAAGTTTACTCCAGTTACGAATTTGGAATGACAATAAAAGCTTTAAATTTTGTTCAAATCGCAATAGCGACCGATGCGACTCTGTATAATAAATCGTTAAATATATACGACCTTCATTGATTTTTTTCAATACTTTCATAAAAGGCAAAAGTTATTTAAGGATATGTTTTGCTTGATTACTTTGCAAACTGTTGTTTAAACGCGGAAACTGAAACTCTGGCATCAACTCGTTATTGAGCTATCCGAAACTTGAGCTGCAAAGTTTTCCTATCTCTGAATTTGATCTTAGTGAATCGCGACCTTGTTTTTCTTTTCATTTTCTTTATTTATTTATTTTTTTTTTTCCTTGGGTTATTTTTGGTAAAGTTCAAAAGCGCAAAGAGCGTAAATTCATAAAACGTTCGGTGGGCGTGAAAGTATTTTGACATACGTTGGGAATTCATATCCGCTTTACACACAGAGACGCACACACACACACACACACACAACAAAAACACACGCACAGAAACTCGCGTACCTCTACTGACTTCGGCTCTAACGAGCTTCAAGTTTAACAATGAGCGAACATTTTGCAGCTCATTGAATTTGAAGTCATGTGAAGTCAAGACACACACATACTAACACTTACAACTCCTATACACACACATACTCACTCACAGGCAATCAGTCAGTCAGAAGCGAACGTTTTTTTTCACTTTCTGTGGCAGTGAGGTGAGGGAGGGGTGGTTGCTTCAAGAGGCGTGACAATTGCATTGCAAAGTACAATGTTGAGTGCCTGTCAAATAAAAGTGTGAAAAACAAAATTAAGAAAGAATGCGAAAATCTCATTTAACATATGCACAATAAATTGCCGAGCCAATTGGACAAATCGTAAAGCTGTTGAATTCCATTGATTGACTATGTGAGTTCGTGTGTGTGTGTGTGTGTGTGTGTGTGTGTGTGTGCATGTATGTGCACGATACATGCATGTATCTAATGCTAATTGACTATCAGAGCACTGAGCTAACGCTGCTCCAATTCCCCCTAATAAATTTATACATCTGCCATGAACTGCACGGCTAGATATTAAAGAGAGTTTCCCATTTCTCTTTCTTACCCTAAAGTTAAAGCTTCTGAGTAGATAAGTATGTGTGTGTGTGTGTATGTCTCGTAGTGTATGTAGTCGTGAGCGTTGCACTGACTGTTTTGCTATTCTACAACGCAACTGAGCTTTTCTCTATACTTACGCTTTCTCTCTGCTGCTGACTCATTACAACTACCTGGAATATGATACTAATTTGTGCTTCAAGCTATACACCAACACACACACACAAACACAAACACACACACACCCTGGGTGCATTGTTACAAACGAACAATGCCTTCAGATGCAGGGGATGAAACCATTCCAATTTGCAATGTGCCATTGACTTTGCCATTGCCATTGGCAATGCCAGCCATATCCAATAACGCAACCGTCTAACTAATGTAATTATTAATGTGTGCAAAATGCTCCTTCTTGAAGTTTATTGTTGTTGTTCATCTTCTGGTGCTTCCTCTTGCATTGTGTTCGCTTCGAGCGATGCTAATTTTGTGCTCTTGACTCTCTTTCTGTGAATTTGTGTATCTATGTGCCACCCTGCATTTGTCTAACAATGGCTCCGGCTTGGATATCCGGAGATGAATTTTTGGACTACACATGAAATTAATGTTGTGATATTTGCATAGTTTTCGATGCGCTTGGTTTGTCATTACTTGTGATAAGCACAAAATTAAATGAAGCATCCATAAATAAGGAAATGAATTAATTGATTCATAACTTATTATACAAGTCTGAATAGCATTTATTTACGTTTATAAAGTTAATTTAGCCAAATTTTATGCTCCCAGCAGACTAATAGATCACATTGTTCAAGCCAGAGCATATTAAATTGATGTATGCAATGTTTTAACTCTACTCCCAAGGACAAGACAAAATGTGTTAAGCATTGAAACGAAATGCAATCATATCCTTTGCCAATTTCCTTGAATTAATTAATAACTGGAAGGCATTGATTTTCCCCTTGTCCTATAGTTATGAATCAATTGATTCGGATAGTTCTGAGAAATAATAATAATAGGAGCAGAAAGCCCTTTGTTCTGTTTGAAGAAATTTTGGTTTTCATAGGAATGTGAAGGCCCCCCCTACTACTATGACAAAACTACTGCTTCCCGTCATGCAATCAGCGTAAAGCAATTTGGATTATCAATTTTCCAAGGAAATGAAGACGCACTCAGTTAATTACATTTTGAGAACTCAGCAATAGCAAAAACAATACCGGCGCCAGGAAGTATGCAACACGCATGTTGTACCGGGACAACCCACGCAGCTACACAAATACACACACACACACACACCTACACACACATCGCATATGACTGTTATTTTTGCAACGTAAGCCAAAAGCTGTTTGTATGCAATTTTCAATTTCATTTGAATTTTAACAATGCCTGTTATTGTTCGCATCTGGGTTCTGTTTAAATCCTTGCTTATTCAATGGAATACAGGGTTTTATTGTGCAATGTAAAAAGTTGTGTTAATTATGCTACATGAAGCTTTCCTCCATGGTTCAATTAATACTCTTCAACTTATTCATATTGATATTTTCATTGATAAATTCATAAATAACAATTTGGTGAGTTTAAAAAGGAAACAAAAAATTTGTTTCCATCAGACAAGCGGCTCTAATTAATAATTTGCTGCATATTTGTTGCAACTATGGGTACAGGGTCTTATTATCTTAAAGGTCGCTTCTTATTCACAGAATTGTTATGTCTCTTTTCAATTCTTCCTTCTGTTTTAGCTATTATATAAGTTTAAGACATTTGCTAATATATAATGTTTTCATTTATATATTGTGTATATTTTTTTTTACTTTACAGCAACAACAACACCAAACCAAATACGCTTAAAATTTAAACAACAACGAAATCATTATTTTTTATACAACAGAAGAATTGCAATCGAAAACAATTGTGCAATACAAGGAACACAATGTGATCTAATGAAGCAACAACATTTGTGTTAAATACAATTTAAACGTTGTCTAACACTCAGTTAGCTCGTTGTGAATAACATGTGTCTGAGTTGCCAAACCGAAACCAAATCCGTAACCGTAACAACAAAACAGCAAAACACCAAAAAACCAAAAGCGCCAAAACAACAATTCCAATAGCACCGACAAACAACAATTAACAAAAATTAAAAATAATAGAACTAAATACCGATACACCGATAAACCCAAAAACGCAATACTAAAATACAAAAGGAAAAATCTATATATATATATAAATATACATGTATTATGCACACTATATGCATATATAGCAATAAGCCATAAATAGAGGTCCCTGTATGTTTTGCTATAGCTATATAGCCGCAAACACAAACATAGACTTTAACGACAACTATAAACACTTATAATGACCAAGAAGTACGAATTCGATTGGATCATTCCGGTCCCACCGGAACTGACAACTGGCGCCACCTTTGATCGCTGGTTCGAGAACGAGAAGGAGACCAAAGAGAATGATTTCGAGCGAGATGCGCTATTCAAGGTCGATGAGTATGGATTCTTTCTCTATTGGAAGAGTGAGGGACGGGTATGTATGACAAGTAGACTAACAAACATATATACCTACATACGAAATATACAAATATACAATATATATACATACATATATCATTTCAATTCGTTCCGTTTCACTCAGGATGGCGATGTTATCGAGCTGTGTCAAGTGAGCGATATTCGTGCGGGCGGCACTCCAAAGGTGAGTATTCGCTGATAGAGATACATATATAGATGGCAGTAGGGATACCATTGCCGATGACAATTGCAATATAATAACTATAACAGCAACAATCAGATTGTCAGTATTATCAAAAATATCCAAAATGTAATATAAATATTAATATATTGCATAAAAACTTCTGTGTTTCTTAACCAAAATCTATGAAATTTCTACCACCTCATTTTTCCTTTTACCTACATTTACCCAACATCATTATACGCTTTTTACCAAATATTGTAACAATTCACACAGAAGAAGAAATCGAATTCCAAGTTGAACTGATTTGAACAAAGCAAATTTCTAGTTGTAACCACACAATTAGCTGATTAAGGAGGAAATGTCACCAGACAAAATGCTCCCTGTGCAATTTTAATGCAAGTTTCAAATAAAAAGTTGCCCTAATGACACACTGTCACACAGCGGATACTTTGTTGCACGGGCTTAATCATCATTCATGGTATATGAATGTATATAAATAGAGATATACGATTATACACAATATGACCCTGACACAGTTACACACACACACACACACACACACACACACCGTAGAGCGAGTCAATTAAGTTGCAACTCGCTTGTCCATTTAGGTAGACAGGATATATACATTGATGTGCATTAACCCACATCCTGCATCTGGGCACACATCCATACACCTTCCTGGCCCCTCAGCCAAGAGCGTGTCAGTGGAGAGCCGGATGGGTGCCTATCAATATCGGTGAGGATGGTGTAGTTGAAATGGGGATTGGTGATTGAACAGGTGCTGACACAATTACAATGTGTGTCGAGGCGAACAGCAAATCTCAATTAGGCGCAATGGCACCACTGCGCCACTGTAACACCGCACCACTTCCTTCAGTTTTTGTATACCCTGTCAATATGTATATAGAATTACTTTTTTGAGCCCATCTAATGGGCTTAAGCTCTTTATGCTATTATGCTCAACATAAAAAAAACATAGAAACTTCCTAATAAATATTTATTGCCAGCAAATCTTGAAACAATTTGTCATATTTTTAAAGTAAAGTAAATCTAGAAACGTTTACCTTTTTCTCTAAGCGTATAAACGCTGGGCACGCCCTTTTGCACCGCGCTGAGGCAAATTGAATTTAAAGTGGACAGTGGATGGAGCAGGACAGAAGAGGGCAAGGCAAGGAAGTGCAGGACTTAAGTGCACACCGCGAACTAAAGTCCATAAATTGCATTTAGTGGCAATAGCAACAACAAATCCTCAATGCAAAAGTTTCATGCCAGTATGTGGGCGTGGCACAGCCTAAACCCGTGGCCAATAAATCTAGCTCACATGGACAAATGCGTACAAGTGGCGCGAATCGGTTGTCGAAACAATTGAGAGTCAAACTGACACATTGACACGTTAACTGATAAAAACCATAATACACACACACACACACACACACACGCTCCGGGTTTTAAAGATTTTTATTAAACACTTTTTTTGCTTACTAAAATCATAAAAAAAAAGATATAACTTTGAATCAAATGTTAACAACGACAGATCTATTGCTAAAATGACTTGCTTCTGACTTACTATTTTCGCCCAGTGTAATGCACAGAGTATGCAAAATATAATAACGAGGGCTGCGCATCGTTGCACTTGCAAATTGAAAAGTGTCAAAGATTTTGCAACTCACAATGCACGTTTAAGTCCTCCATCAAAATGAGTGAAGGTGAGCGAGTAAGGAGACTGACCTGAAGCAAACCAACATCGACAAATATAGAGTGCGAAAGGAATAGAGAGATGGTAAATAGTCTGTTTTGTGTAGCACTTGGGTTGTGGGCATCTCTCAAACAGTTGCTCTTCCAGTGCGCAATACCTGTGTCTCCTCTTGACAAATCCCCAAAACGCCTGTCAAATGGAACATTTTAATGCTGCTTTGCTTCAAGTGCTCAAGTTCGGGGTCCTTCCTTTAAAGTCCTTCTAGCGGCCTGCAATCCTTTTTGGCCAAAAAATACACACACACACACATATATATATACATACATAAACACCGACACCAACACTCAATCCAAGCCGTTTTCATGTCAGCTGCCAAATAAATTCAATTAAAATGCAAAATAAATGGCAATGAGAAGAAAAGCCAATGGAGGAGTGGATGAAAGTGTGTGTGTGCATTTGTGTGTGTGAAAATGTGGGCAACTAGAAGAAGAATGGAAGGCATCGGCAGGCAAGCAGCAGAAGCCGCATGAAATTTGTATAATGGCCACAAAGAAAAATATGTATTCATGCAAAATAAAAATAAGAATACAACAAAGAAAATCCAAAACAACAATATGTATACCCTTATATAAATTATATAGCAAAGAGCATACAAAACTTTTCACCACTACGCAAATTTGGCCGCATAAACGTAAAGCTTAAAAAAGTTTTTTAAAAAAAAAATACCAACGTAGAAAAAATAAACAAAATATAATACAAAATGCAAAACTTTAGCTTCGTATGTTTATGCTTCTATGTGTATGTGTGTGTGTGTGTGTGTGTGTGTGTGTGTGTGTGTGTGTGTGTAAGCGAGTGACAGGCACTCACATAAGTATACACACACATGTATCTAAATACATATTTATATACATACATAGGTACAATACATTTATGCACATTTGAACCGTTTGCAGCTGCATGCGCGCGAGAGTGGTTCAAAGAGTGTCGGTATCTAAGTAGGAGAATAATCATAATAGTTGCGATATTATTATTAATACATTTTTATATGCTCATTAATTTTCACTCATTTTTGCATTGTAATCTTTTGACTGCGAAATGAATTTGTTAAACTAAAATCGGATCATTTAAAATAACGTTTTTGTTTGGAGTATATTGTATAGAGTATTCAATATATTTTGAAGAATTTTTAAGTTACCCTCTTAAAATCCTAAATGGAAGTCTATACTTTTAGTTCTTTCTCTGTATTGGTGCTTGTGTGTGTTACTGCATGTGTGTGTATGTGTGTGTGTGTGTGTGTGTGTATGTGTGTATGTGTGTATGTAAGCGTGTACGTGTATCTAGGCAGCATTTGAACTGTTTGGTCATCAATATTAAATCAGCGAGCCACACATACCAACAGATACAAATATACACATACACACACAAACACACACACACACACACACAGCCAAGCATACAAACACACACGCCTAAACATGCATACTCAAAAAGGAACTTGTAAGTGCTAGGCGCACAATGAACCATTAAAAGTTGCTTCGTTTGGCAAAGCAAAAGTCAGAGGCAAAAATAAAAATGTACAGGGAAGAGGCCGCAGTTATAGATACCCTATAGGCATTGAGGTAACTCATTAAGAAATATATGTAAAGAATAATTTGTTTAAAAGCTACTCAACAGCATATCAAGATGTGTTTATTTATTTATTCAGCATTAGAGTTTCAAGTCTTGTGAAGGCCACTCAGATAAAAAATTGAACAGCAAGTCAAGTTAAACTTTGTATAAGTTGTCCAACTTGTATGCGTACTGTTGTGTGTTGCCTCATTGTTTTACGGCATGTCGATAAGTGAACTGCCAACAAATATTGAAAACGCAAAAAGTGAACTTCGTTGCAGTTTTCGTTGTTGTTGCTGCTCTTCAATAATGCACGAAGCTTTATTGCTAAAACCGTCAACATGTATGTTTGCATGTATGGCAAAGGGGAAGAACAACAATAAAATAAGAAGCCAGCGACAACAACGCAAACCCATTTTTCCAACACTTTTACTGCTTTGTGTGTGTGCGTGTGTGTGTGTGTGCGTGTGTGTGTGTGGATCTGGCGCCTGCGAGCAGGCAACGCTTTCCGTTTATTTATTCTCTGACTTATTTAGCACTTGAAAGTATGCAATATCAGTTGGTTTAAGCTCACGCTGAGTACAGCAAATGTATTTGATATACAAATTGCACTCGATTTGATTGCCATTCAATTTCAATTGCCGTTCCAAATGCGAATGCGGCCTTTAAGTTTGATTTGATTGCGACTATGACTGCGTCCGCGTTCGCCACTGTAGTCAACCATTGCAATGGCAGCACGGCAACTAATAAAGAGCCCCATTTGCACAACTATTAACTATTGTTTGCTCGCAACAATAACAATAATTGTGCATACATTTGTATGTCGTATATTGCAATAACAAAGAGTCAAACAGTTGCCGGGCGATATTTATCTTTAATTCATACAATAACTAGCAATTACACAAATAATTAGTAGCAGCAGCTATCTAATTAGTTGTGATTTGATTAAAATTGTATAATTTTAACATAATTTTTTTGTTTACCAATACTTCAAATAAGATTAAAAACGTCTTTAGAAATCGGCTCAGACTTGAGAATGTTTTGGGCATAAATATTAATATTAATTTTAACGAAAAATTGTGTTTAATTCAGAAATCAAACCTTGATTTTATACAACATCAATTTTTATTTTGAGCCACATCCGAAAATGTATTATGAATACTATAAATACTTTAATATGCATACTGAGTATTCGCTTGCCAAAACTTTTTTTTATTTATCTTAAAATTAAGTCATTAACTTAACAATAAATTTCCGTCAATTTGCTGATAGTTGCCGCATTTGGAACTCGAAATATTTATTTATATGCTCGAGTCATTCGGCATTCGAAGGTCGAATGCGAAATGAATATGGTATTTTGTTATTGAAATTTCGCAGCAAGATTTATATATTTTTAATTCAATGTACAAATGTTGATAAATGCTTCTGAAATAGCCATCAGCCTCATACCCCAACTAACAACAAACAAAGACTCCTCAAAAAAAAAAAAAACATCATCCCCCTTTACCCATTCCCCGCACCCCACACGACATTTCCTTTGTTCATGCCCTGATTAATGATGCAAGCCGAGATAAATGTTACGGCTTCTGCTGTTGCTGCCACGCCAAATTGCAATTGCCTCAAAACTTTCTTTCCACTCCACCCACCGCTCTTTTGCAACCACACCCTATCGTCCCCTATTGCCCTTGGCTATGATTGGAAATGCGTTAAGCGTAAAATTCGTAATGGGTCCACGGTTCGTATGCTTAACATTTGATTTCAACAACTTTCTGTGAAAGCTCCGTATAACCATAGAAGAAAAAAATCTGTATTTAAAAAAAAGTGCAGATAAAATAGATTAAAAAAAATTAATAATGTATTTTGTTTTTCATACAGTTTGTTTATCGTAAACACCTCAATATACTATAGAAATACAAATTTATTGAAATGCGCTTATCCAATGCCAATGTCAATGATTTGAACACTTGATTGTTTACAATACTAATATAAAAACAGATGAGATATTGCGCAATTGAACTTACATAATAAACATACAAACAAAATTGTGCTCATTAATAGGATCCGAAGATATTGGATAAGGTAACCAAAAAGAATGGCACGAATATACCAGAATTGGATAAACGCTCGCTGACCATCTGTTCGAACACGGACTATATCAATATAACATATCATCATGTTATTTGCCCAGATGCGGCAACAGCTAAGGTGAGTGAGTTATGATTTGAAAACTATCAGAGAATTTGAAAAGGAGGGGATATTGGAGTATAACATACTGGGAATTACTACAACTCATCATTGAATCATCATTCATCATGCACACTCTCTGTACTTATAGATCTGGCTAGATGGCATACGAAAAATAACCCATAATGTCAAAGCGAATAATATCTGTCCCATGATGTGTCTGAGAAAACAGTAAGTGAACTCCAGAGCAGTTCCCACAAATTTCTATAGACGCACTTTATGTTCTCTGTTTCTCTATTTTTGGATTAAGAATGAAAAAAAAAAAACAAAAAAACTAAAACAAAGTCCCCTTTTCTACACTCTTTTGTTGTCTTCTAAGCGGCTTCACAGCACGATGAGCCGTTGCTTTGTCTACATTCATATTATATGTACAATATGCATATATCTATATACATAAATATCATCTATCAGAATTCATTAACATCTCTACCCCACTGAAGGGAGGGGCTGAACATAATTTCTTTCTATTTTATATTCATTTTGTTTTCTAATTTGCATGTCTTACGCATTATTTTCGTTCTTATCGTTGTTGTTATTGTGTTATCGTTATCGTGTTGTCGTTGTCGTTATCGTTATCGTTATAAACAGAGCTGGCAAAAAATGTTGCGCCAAATAACTCATAACAATCGCGCCACGAACGTGTGTCCACGCACCAATCTTATGAAACAGTAAGTACCCAATTGCATAATCAAATATTAACCTACGGTAACTATTATGTATACTACAAATACATATATCAACGATTACAATTTTGTTTTGGGTAAGTATCTTTAGAAAATTTAAATAATTTGGATAAACAAACAAATACACAAATGACTCTAGAATTAATTTAGAATTTGGTTAATAATATAGTGGCAAAAATCAAAAGCAATCAAGTAAAATAAATCTTGAAAAGGAATTTTCCCCACATATATCTGGGATAAATCGATAAACTTGGTTATGTAGTATGGCTAATTAAAAAAATACATACAAATTTTCAATTTGAAAAATTCTAAAACCGAATCTTTTAATAATCGAATTACATTAACTAAAAACAGCAGAGCAATAATAAGAATAATGCGTATTTAAATCATAGTAAACAACTGACAATAGCATGGAGAACAATTATATCATTTCATAAAAGACTGCATAAGAGCAAATCAATATGTATTTCATTATATAGGTATATTATTTGAGCAGTGCAGAGCAATGCAAATATTGTGAATTGTGTGTATTATAATTGTCTGCGAGTTGTTGCGTAAACAAATCAGTTCTGGGCAGGTGGGCAGCGGAAACGGAAATAACATCATCAGTTGCCTCTGCTCCCGTCCCTACAATTCACTCAACTGTTTACCACACTGCTACACTTGCTGAGAAATAGTTAGCATTGCTTCGACACGAAATGAAATCATTTCATTTGCATTTTCTCTCAGCTGATTCTTTTTGAGTAGCTCCTACCTACCCACGCCACGCACAAAAACATCAACAACAGACAGACAGACAAACAGCAGCGACTTTAGTTTCCATTATGGAACAACAGCAAATGCAGAAATGAAGCAATTTCCTTCTCGCTATTTACGTCTGATGTTTCTGTTAAGCCAATGTCTTTTCTTGATAAATGACGCCCCAAGAGTCGTCTTTGGCTAAGACAGTGATAGAAGTGCGGTGAAGCAAACCGACATTTTGTTACCACACTTATTTTTGGTTGTAACAGATGTAACAATATGTATGTAACACACTTCACAAAGATGTCAAAATGGCATATAAGAATTGCATATATGACAGATCTTTGGTGATTTGCTTCTCTCGTTGTTAAGGGCATTTACCTATTTACTTAAGAAACATAAAAAGCGAATCGAGAAGCACAACTAAGCAGCATAGGTCTAAGAAGCTATAGCATAATTTAAGCGAGAAGTAAAAGTTTCATTTTTCTTTTCTCCAACGAACAACTTCACTTCTCTCATCTTCTCGCTTCTTCGCCCGACTTTACTGAGCATTCTTAACACTTATCGCTTGCCACTTCTACCATAGATTCTCTCTGTGCTTTTCTCCTTGCTTGTTGATTGGTATTGATTCATATATATATATATATATATATATATATATATATATATATATATTCTATTATTATTTTGATTTGAATTTGCTTTTAAATTGGTTTATTTCATATTTCTATCTTACTCATATTGGTTCTCGCTGTTAGCTTTAATCTGCATTGTGATCTATTGAATGCAAATATTGGGTGAGGTGAAGAAGTGTGGAACGAAAGCCCCGGAGGCAACAATTACATGTTTGCATTGGCAATTCGTTGACCCAGTTTGGAAATGTGTTTTTGTTGTGTTTGATTGTTGATTGTATTCTTTATGAGGCATTTTATAGCACAACCTTCTTCGACCATTAACTGCAATTACTTGACCTGGACCTGTTTTTGTTTAAATGGGGTTATTGGACTGTACTTCGCTCTTGGCTTCTCCAACAACTATAGCAACAACCAACAAACTGAGCACACAAACAAGTTGAGCACGCAAATCCAACGCTAAGTAATGAATGTCCAATGAGGGTCCTGCATTGAAACAACCGTTGCTCGTGGGAGTGGGTTTGGTTTGTATGAGGCAACTGACAATAATGGCATACAAATTTAATTTAATCGCATGCATTTTTAATGCATTTTTGCCTCTGTTGCAAATTGTGCAATGCACTTTTTGCCCCATATCGATCAATTTGGGTCTTTGGGCAATTAAATGCCAAATTGCAATTGTAAATTAAATATTTATTTCAATTATAATTAAATTTTCCAATTGCACGCTTCTCGCTCCAATTATCATAGAACGTTGCTATTGTTATTTAACTTTGCTTTTAGGGCCATGCTAGCAAACGCATTAATATTAATTTTAATTCACTTACATTTTAATTCAAACAAGTTGTCAAATTGCCAGCGTGTATTGAGTTATCAGTTATACTTATGTTTTTATATATATATATACATATATATTTTTGTGATAATTGTATAAGAACATTGGATCAATATTATTATTATCTTTATTCAATATTATCTACTACACAGATCTGTGAAATTATCTGTGTAGTAGATAATATTGAATAAAGATAATAACAAAAATATATCTGTATATAAAAACATCAGTATATATATATATATATATATATATATTAGTCATATATTATTTAAGTTAATTAGTTAAGCCAATTTCCTCTTTAATGTCAAGGTAAGATATTCCTGATGCATAGTTAGTAGTTTTATCTTATGTAGTTTAACAAATGGTGTAATTGTCACATTATTGTTGGCGCAATTAATTGAGTGCGTTTTCTTTATCGAATCATTCAAGTTGGATGCGCCTTAGTTACTGTGTGGAGAAGAGTGGCAAAATACCGGTCAAGATTTTGGCTAAAACCTTTGCATCTGGTAAAACTGAGAAGCTGGTCTACACTTGCATCAAAGATGCGGGCATGCCAGATGATAAGAATGCCACAATGACTAAGGAGCAGTTCACTTTCGACAAGTTCTATGCCCTCTACCACAAGGTTTGTCCACGCAATGACATCGAGGAGCTCTTTACATCGATGTAAGTAACGGCACTTATGGATGAACATATTACTTTTATCTTTAGAAATAAGCGCGGTCAAAATGTCATTTACAATATTGAAACCATTTTGACATATTAATTGAAAATCTTGAATTTCTAAGACATGCTATCATATTTTGATAGTATAAAGTTTGCACCATAATCTTTTCAAAACTATATCGAATTACAATTGTTTGTATTGCCTAGAAATCGTATCAATACTAACGATTTTAGTATTCTAATATTCAAGCAATGCCTCTATTTTCCAGTTAATTATCAAGTTTCAACAATTCCTCATAACATATAATCTTTCTCTCTCTTTCTCCCCCGTCTGTTTGTCTCTCACTCGGTATGCAGCACCAAAGGTAAACAGGACTTTATCAATTTGGAGCAGTTCATACAGTTTATGAACGAAAAACAACGCGATCCACGCATGAACGAGATTCTTTTTCCGCTGTACGAGGAGAAACGCTGCACGGAGATTGTCAACGACTATGAGCTGGATGAAGAGAAGAAGAAGACCGGTAAGCGGGTGTTGAAATCAAATAAATATATATTTGTATATGCATATAAATAATCGTTTCTGGTTTCTTAGGTCAACTCTCGCTAGATGGCTTTAAGCGTTACCTCATGTCCGATGAGAATGCGCCCGTCTTTTTGGATCGACTCGACTTTTACATGGAGATGGATCAACCATTGGCTCATTACTATATCAATAGTTCCCATAATACGTATTTGTCGGGTCGCCAGATTGGTGGCAAGAGCTCCGTCGAGATGTACCGTCAGACGTTGCTCGCCGGCTGTCGTTGCGTTGAACTAGATTGCTGGAATGGCAAAGGTGAGGATGAGGAACCAATTGTTACCCACGGTCACGCCTACTGTACGGAAATCTTGTTTAAGGTATGGGGAACGCAGATAGAAGATAATCAAAAATGTTAAGCACATTATTATATATATTAATGTATTTATGTACTTTTTAGGATTGTATTCAGGCTATTGCGGATTGCGCTTTCGTCTCGTCGGAGTATCCGGTAATACTCTCTTTTGAGAACCATTGCAATCGTGCCCAGCAATACAAATTAGCTAAATACTGTGATGACTTCTTTGGCGAGCTGCTGCTAAAAGAGCCACTCTCGGATCATCCGGTAAGTCCAACATAAATCTTTCTGCATATTTTTACAGACAATAAACTTATTGTCAATAATTAATAGTTGGATCCGGGTCTACCGTTACCGCCGCCGTGCAAACTGAAGCGCAAAATTCTCATCAAGAACAAACGCATGAAGCCCGAAGTGGAGAAGGTCGAGTTGGAGCTGTGGCTCAAAGGTGAACTGAAAACCGATGATGATCCCGAGGAGGATGCCAGCGCTGGTAAGCCGCCAGAGGCGGCTGCTGCACCAGCACCAGCACCAGAGGCAGCTGCCGCAGAGGGTGCCGCGGAAGGCGGTGGCGGTGCCGAAGCTGAGGCAGCTGCGGCCAACTACAGTGGCTCTACCACAAATGTGCATCCATGGCTCTCATCGATGGTCAATTATGCGCAGCCCATTAAATTCCAGGGCTTCGACAAGGCAATTGGTAAATGGTCCATTTTATGTTTAGCAATGACAAATCTTAAGGGAATACAAAGTTTAGTAGTTAGATAAATTGCAAAGGCGTATAACATAAAGAAAATATGTAATAAGAAGCTTAAAATGAATGTAACTTGGAAATTAAAACATATATGTACCATATAACATTCTAAAGAAGATAGTAATACGAAAGAAAACGATAGGCGCAAAATGAGTGGAATATAAATATAGGAGATGCAATAACTCTAAAAGAATAATACACTCGTTGGGCACATAAGTAATAATAAAAGTATAAAGTGGGTTTCTGCTAGCACTGGAGTAGATATGTAGCTATATATACACAGTGTTCCTTAAAAACTGAATCGTTGATTAATCTAAAGATGAACGTTTATTATATTTGTACAATTTGTATCTATATTAACAGAAAAGAACATTGCCCACAATATGTCGTCGTTTGCTGAATCGGCCGGAATGAATTATTTGAAGCAGAGCTCCATTGATTTCGTCAATTACAACAAGCGTCAAATGTCACGCATCTATCCGAAGGGCACCAGAGCCGATTCCTCGAATTATATGCCGCAGGTATTCTGGAATGCCGGCTGCCAGATGGTCTCACTCAATTTCCAGACCTCCGATCTGCCCATGCAGCTTAATCAGGGCAAATTCGAATATAATGGCGGCTGTGGCTATCTCCTAAAACCAGATTTTATGCGACGTGCCGACAAGGATTTCGATCCATTTGCTGATGCTCCTGTCGATGGTGTAATTGCTGCCCAGTGCTCCGTTAAGGTTATTGCCGGTCAGTTTTTGTCCGATAAGAAAGTGGGCACCTACGTTGAGGTGGACATGTTTGGTCTACCCTCCGATACGGTGAAAAAGGAGTTCCGCACCCGTTTGGTGCCCAACAATGGCCTCAATCCCGTCTACAATGAGGATGCATTCGTCTTTCGCAAGGTCGTGCTACCCGATCTGGCCGTACTCCGTTTTGGCGTATATGAGGAGAGTGGCAAGATGATTGGACAACGCATTCTGCCGCTGGACGGCCTTCAACCCGGCTACCGTCATGTCTCCCTGCGCACGGAGGCCAATTTTCCGATGTCATTGCCCATGTTGTTTGTGAACATCGAATTGAAAATTTATGTACCTGATGGCTTTGAGGATTTCATGGCCATGCTGTCGGATCCGCGCGGTTTTGCTGGCGCCGCTAAGCAACAGAATGAACAAATGAAGGCTTTGGGCATTGAGGAGCAGAGTGGCGGTGCCGCGCGTGATGCTGGTAAGGCCAAGGAGGAGGAGAAAAAGGAGCCGCCCCTTGTTTTTGAGCCAGTCACCCTGGAATCGTTGCGTCAGGAGAAGGGATTCCAGAAGGTCGGCAAGAAGCAGATCAAGGAGCTGGATACGTTGCGCAAGAAGCATGCCAAGGAGCGCACTTCGGTGCAGAAGACCCAAAATGCGGCCATCGATAAGCTAATCAAGGGCAAAAGCAAAGATGATATACGCAACGATGCGAACATAAAGAATGCGATCAACGATCAAACCAAGCAGTGGACCGATATGATTGCTCGCCATCGCAAGGAAGAGTGGGATATGTTGCGTCAGCATGTCCAGGACTCACAGGATGCCATGAAGGCGCTCATGTTGACCGTGCAGGCGGCCCAGATCAAACAGCTTGAGGATCGTCATGCCAGGTAAGGCTCAACACCATCCCTACTATATATCTAATAAGAGATCTTCCACCTTCCTTCCCCCTGCAGAGATGTCAAAGAGCTAAATACCAAGCAGGCAAAGACCTCCGCCGACACCGCAAAAGAGGTGCAGAATGACAAGACACTGAAGACCAAGAACGAGAAGGATCGTCGCTTGCGCGAAAAACGTCAAAACAATGTCAAGCGTTTTATGGAGGAGAAAAAGGTGCGATATTTTAACCATACACAAGTTCTATGCAAATATATCAAAAATAACAACAAATCTATATATATTTATATATATATATATATATACAATATATACAATACTAATTCTTATATATGTTATATCGTTATTCACAGCAAATCGGCGTTAAACAGGGTCGCGCCATGGAGAAATTGAAATTGGCCCATGCAAAACAAGTTGAGGAATTTAGTACCGATGTGCAAAAGGTACTGAATGAAATACGGCCGCAAACCGACACTATAACCAGTATTGAGACTGTACTTTAGACAACAAAACAAACCGATACCAAAAATACCAGCTGTTAACTGTTAACTATTGAACGTTAACCGTTAGCTGTCAACCGATGAAACGTATCAATATCCATTTGCTAGTTAATATTAGCTGAGTAGCAAATAAATCAGTAACCAGTAACCACTAACCGGAAGCCATTACCGAGCGAAGAGTACTCTTCTTCCAAAAAAAAAATAACACACACACACAGTGTGTTCTAGTCGCTGCAAAAAAAAAAAAAAAGTAAAAGAAAACAATTTTAGTTTGAACGAAACTTTTGACAAACAAGCTAAAACAAAATAATAATACACAAATCCAATAATTGAAAATTTATTGAAAAGTAATGTGTAGCTGCTAAATTTTAACTAACTGCTAAGATGTAATTATCTATATCAATTTTATTCTATATGTATATATAGACTATTATTCTTATTTGCTAACATTGTATCCTATTTTATCTATCTTATAGTACCCAATCGAACTTTAGTCGTTTTAATGGGTCATGCCACTTCTTCGTTTTAATGTTATATTCACCAAAAGTTTTCTCCCGTTGCCAAACATGCTTTTTATCAATCATTTTGTTGTTCATTTTCTTGGTGTTTTGAATCTCTATATTTGTTTTTCATTGTGTAATTACCAATGTTATTCTGTTTCCAATACAATATCTAGTACAGTACTTGACAGTTAACTTGAACCCCAGCAAAAGCAGCTCAACTTTATAAAATACAATATATGTACTATTTGCTCTTTAACTACTCTAACTCTCTCTCTCTCTCTCTCTCGCTTTCGCTTTTATACACCCATTTCACCTGCATAGATTTTACATATTGTATATAGATATATGCGAAATTTCCAATATATATTTTAACATATACATTTAACATTCACCGCTTTTGCTGTGTGCCCGAACATTTTGTCAACACTCATATCAAAACTTAACCAAATCTCGTTTTTCTCTCTCTTTTTTCTCCATTTCTCCCTCTCCCTCTGTCTCTCTCTCTCTCTCTCTCTCTCTCTATTTCTCTTTTGCATTTACACAAATATCATGCTGCCGCTGTCATCGCACTAAATAATCCTAACCTAACAACAATCGACATTAACAGCTAATGGATATGTACAAGATCGAGGAGGAGGCCTATAAGACCCAAGGAAAAACGGAATTTTATGCTTAAGCCACTACAACAAAAACAGCAACATAGCCGAAAAAAAAAAATCATTTTCAATGAGATTCTTTAAGAAAAAAATATCTAGACGTCTTTAAGTGTACGCGTTTACCTAGAAATTGTATATCTAAAAACTGGAATGAAAAGAAAGTCAACACTTTGTGCTTTATACTTATTTAAGAAGTTATACCGCGAGGCATGCTACCCGAGAATATCTATGCATAGATATTGCATCCAATTGTTGAAAGAACTTTCAAGAAAAACGATCTATTTATTCAATTTCCAAAATACTTGGAAAACCACATTTAATTATTTGCTGTGAAACTGCAAATTACTAATCAAGTTATATTTAATTACAAAAAAAAAAATAAAAGTATAGAAAAGGATACAAATTGAAAATCCCAATTAAAAAAGGAAATAGCAAACCTTTTGGTATTTATGCATAAAAAAGTGCTTAGACTATGCCATAAGTACCCTAAACTTTTTTTTAGTTCTCAAATGCATTGGGCACAGAAATTTAAGCGCATAGCGCTAATGTTTTTCTTTATTATTCTTATTTTTTTTTTTTTTTTTTTACTGTTTATTGAGGGGAGAGAGAACAATTACAACTACCAACCACAGTATATATACATTACTTATACGTATGTTTCAAGAAAAAATACTTAAAATATACATATGCGTTTCCGATTTTCCACCTAACAGCTTAGCAAATAAAAACATTAAAAAAAATACTATTACGTGTAAAAAATGAAACCAAAAACTGACTATCCAACAAAACCAATTATATAATACAAAAATACCCACATGCAACAAAATGAACATAAATTATATAAGCAAGTGAATAAATAGCATCTGAACTTTTGACAGTCATTATATACACTGAGCTTCTACAGAGCTACCAGTTAAATGTTTGTAAAAGAATATTTAAAACGCAGGAAAAACACACCAAAAAAATAACATAAACCAAAAGCATTTATCTTCAAAATAAATGCATAATATCTTTAAAAAAAAAAAAGGTTATAAAGAGGAGAAAATAAATATATGTACATCCCATATACTGCAAAGATAACACCAAAATAAGAAATACCAAATCAATTAAAGATACATGTTAATTGCTGCTTAAAAAAAAAAATTAAAATAAAACAAAACAGAAAATAAAGAAGAAAATAATTGTAAGTGTTTATAAATGTCATAACTCTTTTTAGAATGAGTAATTCAAATGAAACACCCCTACCGGCAGTTATATATACCCCATATATGTAATTTATATGGACCCGATTGCAACAGTACCGTCAATGTATAACTAAGAACAAAACAACAAGTTGTTAAGCTTTATATCGAAAAAAAAAACTAGTGAAGCGTTCAGCTTTTTTTTTCTTTTGCAGAAAAGAAAAAATACTTTGTTACGTCGCGAATTTTACAAGTAAAGTAGCCAAAAGAAAAAGAAGATACCAAAGAAAATATCCCGGGTTTATTAATATCGAGAGAGTCACATATTAAAACAAAATTTTATGCTATTTACTTATAAGTTTTGAGTTGAGTTCGTTAGAGTTTGCACTTCTCTTTTATTGCCGTTCTCGTTTCGGTTCTGCATGTATTGTAGATGTTGCAAAAAAAAAATATCAACGGAAAAAATATTAAAAATACTATTAAAAAAATATACAAATAAAAGGTTATGCCAAAAAATGAATCTATTTTGAAGAGAAAAAAATTAGAACAATCCAAGCTACGTTTATTTCACTTGAATGTGCCCTATAAGAGAAAAGAAAAAAATCACAATTATTAATGAAGAAACGGACATTTAGTTAACATCTACCAGGTAATGCTAATCATTTAATAGATAACTGTATGAATGTGCTATATAATACATACACACACATATACATGCGCATATATTTACATATTTAATCAATTATCCTATGACCATGTACTATTAATATTTATTTAGAACAATTGCGAACGTTTAATAAATGTGATAAGAACGATAAAAAATAAATAAATCAAAAACATTTGTTTGCAAATGGAACAACATCTAATCGTTGCTTGGATTTCAAAAATTTAAGTTCCCCATATCAAAGAACAATATTTGCATGATGTTTGTCTAAGTTGCTCTTGCTCTCCCCTAACCACTCCACGCAAATCCATAGTCCCACAATTAAATATGTTGAATATGCGATGTATAAGTTAAAGTACAACGTGTCTGTATTTTATCAAATATGTCATTGTATGCACTTATATAAAAAGGATGAAGCAAATAAAGAAATCAACATCCGTTACCCCTTTGTATTATATGTAATATATTGTGCCAATCCCAACCAAAATCGTGAAAATTGTACAACTACATATATATAAATTGATTTGTTTGTTGTATAAATTAGATAGAGGCATAGCCTCTTAGTGGAAAAAAAATCGAAAAAAAAGTCCTCACTGAAGGCACATACATTTATTTATTTGTCAGGCAAATTTTTTGGGACGACAATTTTTGCAGATTTATTGGAAACTCTAAATGAACAGAAATATAGCAAACAAGACCTAAAGCTCTTTTACCCTCAAATTTTGCCTGTGTGTAGTGAAATGTGTCAATTTTTTTCTTTAGTTTTTTTTTAAGTTTGGCGATAAAAATGTTACGAAGTTAACCCACGCTAGGGGCCATATTTGATATAGTTTGTACTACAACTACATATATATTTTGGAGAAATCACAACACTTATTAATATACAATTTTGTTTGTCATATAAATACGGGGTAAAAGTACCCTGTAGAAGTGTAAAATGCATGCATACAATATTATGTGTGCATTTTTATTTATAACTACATATTATTATTATGCACCATAGACAAAAAAAAAAAAAAAAAAATTAAACAGCAAGCAACTGTATAAATATTATTACTACTACATAATTACAATTATATTTTTAAACAAAAAAAAAATTAAATAAATAAATAAACCAAAAAATATATATTTAGAAAATGCTTTAAAGCATAAAGAAACCCATTAAATGAGAGAAGGCAAAGAAACAATGAAAGTAATGAAATTTAACTTCTATTTAACAATGCTGCGTATGAACTTATGATTATATACATACTATATAACTATGTATTACACTATTATTATTATTGTATCATTATTGCTATTATCAATATGATTGCTATTATTTTCACAAAGAATTATTATTATTTATTAATTTGTGCACATCGATTGCTCAACAAAAACAAAATATACATGTACACATCCCAATCACAATTTATTTATTTCACGGTAATATATATACATATATAAAAAATATAAAATAAACTAAAAAACAAAAAGATAAACGTTCCTATTGTTCACACTTTATTATGTTTTTTCATGTTATTATTTCAGGGGCTTATTTAATCATTTGCGTCACAAGAAACGAAATTGAAACTCCCTCAATTAATGCAATTATTTTGATCTTAATTATAGATCTAAAAGTTTGCAAGGCATTATATTTTTTATTAACCTACAAAAAAACAAAGTATAAACAAAAACTGTAACTATAGGTGTGTGATTCGATTTATTTTCTATATAAGATATATTAACCACTATATTACGAATACTTTAGTTTAAATAAACATTTTTTGAAAAGCAATTCCCCTACAAAAAACAAAATCGATAAACCAACGTACTCACATATAGGGTATATATATATATATATATATATGTGTGTATATATATATACAAATGTGTATGTATGTAAGTATAACTGGATAACAACTGTATGGTATTGACTTGTCTATTTCTTTCTTTGGTTTGTAAATGAAGTATGTATGAATATGTTGTTACTTTCTTCCTGATTTTGTGAACCGCAAGAGGGCATAACAGTTAAGCAAACGAAAATTTAACTAAACCACAAATTAAAACAAAACAGCAGAATCTTTGGCTGACAAGATCAACACAGAAACTAGATTAAAACTGTAAAAGATATTTATGAAGTTTGGTGTTAAGGTCATAAAAACAGTTGGAAATAAAAATTTTCAGATGAAACCTGGTGTCATTGTGTTTTATTTTTTGAAGCAAGAGCTAACAATTTCTCAAATGCTTATAAGCATTATTGATGAACTGGAATAAAATTGAGAAATTAAAATAAGCAATTTTCATTAATTTTTATTCAAAGACAACACACACATTTTTATGCGGTGCATTTGACGTTGACAGCGAGTTCGAAATAAACGTAAGCGGCACGTAACTCCTCGTATTGGAAACACATATGTTAAGTAGAGCATATTTGCGTTGACGACAGCTCAAAATTGCGTTAACAGCACAGATGTAAGCGCCTTTGCGTCAACATAACATACAAAGCGCATTATAAAACAACACAAGTTCCAATTGACAAATTGTTGAGTATATCAAATCGTAAAAACAAAGGAAAGGATGAACGGAATTTACAAAATTCTATTGCGCCCGAGCTATGCTAGCAATTTGGCGATGACAGCTGCACGAACAAGAATGCCACAAGTACTGGCATCCGCCACACCACGTTGGTACAGCGCAGACACATCTGCTCCGCCACCGGCGGCATTGGACAAAACAACACTTGACAAACTGGTGCGCACCAACAAGGTTGTCGTATTCATGAAGGGAAATCCAGAAGCACCACGCTGCGGCTTCAGCAACGCTGTCGTCCAAATAATGCGCATGCATGGCGTTCAATACGATGCGCACGATGTTCTTCAGAACGAGGCGCTGCGTCAGGGTAAGTTAGCTAAAAAACTATATAAATATGTAGAAAACAAAATTGGCAACTTTAGATGCATAAATCGATTATTTCGGATCTCTTAACCAGGTATTAAGGACTACACCGATTGGCCAACCATACCACAGGTCTTTATCGATGGTGAATTTGTGGGCGGCTGTGATATTCTGCTGCAGTTGCATCAGAGCGGCGATCTAATCGAGGAGCTCAAAAAGGTGGGCATCGTGTCGGAGTTGCTAAAGGTCGAAGAGGCCAAAGACGCAGCGAAAAAGTAGACCAAAATTTAAAAAAAAAAACAATAGACCTACATAGGAATGGTCTAAACGCTATGTTTAATTATTAAATCTTTAATTAATGTGTTATATATACAAAATTGTATCTGAATTCTCCACTAAGTACTAAATTGTAATTTTACTTAGTGTACTAAATTGTAATTTTAATTCTCTTGATTACTGCGGCGATGCCTGCGCTCGCTTAAAGCACGTTCGCGCTGCTCACGTTCCCCATCGATCTGCTCCAGCACCGTTAGAATTTTAATATGGGCACTCTGCATCAAATCATCAACCTGCAAAAGCTCACGGCACTTTTGCTTACGGTCCTCATTTTGCATATTTACTATAATCTGCGTCAAACTGCTCGCAATGGAGTTGCGTATCATGTTGTCCGGCGGCATCGAGTGGGCGCGGCGCCGTCTTTTTTCAATACAGGACTGATCCTGTTGCTCTTGCTGCTGCTGATCGGCCATCTCTTCTATGATTGTAAGCTGCGCGCAAGACAAAGCTTTCCATTTCTGCCATTTACAGTTGCTCGGAAGAGATTTTTTTGATAGTCGTTCAGTGAACTTCGAACCAGTGTTTGGCTCTTTAGGTGACACTATAATTATTGAATACAGCCGGACAGAGTTGGTCATTGTTATATACATATATAGATATGGCCGATTTAGAACCTTTTGTCGTCACCTGTTTGCTCCTAAGAGTATGTCGCAGTTTTTGTCGCTACTTGAGGGCCGCGATCCGATTGGAGGTACTGCGGATGAAATGTTTGTCTCGAATATAAACATTGTTGGTTAGTTTTTTACATTTTTAAATTTATTTTGTTGTTTAAATATTACAATATAAGAATATAATACATGTTTGATTTAGTTGGTGTTTTTTTTTCCATTTTTTGTTTTCTGATTTGTTTTACATACATGTATGTATTTAAAAATTGCTTGCACATAACATTTGTTTATTTCCTCGTTTCGATTGTTAACTATTACAATAATTATTGTTGTTTAGTTTTTTGCCTAATTTATAGGTAATAAGTTGTTCATTTTTTCATCAAAAATAGCTGTATACATAACATCAAATAAACAAAAAAGTACTTATGCGATAGACAAGTTGCCCTATTAGTAAACAATAATAAAAAGTGTGTTAAACGCGATATGCCATATACATACAAATATTTATATATATGTATATTTAAAAAAATATATATAATTTTTAATACTTTCTAAAATAAACCAGCAGTTGTAGCGAAGATTGGAACACTCGACAACGACTACGACGATGACGAATACCAGTAACGAGTAACGAGTAGCGCATTTAACAGCGTGTAGCAAAAGTAGCGAGCAGCTTGAATTTGCGCACGCTTGCAGCGCGTCTCATACAATGGATGATTTGTCCAGAAAGGAGGAAGTATCCAGCAGCAACTCAGTGCTGCTGCTCAATAATATGTCGTAGAGCTCATGTGGCGCATCGCCAGCAATGGGACTGCCAAATGGAAAGAACGATGAAAGCGTCGATAGCTGCAAGGGACCACCATTCACTACAGCCAGACCATTTGCCGAAGATCCGCCACCCGATGCAGAAGTTAGCAGCGATTTGCGTCGCCTTTCCACACCATCCACATACTCAACGGGCTCCTCCTGCTGTTGTTTGGGTCTCGTTTCGCCGATCGCCTCGTAGAAGGCATCAGGCAACTCTTCAAGACTTTGCAAATCAATGCATCGCTGCATTTTCGCGATGTTACTCAGGAGTAGGCGATGAAAGAGATCCACCTGTGGTTGACCACCCCCGCGAATATCCAAGACGGGCAACCAACGATAATAGCACTGATCCCACACACCCAGATCAATAATTCGATGCCGCGGCTGCAGATACCGATCCTGTGGCACCGTCGATTGCGTTGCAAACAGCTGCGGATTGATTGTGTAACGAGAGGGTGAAGATTGCGCCAGCGCTTGCACCTGCGTTGGCACCTGGCTTGTCTTACTTTGACCCACCGCGAGGGAGCGTCGATAATTTTGTGCGGCGCTGAGATCGCCACGCTGTCGCTGATACAACGGGTTGCTGAAGAACATCTTGTCTTTGTCGGAGAACTGTTCGCCCCAATCCCACACGGGACGCAGCACGAGTCGTCCCTCGTTGACGGCACGCGTCCGCTGCGCCTGACTGTCAAATTGGAACGTATCAAAGATAGGCATAAAGCAGGCATCCCACAGCGTCGTGAGATAAGTTTGCGAGAATTCAAACTCGTCCGGAAACTGTTGCAGCAACTGCCACACGCAGTCCAGAAAGAGCAGAAAGACGGGGCTCTGTTCGCTATCCGGTGGCTGCTCGGTACCGCCTCGAGCCACATAGACATGACCCAATCGTCGCTGAAACGGATGCTCCAACGCCACCCAATCCTTCTGCACCAGCGACTGAAATCCATCGATGGTGCGAAAATGCGGATCGAGAAGGAGTTGCGTGATGCTGCTAATGACACAGCACAGATCACGACCATTGGACTCCTGCAGAACGCAAGTGATGTTGGCACGCAATGTGGCCGCTGCCTCGGAGGCATTGCGTAAACAGAGTGACACATAAAACAGCCAATTGGTCTTCTCCAGCAGTCCCAGGTACTTATCGTCCTGAAGCATAAACTTCTCCGGTGACTCCGGGGTGCAGAGACGCCTCAACTTTTGATAGGCCCGCTGCACATCCTGTGTACTGGGCAGCTCATCTGTTAATTGGAGCAACTTCAATTGCTTACGCTCATCACATTTGCGCACCAGCTCTAACATAATGTTCTCCATTTTGGTATCCTGCTGTGACGCCGGCTGCAACTCTGCCAGACGCACTAGGGACGCGGCACCACTCCCATAACTATATACCCAAAAGGCCGCACGCGAATCGCAAAATGCCAGCGAGAGCTGTAGGAAACGCTCTACATCACAGCACTTAGGTATGACAAAGTGCGGTGGCAGTAGATATTTGCAAGACTGCAGGCGATTCTGGAGTTGAGGAACACTGCTAGCACTAATCACTTGCCATTCGGTGGCGCCACATCGAATGAGCTCCCTTGCCCAATCATTCTTGTTGGCGTACATGCTGACGCCGGTTAATGTGGAATAGTAGGGCTCCCGATAGGCATATGCGAAGCTTAGATCATGCCGCATCGGATAGGCGAAGCGAGCCAGGGCGGAGGCAATTAGTTTACCATAGTCACTCAACTTGGAGTCCTGTTGCTGAAACGCAAACTTGAGCAGACGGAAATTTGCACAGATTATATGCAGCGCAACAATGCGTCCATTGATATTATGTTGCTTGGCTGGCTCCAGTTTCTTGCGTCGGCTGCTGGCCATGCGTGCCGCCTGCAGAGCACTCGCTGCACGTCCCTGCTCCGCAATCGTATAGATCTGATCGATGTTATTTAGAGTGATCTCGTTGCGTCCAAGATACGCATTCTCTTGATAGAGGTCACTGGCCACCGTAGCCAGTGTTGATCTCGCATGCAACGGCACAAAGGCTAACTTGAAATTGGTAACACTCAGTAGGCCAAAAGTGGAATCTTTGTAGGTGGATCGACGGCCATTGTTGCTATTGTTGCCATTGCTACTGTTCATGTTATAACTATTGTTGCTGTTGCTACCACCGGTGAAGGTGCTGCTGCCGCCGGTGAAGGTGCCGCTGCCGCCGCTGCTGCTGTTGCTGCTCTCCTCCATGGGTGCAATGGGTGAGTACATGTAGGCGGGTGCACTGGCAACAATTTGCTCCCCCGACAGCAGACGAGGTTTGGCCAAATGCACATCACGCAAATCGCTGGGCAGGCACCATTCGTTCGTATCCGCAGTGACGCGTATATCCCCCACCATTGGCGCCACGTAGCTGGTAAAGGTGTTCCGCTTGCGATGGTCGGGCATATCGCTGCTGATGTTGCTGCTGTGGCCAGTGGCCATCCTCCCTCAGCCACTGTTTATCGCTCCTATTATATTTTATTATAGTAGACTTCCCAATATTGGCTTAGCTCTGACTCTGATTGTCTGTTTGCCGTGCACGCACTTGGAATATTTAATTATTGTCTATTTCCTGTGTCTGCTTCTCTGCGCTGTCACTTTGTGAGCGCTGTTGTTGTTGTTGATTCTATCTTTTTTTGGTTTGCTTTACTGCAGCTGGCTTTTGTAAGTTAGCCGAATCAGCCGCCTCCAATGATTGGAAAACTGTGGGTGGCCGCAACATAAACGCATGAAACAAAACACACAAAAAAAAGAATATGAAATTATAAAAATTAAAACAACAATTACATGTAATGTATTAGAGATGAGCGCGAATTGCATTTTTCACGGCACGAACCACAAATGATTAGATCCGGCAGTTTCTTTTTCCGTTTTGCATTCATTTTAGTAGCTTTTCAAGATATACGAACTTTTTATTTATCGAGTTCAAATTTTGGAATATTCTGCATTTTATTATAAAAATTGTTATTTCTTTACTTAATTTGTTAATTCTAAAAGCGTAATTTATCATATTTTTTGACTAATTCGTGTAAATCTAATTTAAACGTGTGTCGTCGTGCCGTGCAAGAAAACATAACACGCGCCCAACTCCAGCAGGTAAATATATTTATTCACTCACACACATACACTGGCGCTTAAGCATAGGCAAAATTAGAATTATTGTCGTTTATTTGATAAGTTTATCAGTTGCGCCTACCGTTTTTTTTAGTTTTTTTTTTTTTGATTCTGCTCTTGTTGCTGAGCTGTGAGTAGATTGTTACTTGGCGAGCGAACGTGTTTATTTACTTTTCATCCTTATGCATCATTCAACAACACACTAATGCACGTACATATAGCATTTATTTATTTATTATTTTCGTTGTCGCCATAAATATACACATGCACATGCGTATATATGCTACTTACTTACGCACGCACACATGCACCCTCACTGCATGTCAAAAATAAAAAAACTATCGTTATCGGCAAAGTGCTGGGCTGAAAACAGCTGTTCGGCGTGCTGTCATTTTGATCATTAAACAACACTTTCCAGTATCGATAGGTCTTTTCACCAACCTGTGACATTAGCTTTGGAGAACTATTTTAATTATTACGATAAAAATACTAAGCCTGCGGTTTTCCAAGTGCAAATTATATTTTGATTTGAGAAAAACATAACATTGTGCGATTTTTAAACAAATTGTCACTTGATATTAAACTCGAAAGGTTTGCCGGCAAAGGTACGAACGGTCAAACAATAGTCGAATAATCGGGTTGTGCTTTAATCGCAGTTTTAATATCGACATCGTTGCAGATTGTTAACGCCAGCAAAAATACACTTGGTCGGCCACCACGCGGCGAAAGGTGAGTTAAGCAAAGTAAATTAAATATTAGATAGCGATTAAGACTTCGATTTTTCTGTACATAGACTGTGTATGCTTTGGCTACACCACAGCAGTCGGTGCTTCAAACTTTGCCTGCCACAAACTACATCAATTTCCTCGTTTGTATCGTCGATAGTGACAAGCCGAACAAATTTCCATTTCTACCACTACCAAAACTGTAGTAAGAATCTGCAAGTACAATTACAAAGCACACAGAGATACCAACAAGCGCAGATCAAGATGTCCCAAGTCAAATACTTGGAGTCACCCGACAAGTCGGAAATGGACAAAAAACTCTACAAGTAAGTAGCGCACCCGCCTAGCACATACATGTGCATATGTATATGCATTGCCAGCATTGCAGTTTCCTTTTCTTTTATATTTGGTAGATGATAGATGATGATAGATAAGATGATAGTTGCTTGCATATATATTTAGATAGCTAGCCAGGCTTGGAAAAGTGGAAAAGATCAATAGCTATAGAACGTATTCAATTTGTGTTGGGTCTCTTTGGTTTATTTTTATTTAATTTCAATGTGCCTGGTTACAACATGTGTAGACAGCTGCGCAAGCGCTCAATGCAGCTGTGCAAAGGTTATAAGAGAATATAGTTTATACAATGCCAACAGCAGAAAGGTGTTCGACTTTAAATAAATTAATTAATGAATCGCTGGAGAATTGAAATGTCTTTCCTTTTCTTTCAATATCTTTTAATCTTGGGGGACTTCATCAACTGAGTTTGTGGCATATGTTCTTGTAGAACGCAATGCATTTGTCCACCAAAGCTGTAATACAAATAAAGATGCGATTTTAACTCTTTTTTTTTCAGGACACTGCTCTTGCCAAATGGTTTGCATGCTCTGATCATCTCGGATCCAAGTCCGATTCCACACGATGGCTTTACCACATCGGATTCGTCATTTTGCGAGGGCGAGATTGGGGAGGAGACATCTGCGGAGACTGAGAGCACGCCTGACTCCAGCGACGACACAACTACATCCTCCTCGTCGGGAAGTAGTCAGCACGACTGCGATTCGGATAGCGAGGAGGGCGACGAGAAGCTGGCAGCCTGTGCCGTGCTCATGGATTACGGTTCGTTTGCAGAACCACGTGATTATCAGGGACTTGCGCATTTTCTGGAGCACATGATATTCATGGGATCTGAGAAGTATCCGGAGGAAAATATATTTGATGCGCACATCACTAAATGTGGCGGATTCGCCAATGCCCTCACCGATAGCGAGGATACAGTGTTTTACTTTGAGGTGGCCGAGAAGCATCTCGATTCGAGTCTCGATTATTTCACGGCTTTGATGAAGCATCCCCTAATGAAGCAGGAGGCGATGCAACGCGAACGCTGCTCGGTGGACTCCGAATTCCAGCAGATCGTCCAGGAGGATGAGTCGCGTCGTGACCAGCTGCTGGCCAGCCTGGCATCCGAGGGTTTTCCCCACAGCACATTCTCCTGGGGCAATTTGAAGACCTTAAAGGATAATGTCAATGATCAGGTGCTGCACAAACTGCTGCACAAAATCCGTCGCGAACACTATACCTCCAATCGCATGTATTTGTGCATGCAGGCTCGTCTACCCATCGATGAGCTGGAAGCGCTAGTGTTACGCCACTTTACCGATATACCAGCCAATCCTGGCGTACAGGCACCTGATCTCAGTGGATTCAGTTACAGGAACGCCTTCCGCGATGAGTTTCATCAGCATGCGTTCTTCGTAAAGCCCGTGGAGAATGTGTGCAAGCTGGAGCTGACCTGGGTGCTGCCCAATGTGCGTCAGTATTATCGCAGCAAGCCGGATCAATTTCTCGCCTATATTATCGGCCACGAGGGCGCGGGCAGCCTTTGCGCCTATCTCCGGCGTCGCCTGTGGGCACTGGAGCTGGTCGCTGGAATCGATAACAATGGCTTCGATCTCAATTCGATATATAGTCTATTCAATGTGTGCATCTATCTCACCGATGAGGGTTTCAAGAATATTGATGACGTCCTCGCGGCCACATTCGGTTATGTCAAGGTTCTGGCCAATGCCGATCCTAAAGCCTTGCGCGTCATTTTCGATGAGCAGCAAGACATTGAAGCAACCGCATTCCGCTTCCAGCCACAGCGTCCCGCCATGGATAATGTGCAGCAGTTGGTTCAGAATACCAAATATTTTCCGCCCAAAGATATCCTCACTGGTAATGATCTGTTTTTTGAGTACAACGAATCGCATCTAACCGAACTGATTGGGCATTTGAATGAGTTCAAGTTCAATTTGATGCTGACTGCACGCAAATACGAGGATCTGACGTTCGATAGGAAGGAGAAGTGGTTCGGAACCGAATACACCAGCACTCCCATGCCAGCTAAGTGGCAACAGCTGTGGAAGGAAACGGATGCTTCATTGATGCCGCATCTATTTTTACCTGGAGCCAATCGCTTCGTTACCCAGGACTTTACAATCTTTTGGCATGCCGCTGGTAAACCACAACTACCCGACGTGCCCAAGAAACTAATTCAAAACGAAACCTGTGAGCTGTGGTTCCGTCCAGACGATAAATTCGAGCTGCCCGAGGTTTACATGTCCTTCTACCTAATCTCACCACTTCAGCGCAAGAGCGCCAAAAAGTAAGTAAAGAGAAACAAAATGCTTATTTATTTATCAAACTTGTTTTACTCATTAATATTGATTTGGTTACCCTTAAAGTCTCTTGTAAACTAACCCATACATTCGATCTTTCTTGCAGTGATGCCATGTGCGCTCTGTACGAGGAGTTAGTCAAGTTCCATGTTGGCGAGGAGCTTTATCCCGCAACCAATGCCGGCTTGGACTATACATTCGGTGTGAGCGAGAAGGGTATACTTTTGCAGGTGCACGGCTATAATGAGAAGCTGCATCTGATCATCGAGGCGATAGCCGAGGCAATGGTTAACGTGGAGTCGATGCTTACCGAGGAGATGCTCGCCACATTTGTTAAGGATAAACGCAAGACATATTTCAACACGTTGATCAAGCCGCGTGCTCTTAACAGGTCAGTCGTAATACAGCGAATTATTCATTCTGAATTGTGTCTCTCGCTCGCTCTTTTTCTCAATTTGAAATCAGTTTCGTTTTCACTGATTATTAAAACAGAATGAAACATCCATCGATCCACTAAAGCAATAATGCATTCAGCTATCTGTCTGCAAAAGTGAATTTATATTTATGGATTTATGGTTAAGTTTCACTTTCTTTTTTTTTACTGTTTTTCCTTATAATATGTTACATATTTTAATCTTCTATCTCTCTTATTTTTTTGTTTGTCTCCCGTGTGTTGATTAGGGATGTGCGTCTGTGCGTTGTGGAGCACATGCGCTTCTTGATGATCGACAAGTACAAGAGCCTGAATGAGATAACGCTCAAGGATCTGCAAGAGTTTTCACGTTTATTCCCACAACATTTGTACGTGCAGGGATTGATACAGGGCAACTATAGGGAGGAGCAGGCGCACAATGTGATGAACACACTGCTGACGCGCCTCGCCTGCCGGCCCATCAAGGAGCATAACTTTGTTGAGGATCGCACTGTGCAATTGCCTCAGGGCGCACACTATATACGCTGTCATGCGTTAAACGAACAAGATACCAATACGGTGACCACAAATTACTATCAAATTGGACCAAACAGTGTGCGGCTGGAGTGTATCCTTGATTTGCTGATGATGTTCGTAGAAGAGCCGCTGTTCGATCAGCTGCGCACCAAGGAGCAGTTGGGTTACCATGTGGGCGCCACAGTGCGTCTGAATTACAGCATCACCGGCTACTCAATAATGGTCAATTCGCAGGAGACGAATACAACCGCTTGCCATGTGGAGCAACGCATCGAGGTGTTCCGTGCCAATATGTTGACAATACTTGAGAATATGTCACAGGAGGACTACGATCACACTCGCGATTCACTTATCAAGCTAAAGATGGTCGCCGATATGGCCCTCGGAACGGAGGTACTGCGCAACTGGACCGAGATCGTCAACGAGAAGTACATGTTCGATCGTCGTCGCCAGCAGATCGAGGTGCTGCGCACTTTGACCGCTCGTGAAATCATCGCTTTTCTGCTGGAGAACGAGATCAGCAATATGCGCAAGTTGTCCATTCAGATCATTGGCAACAAACCGGACAAAACAGCTAGCTGCAAATCTGCATCGCAATCCAAGTCGAGAACCAAGCGTTCAGTAGAGATCATTGGTGATGGCGATGATGATGATATTGATAATGGTGATGATGGCGATAATGATGACGATGACATGGAGGAGGAAATGAACGATGAAAACATGGAAAGTAGCTCAGAGGAGGATGAGGATGAACTTTTCCAGGCGCTGGCCAACAAATTGAACGTTGTCTTTCTCCCCAAAGAGGGCGATGCCAGCACAATTACGGACATTGACGAGTTCAAAGCGAATCTGGATCTATATCCCATAGTACCGGACATTCCCGATGACCTCACACCGAGAAACTTCATAGAGGATACGATGATGAACAGTTGAACACTCTTCCAACGACAAGCGACAAACAACAAATAACAAACCAACACAACCCACAAAACTCACATAGCCACCAAACACAAAATAAAAATCAAAAATCAGCCACATCAAAAATGTTCATAATATATAGTATTTAGCATTAAGAACCTTTTGCGCGACCCAAAATGGCAAGTCTAATTTCCAAAATGTAAGACGCCAAGTAAAACTCACGCACTCACAAACACACACACACACTCACAAACACACACACACACACTCACAAACACACACACACACATACTAGTAGCAGCAATCACATTGTTAAAGTAAAGAATTTGCATTTCTTATTTCCGGCGCAAATTATAAGTGACGATATTGACAAACATGTAACTTTGTCAGTTAATTAAATAAACACAACTAACACTAATGCAAAGCTAAATTGGTAAATTGTATCAACAGATGAAGTGGAGGGAGAAGGGAAGAGGCGAACGGATGTGTTACTTGAAGTCCTGGTTCAAGCAGAGTAGAGCTACTTTTGTAAACAGATTTCATGGATTTGAATGCTAATCGTTAGATTTGATCCATGCAATTCTAAATCTGTAAGGATATCGGCAATCGATCGAAAACGATACTATTTCCCACCCGACAAACAAAAGCAGTTTAGGTTCACAAACTGTTTGTTTATTTGTAGTTTGATCTGATATTTGCTGGTATGGGATCAACTTTATTGGATTTATACACGCATGTATATGTACATGATGTGGATGTTTGTATAAACTGTACAAATAGCATTAACTTATCACTTATATATGTGTATATACAAAAATCAGTTTTTGTTCGTTACATATTTTGCAGTTGTGCTTCCAATTATGATTTATGATTACGATTATCATAAATATTTATACAATGCGCGCTTTTGCTTAACAATTTAGTACACCAATTGGGGACTTTACCCGCATTATATGCCAAATGTAAATATGTATTCTAAATATATGCTATGTATATATGTAAGCATAGAAAAAATCTCGATCGTTTCGTACGTGGCTTTTTTATGTAAAGCTACTTAAATGGTTTTGCATTTGATTATTTGTTGTGTACTTAATAGTAAGTAACAATATGGTCAATAGTTTATTAGTTTATACTGCTCAAATGATCGTCTTGTTTAAGTTGTTATTTTTTCTTTCTACTTCACAGTTGATCTTATGATTAAATAAGGAATAAACAGAACTCAATTCGTACATATGAATTATTAACAATGAACAAAAAAAAAAAAATGCTATATAAAATGAATGTTTGTTTTTTTTTTTTTTGATTATTGCATATATACAGATTTTGTATTATAGTTAAATATATATATTGTATATGAATCTAAATTATAAAATTTTTACGGTAAATTTGTAATTTGTCGCTTACAGCTTTTGCAGCTCGGTGGTGTCGCCGAGATAGCGGGACTGCAGGATGCGTGGCGTTCGTTCTCTGTTCGAGTCCTCGAGGAGACCCTCCTCGTGCTTCCCGCTTAAATTCACCGAACTGCTGAAGATGCGCGAAATGAGCGACGTGTTCGAGCGCTTAAAGGCAGCCATCCGCTTGCCATTCATGAGCTCGGGCAGATCATCGAGCCCGCGATGTAGCGAAAGTTTGTCAAGCTCCGAATCGGAGCCATTGCGTCGAGCACGTTCCAATGTCAGCTGTAATTCATATTCGGCAGTTCGTAGCGTTTTCGACGTTGGCTTACGATACATTTTAAGCAGGAGCGAAGAGCAGACAACGCTCACCGAACTGGCGGCCATTGCCACCGATGCCATCCACGGCTGGAGCGTAAAGCCGAAGGGCGCAAAAAGACCGCTGGCAAGCGGTATGCCCAACAGATTGTACATGCTGGCAAACAGGAAATTATAACGAATGCGGCGCACTGTGCAGCGCGATAGATCCAAACAGGCGACCACATCCAGCAGATCATTTCGCATCAGCACTATATCCGCCGCCTCGGCGGCAACATCCGTTCCAGCCGCAATGGTTATGCCCACATCTGCTTGAGCCAGCGCCGGACTGTCGTTGACACCATCTCCGACCATCGCTACGCGCACGCCACGCTGCTGGATCCGCTGGATTTTTGCCACCTTATGCGAGGGCAGCACCTCAGCGTAAACAGTGCGAATGCCCACCTGAAATTTGATATGATCATAATCAATAAGGTATTATTTTTAGCAAAGCGATTCAGTTTAGACAAAGTTATGGCTAATGAATAAATACCTCACGTGCTATGCTCGCTGCGGTGTTTTTGTTGTCGCCGGTGAGGAGGACGACATCGATGCCCATGCGCTTGAGCGTGTAGACGGCGAGATGGGCTTCCGGTTTCACCATGTCGGCGACGGCAAACATGCACACTAGTTGACCATTAAGAGCGCATAAGACAGCTGTGTGTCCTTTGTGCTCCTCGCGCGTCATACAATCGCTAATCTCCAGTGGTACCTCAATTGCATTGCGCTGCATCCATTCACGATTGCCAATGAGCACATGAATCTTGGGACCATCAATCAACGGTTGCTGTTGCTGCTGTTGTTCACCCTGTTTCTGTTTTTCTTGCTGTTGTTCGAGAGCACCATCCAACGCAAGGAGCTGATGCTCAATAAACTTATGCTGCAGCTGGAGCTGTTCAATGCTGGCGCCATTGTCGACATCAACGGGGCTGTTGGGATTCGTGCGCCTTAGATTCTCATAGTTGATGATGCGTTCCGCATTGCAGGATTGCCGGAGGGACTGCTCATAGTTCGAGACGGTGGCGCGTATGCCACAGCCGGGCACCGACTGGAAACCCGAACTCTTGCCAAAACTCTGATGCACATCTAACATATCCTTGGCAAAGTGTACGATGGCCGAGGCAATCGGATGCTCGCTATTCTGCTCGGCGGCTCCAATGATGGTTAAAGCGCGTGCCAAACTGCATACCTGAGGCGGCACAAAGACCGTCACCCGACTGGTCATGGGAGTGCCATGTGTGATGGTGCCCGTCTTGTCAAACACAACAGTTTTAACCTGTTAAAGCACGAGAGGATTAATAGCTAGATTGCATATCTACTTAACTGTAATGTATGGGGAGATTGGACGAATTAGAACACACCTTGTGGGCATTTTCCAAAGCTGTGGCACCCTTGACAAGCAGTCCATTTGTCGCTCCCGTTCCGGTAGCCACCATAACCGCTGTGGGCGTGGCCAGTCCCAATGCACAGGGGCAAGCAATGGCAAGGACACTCAACGCACACTTGAAAGCGTAGCTTACGACAATCGTATTGCGATCCATATGCATCTTGTGCTCCATGGCAATAGGGACGAGATCGGGATTTATAAAGCCTGCAATGATCCAACCAATGAGCGTAATGGTCGATACGGCCACCACAAAGGGCACAAAATAGCCGGCAATGCGATCGGCAAGTTGTTGGATGGGTGCCTTCGATGTTTGGGCCTCCTCCACGAGACGGACAATCTGTGCAAGCGTTGTGTTCTCCCCCGTGTGCGTTGCCTCGACAAGGAGCACACCATTGCGATTGATCGAGCCACCAATGACGACAGCACCCTTGCGCTTAGCAACCGGCATGGATTCACCAGTGATAAGGGATTCATCGCAACTGGAATGACCGTAGAGGACTTTGCCATCGACGGGTACCTTGGCACCGGGTATGACCTTTAGGATGTCGCCACGCTGCACATAATCCACCGAGATGGTCTTTTCGCTAATGATGTCAAAGTCATCGGAGATCTCCACGAGCAGCGCATCGGCTGCTTTCAATGAGAGCAGCTTGGAGAGCGCCTCCGATGTTTTGCCCTTGGCTATGTGCTCCAGCCAGCGACCCAGCGAGATGAAAATCAGCAGCATTGGCGGCGTATCAAAGAATGTCAGCGGTGAGCTATTCTGCTCCATGAGCACAGCGGCAATGACCACAGCGACGGAGTACACATATGAAATGGTCGTCACCATCGAGATGAGCACATCCATATTTGTGGTGCCATGTTTAATAGCTCGATAGGATTGCACATAGAAATGATAGCCACCAAAGAATTGCACGGGTGTTGAGAGTAGAAACATGACGAGATTCTCCATGGAGAGTCCGGGCACCAGACAGCACATATTCTTATGACCCTTGTCGTTCATCTCCAGCATAAAGTAGATCATGGCCACCATGCACGGACCGCCAAAGATTAGGGATATCAAAAAGGCGTTGCGCCACTTTCGTATCTCCTCCTTGTGCTCCAGATAATTGTGTGTCATTTTATCGCGGCCGCTGAGCAGCTTGGCCTGAAATCCCAGCGCCTCAATTGCCTCACATATGCTCCGCGGACCCGTCGTCTCAGTACTATATCGGAATTTACCTGCATAGGAGAAGAGACCAGAAATTATGAATATAAATTTATTTTTATAATATATACATTATTAATATAATATGCAACTTTATGCCAGCAAACTATGGCAACCATTATAATTAGATTAGATTAACAAGCCAAAAAAAAAAGGCCATAAAAATCTATCAAAGTAGTAAATGCTGTTTCCAAGTGAAGTGCAATTTCTAAGCAAAGTTAATTGGGCTACAGGTAAAAGAGATTAAGTAATTTTCTATTTGTCTGCGCGATAAGAAATAATTTTTCAACATATCATTGAGGTCATTATCATTATTATTCACAAATTATTTAAAAGATTTTTTAAAGATATACGAATGTTCAGAACAGAATATTGACTTATAGCATTATATTATATTGCATTTTTGTACAAACATATATATCAAGAAAATTAAGAAATTTTCAAGTAGACCTAGAAAAAATTGTCGTATTGGAAAATACAGGTGTTCTTACTGGTCTATGGTCATGTCTGCCCCTGAAGTCTTAAAAGTTTAAATGGCTTTTTACCATGAGCTGTCTCGCAATTGGAATAGAAATTGAAATTGGAGCGGTTTTTATTTTATTTTGTGGCTGGCTTGCAGCTATAGTTTTTGTTTGCCATTAACCTTAAGACAACCGGTTCCGTTGTCGGATTTGATTGCAAAACTGAAGCTGTTAAGCTGTCTACAAACTGGATTCCAGCCCCCCTTCCCGCTGTTGCCACAGTCCGTATGTCCGATGTCCGTATTTCCAATTTCAATTAGTATCTGTATCTCTCTCGTATCGCATTCGCATTTGTATATCTATCTAAATATTTGTGTGCGTGTGTGTATTTGTTTGTTTGTGCTTAAGTCGTTGTGTCTGGGCTAAAATGGGCTGTTGAACTTGGCCAACGAATGGAAAATAGAGGACTTACCTCTAAAGTTCTAGTAGTTAGTACCGTTTGGTTTCGTTGTTGCTGTGACCTAAGATACCACATAACGAACGATAAGATATGGAAATTGTTTGGTTTTTTTTTTTTTTTTGTGACGTTTATTAACATGTTGAGCCCAAAATCAAATCGGATTGCATGCGCCTGAGTGAGTCGCCTCATATAGCTATTAGATATTCTAACATATAGATGTTGACCGGGTAGGTACAGTTATGAAAAAAAAAAATTCTATATTATTTGCATTTGTGTATGAAGATAAATAATCGAAGAAAACTCCCCCAGCATTTCCAGACTTATGACTGAATCATAGCAGATAAGCGTAATGTATTTCATCACAACTACAGACAAAAGGGGAGGGGTGCCGTATGAGGCGTGTAGGGGAGGGGGGTGGGGCGGGGCCTATATTCATTTATGCATACATTTTATTGTGACATCGTGTGCAAACTCGACGTTCGACAATAACTTGCAGACTATCATGTGGTATGTTTTTTTTTAATTGTTTGTAAATACCCTGTAGGCCATTAAGGAATAGGATATACTGGCAGATGCAGAATCTTACGCTAAAGTCAAAATGTATATTTTCTTTAATTAATAAAGTTCGAATATATTCATTAAAAAAAGTCGTTTTTTCCATACATAATAAAGTACTTGAGCACTAGAAGACTCGATAGTTGATTACTGGGTATGACCTAGTCGAGCTTTGTATTTGAACTAAATGTCTGCCGAAGCGTGTGCAAAACGCGGGTAACTATGAAGGATTACAATATCATCCGCTCCGTTCAAATTTCAATGCTTATTATCAAAAAATTCAATCGATCAATCGATCGATCGATCTACCAAATCAAAGCGCAACAAAGCGAATCGATCGACTCTCTGTCCTCAATTTAAAGCACACACACAGCACCCAAATCTCTCAACATTTTTCTATATATATTATCATGTATAAACAATACATACGTATAGAAATTTATGTATATTTTTCTATGTACATCTCGTACACCCACAATAACAAATACTACAATCTCACTTTTTCTTTCTCTTAGATGCCTGACATTGTTTCAATTTCTGTTTTCATAGCACGCTGTTCGTTCTTGTTGTTGTTGTTGTTTGCATCTTATCGCTTCGATTCGTTTTCATTTTTAGAACATTTCTCATTGTTGTATTTGCTACTGCTGTTGTTGTTGTTGTGTCATTTGCAATGAACAAGCAGTAGTCAGCGTCACTTATCTGATAAGCATCGGCAGTAAAAACAGTTAAAACATATGTTCCTCTCAACTCGGACAACCTTACCTAACTATAAGTCACAATCTTTGATGGTTTGGTTTAGTTTTTATTTGAGTAGTTTCACAACTTCTTTGACTGTGAAACATTGCAAGAACTTGGCAATTAATCGAGAAACTCGGAATTATTTTGCACTTGTTAACCAAGTTTTAATGAAAACGAGGCAAAAATAAATGCACCAGCCACAAGTCGACTGATAAGTTTTGTGCTATAATGTTTAAAGACATACATATATGAAAAGGAAATGAGTTTATAGTTTTGGTTCTTCGCATAGTTTTCCACTTACTTCTAAAGTACATAGTTACATATGCCTGTAATGAACATGTGTTCGATTGGCGATACAGATTCGATTCCAGTTTACACATAATAAAGAAAAAGGATATATAGTTTCCACGAAAATGCAAGAACTGCATCGAATCATAGTTCGATAATTTTTCACTTTGCCATGGAATTAAAAACCTACCATTCGGATCTTTAATCTTTAACTAAGATCATGCTCTTAAAAAATTTGAAAATAAGAGAACAAACAAGCTTATTCATTCAACAACAAACGAGCTCAGCTCTCACTTCTAATGCGCGTTATACTTGAAACAACAATTTATACTTGAAATATATGTGTGGCAAATTAATTTATCAATTCATCACACTGAGAATCGGGTTTCTTTCCCCTCTTTCAATTTCAGTGCGTTTATGCCACGAATTATAATTGCAGGCCAAAATGAAAGCTGTGCTGCCAGTTTACTTGGTAGTTAAACATAAGTAAAATTTGTATACTATAAAGAAAACCAGTTTTAATGCAACTATCAAAGATACACAACTGAACAATGCCAAAAACTAATAAACAAATGACATTGGAGATTATAGATTTTCTTTGTCAGCACTAAGACCTGATCGGCCAAACGACTGTTTTTGACAGGAGATAAAGTAGGTTCCATTTTTTTTTTTAGCAAAAGCAAGATTCGGGAATATTACAGAAATATTACACTAATTCTTTTTCTTTTGCATGATCTGTTTCATTATAATCCAGTTACTACAAACTATAGAAGAAAATTTATTCATAATCATATATGTAAATATTTATTTCTTCATATTTTAGATTTTTCTTAAGTTTATATAATTTTTGACAATTTTGAGCTAGAGCGCTTGGTCTTGCATAACATTTTAGTCCATATATTTTTTATTTAATATCTTTATATCTAACCATAATGGCAAAAACATGCGAAACTCAAGTTTAAAAGGAAACCAAGTGAAGGTGAATGTGAACGTTGCGCATGCGCAGCGAACCGACAACACAAAAGACCAATCGAAATACACACGAAAATCAGAGAGAGAGAGAGAGAGAGAGAGGGAGAGAGTAAGAGGCAAAGAGAGCGAGAGAGAGAGAGAGGCAGGAAAAAAGAGAGGGCGAGGCTCTTTCACTTTCAGATTAAAGCTGATTAACAATGAAAATTGTATAGCTAAAAAAAATTAATGCTTTATTTACCGCTTTTGGGGAAAAGGCCACGAAATCGAACAGCAACTGTAGTTGTAGATATCATTGAGTATAAGCACACATACAATATATATATATATATATATATCCATAAAAATATTTTTGATATACAACATAAGCATATGTTTGTATATGATTTTTGTTTGTGTGGCAAATCAAATCTGCAATCGAAAGCTCACAAAACTGAAGCGCCACTGTGCATGATATATATTTATATATATATTTGGATTTCAGGGTGCATCTGATATACATAAATTATATATACATATGTGTTTCCGTATATGTACATTGACCTTATGTATAAAAACATCAACGCAATGATTCAGTGATAAAACAATGATCTCAAAAACAAAAAAAATACAAAAGGTTCCCACAGTTTTTAAAGCGCTCGCTTATAACCAATTTTCGTAACCATTTTGTAAAAGGGATCTAGTTAAATTTTCTTATTCAGTCTCGATTTTTAGAACAATAATATTGTTGAATAAATATAATAAAATAGCTTTCATAATAGTATGGAGCTTTCACAACATTTCATTATAATCATAAGAATAATAATAAATATTCTATAGAATAAAGTATTTTCCAATTTCGAAGCGAAACAATACCCCATACATTTTAGATATCATCATATACTTTCTTCTTACAGTGCGGGATATATTAAATATCGAAATGTTTTTAACACTTCTTCGTAAAATCGAAGTGCAAACTCTTCCCAGCGTGTCGCTTTCCTACCCCTACTACTATTGGGACTCTGTACAAAGTAACACAGATAAAGCTACCCGCCAGTATTAGAGAACTACACACTCGGATTTAATCGCATTTCTGCTGTTGTTGCTGGTATTATTATTCTTTGTTGTTTTTGTGAGCATTGCCCTGTGGAGAACTCTTATCAAAAATGTTTATATATATATATAGAAATGTGTATATGTTTGCAAAATATACAGAATTCCGAAACTCTTATTTGATTTATTGTTGTTTCATTGCTTCATTCAAATTTGTTCCAAAATAATATATTGGCTGGATATCTTAGTATGTGTTTTCAATAACAATATGAACGACAGGCATGCGCATAAATTTATAAAGACGTGCCAATGATGACACATGGTGCAAATACTCGATTTCAGTTAATATAATGCACATTTTGACTTATTGTTCTCTGTTGTTCAATTATCCCATTTATATAAAATTATTGCGAGTGGAGTTGTTGAAATTCTAGATGGACTATGCAACAATGAGAAAGCGATACTGTAGATCCCACACAATTAAATCGCTTAAGAAATATTAAATTAAACACAAGTTAAGTTGCTTACAGAGGGAGCCAATTGAATTGATGGCCATAATATAATTATATGGAAGTGCCCAAATATTACCTATATAAAGGGTATCTAATAATCTCTTGTGCATACTCACCGCGTTTAGTGAGCAGCGTTACCGAGGACGCCGTGACGCCGGGCAGTTTGAGCACATGACTCTCAATTTTATGGACGCAGGATGCGCAAGTCATGCCCATTATTTCGAGCTCCACCTCGGCCTCCCCGTTATCGGGCTCATCGATGAGCTCTGTGGGAAAGCCGAGCTCCGTTATCGATTTGGCAATATTCTCGGCAGTCAGAACATTCGCATTGAACTTGACTTCTGCCTTCGCAGCGAGTAGAGCAACCAGAATGCTATCCAAGCCGTAGATCTTGCGGCAATGTTTCTCAATAGCTGCCACACAGGAGGCGCAGGTCATGCCGCGTATGTGAAGGAAGCACTTTGTCAGCAGCTCCTGTTCGACGGGAACCAGGGTGGCAGACCCATTTGTAACTTGCCTGGCAGGCGGTGAGGTGGATTTCAGCACGGATGTCGAGGTGTCCTTGACAGGCGTGTCCTGTGCGACACTCGCCTCGAAGCCCATGTCGTCAATCATTTGTGCAATACTCGCCGCTGTCAGCTGCTCCGGATCATATTGAACGCGCGCATATTTCCCCTCCAACTCCACTTGAATGTGATGCAGCCCAGTTGTGCCCGATAAATGTCCCTCGATGTTGCGCACACAGGACTGGCAGGTCATCCCCAACACGCGTATATCAACACTGGCACTGGCTGCACTCACCTCCGGTTGATAACTGCACTCGAATCCCATTTCATCAATTTCGTATGCAATGCGTGTTGCGCTTATTCGATTGGAATCATAGTCAAAGTAGCCGGCATTTTCATCCAATTGGACGCGCGCCTGCAGCACACCAGACTGCTGACCCAATTTTCCTTCAATATTGCGCACGCACGACTGACAGGTCATGCCCACTATGGGCAAACGTACACTGGCCATCACAGCAGCAACAGGCTCTGTCAGCTGTTCTTGTTCGCCTGTGGCATTTTGCGCATTTAAGTGTTGGTCGTCCGGCATTTTTTTTGTTGCTTTTTTTTCAGTTTCAGATTTGCATTCGCATTTCACTGATCCGTTGCCTAATTTGTAACGCCTTATCTAAATTGAAATTCTTATTTTCTGTTGAATTTTTTTTTGGTTTTCTATGCACTTGTATTAAGTAAAAATGAGCCGAAATAATTTGTGTGTGTGTGTATTATCGTAACTTGGCTAATTGTAGCACAATAAATTTGTGATATATTTTTTCCTCGCTGCTTTCATTCAAATGGTTTGAAGTCACTCGGACGCGAGCTCTGTGTAAGAGACTGTTAGCTTATTGTGCTCATATCCAGTTTTTATGATAAACTCCAAATCCGGATCTGTTGACTTTTGCTTTTAGTTCAATTTAATATTTTTCCGCACGAAACAAATTATTTATTTTTTTAATTAATGCGCACAGCTGCTGGCGCTCGACATTGTGTACCGTGTGCCAATTAGGGACTGCCCAGCGATGTCAGCAATACATCGAAAAATCCGAGCTGAAGCGCTTCTCGATGTATCGTTGTATCGATGTATCGATGTATCGATTTGCAATCCAGTGCGTACTTGAATTAAATATCTGGCAGCACCGTCACTTTTTCAGTGTTGACAAATGTATCTAGCTAAAGTGGTAAGAAGTAATGAAGAAAAAAACTGCGTGTGGAAAACGCTGGCAGCAAAGCGTTTCAGTTGATTTTTTGTGCAATATTTACGATTGTAATTGTTAAAAAAACGCGAAAAGTGCTTATGCATACGTTGAACAAAGTGCCGAATTGAAATCAATTACAAAGATGTTATAAACGGTCAAAGTGAAGTAGACAAAACGTTATGTTCTACTTTATTATATCCACATAACGCGCACACACGCACACCAATATAACACAACACAATTACACACGCTCGTTCAGTTGCGCTGCCGCTGAGTGTCAACAGCTGCCGCTGCCTCTCTTTCTCTTGTTTTCTGCCTCAACCTCTGCCTTTGTGGCGGTGGTGTTGCCGCAGTCAAAATGTCGGACATTAAGTAAGTCGCCTCGCCTGCAAAATGCAAATAGCAAACATAAAAAATACACACACACACATTTAATAATTACCAATGTTGCGAGCACATTCATAATTGTTGTCGTAAATGTGCAGCACAAGTAATCTATCTGTGTGGGCTTGCAGCATTTTGATGTACCTAAATATTTGTGTGCATATAACACATGCAAAGACTCACACGACACACACTCGCACAACACACACTCACACAACACACACTCACACAACACACACTCACACAACACACACGCAACACACAGACAACACACACAACACACACACCTAGGAGGCACTTGCATATTTTCAATATTTAGCATGCGCCTGTGTGAGTGTGTGTGTGTGTGTGTAGGTGGGCGCAGAGCCCCGCAGAACATGCGAGCCATGAAAAACATATAGAAAACAACATCCGCCAGATAGTCAAAGACGTGCTCAATGCATAGCCAGAGCCATAGAGTCACAGGCACTTGTACCATAGACCTCATCTTTTCCCAATGTTGATTGGTTTTATGTTTTAGAAATAAGCTATTGGCATCTGCATCGAGCATATCATATCAAATAAGTATTGATTATTATTTGTTTATTATTTTAGTTCTCCCCATTATGAGTAGATTTTAAGTTATCATCTTTTCAGCGCGATGCAATTTTGCAATGATGAAGTTTATGTGTAATAAAGTGATATTCTCTTTCCATGTGTGCCACTCCAGTCGTAGATACAAATATTTATAGTTTAGATGCAAGTTTGCTTAAAAAGATGCCGAGGATTAGATACCTATCCCTTGTGGAGTCGATTTTATCTGCTAACATACATTTAAATTTTAGGCTTCAGTCTAAAATATATTTATGTTTTGGCAAATTGTATTTAGATGTTTTCTGTTTCACCGCAGTCTGTGAAGTGAATATTTAGCGTTTGTGTTTTGTATTGTATCAGAAAGGGTGAAATGTACATATACGTCTATCTCGATCCCAAAATTTAAAAATTATCGTCAATTCATAATTCGACCTGTTGTTCCCATAACAGCAATTTGACGTCATGTTGGATGTCCAGAGTAAACTTAGCAAAATGATGGATATATTCAAAGTGTCAACAAGATAGCTTCAAAAGAAAGTCAAAATAACTTCCAAAAAAATATGGGTATACAAGAATGAGGATGGACGGTAGTTTTAATGATGGGCTCGGCGACTTCTTCTTCAGTCCACAATTACACATGTCACGAGAAAACTATAATACCCTCTTCAGGGGTATGCATGTAAAGTTCCTGAAATTTGCCCTAACAATAATTTGTAAATTGTAATTTTGTTTGTCAGCATTAGTTCGTATTTTTCAAACAAAATATCATTTAAAATGAAAAATAAAAAAAACATTGAAAGAAAGTGCAGTCCTTGAAATATTTACGTTAAATTCATGCAATGTAGAAAACACAAATTAGAAAATTGGCCCGTAATTTGTCAGTTTATTTATTATTTGGGTTCTATTATTTTTTGTTTTTGCAGCGACGATCTGCTTATCTATGAGTTAGGCGATGACATTGACGATCAGGCGCTGCTTGGCGCCGACGAGGATGAGCTACTGCTCTCCGATGAGGGTAAGTGCTTGAGAAACTGTTTATGATTTATATGTGTACATAAATGACTTATCCTCCGCAGAGCTAGAGAACGATGTGAAGCTGCAGATGCGCGCAGAGGCCGAGGTATGGGCTCGGGAGCAGGTACGTAAGCACAAGGAGCAATTGGCGGCAACAGCAAAAGCTGCAACAGCAACAGCTACAACAGCAACAGCTGCAACGGCAACAGCAACAACAAGACCAGTGACGCCCGCTGCAGACGATGCCGCTGTCGATCCACCTGCAGTTAGTAGGGACTCACCCGGCGCCACTGTGGTGGCAGCAGCCGAAACCACTACGGCGCCCAATGCCAGTGAAACGTCGTCGCAAATCACCGAGCTAGCGGCGGCCACCTCAACAACAACAGCAACGGGAACACTGCACGAGGATATTAAGGCTCACATAGGCCCCGAAGCGCCAGCAACGGACAACAACAATCAAAGTAGTGTGAACAATGGACAACAGTTGCAACCAGAGCCGGATGTAGATACGGATGGATCCGCTGATGGGGCCGTGAGTGGGCTATCCACCGTGTTGGCCTCCTCACAGGAGAGCTTAACCAGTGCCGCCTCCGATCTACAAGAGGATGATGAGGAGCGCGAAGAGCGCACAAATTTCAAAACTGCTAGCGAACGTGCAGACAACCACAAGCAGCCACAGCAGCAACACTTGCTACAACAAATGCAAAGGCGACATCACACAGGTAAGCATCTGATCTCTCTCCATAATAAATAGTGTACTGTACTGCGTCCGTAAGGGTTTATAAGTTTACTAGTTGTGCACGTGTAGACAGTAGTGAATATCCAATTCCATCCGAAATTTTATTGTGGACAGTGCAATTGCTAGTCTCGCACTGGAATTCTTCGACTCGACGCATATTATTATTGATTGTATAAATACCATCTACTCTCTTAGTTCTTACAGACAAACCGCGCATGGGCGGTCGCTTTATGCCAGGCAACAACAACAGTAACAATCCAAACAACCCAAACAATAAGCGCTTAATGGGTGTACGTCATCATCTGCTGCGTAATCCCGGTCCGCACATATTCAGTCCGCAGCGAATGATGGGCGGAATGTCGATGCAGCAGCCGCAGCGTTTCCTGATGCCGCCGGGTAATAATAATGCACTTCATACTCATCATCATTTGACCACTTTGATGGCACCGCCGGGCGTTGTGGCAAACCCCTTGGCAGCCTGCATACTGTCGTCCCAACAGCAGCAGCAGCATCAACAGCAGCAGCAGCATCAACAGCTGCAGCAGCATCAACAACTGCAACAGCATCAACAGCTGCAGCAGCATCAACAGCTGCAGCAGCAACAGCAACAACAAGCACTAACACTGAACAAAACTGCATTCATTCCAGGCCAATATACACCACAACAGCAACAACAACAAACACTACAACAAGCCACACAACAGTCGCCCTACAATACAAACAACAATACAATTCCTCTGGCCAATACAGGTGGTCCAGGTCCCGGTCCCGGTGTTCCCACATCCTCCCCGCATCTACATAATCCCCACATGCTGCACCACAAGAACAACAACAGCAACAACAATACCAACAACAACAAAAACAATAATAATAATAATAATACCAACAACAACAATAACAACAACAATGGGAGCAATGTGAATCCGAATGGTGTCCTATCGCATCAGCCGCATCTGTTGCCGCATCCGCATCCGCATGCGCTTACGCATCAGCATCCGCACGATTCGGTGCGCGTGGGTCTGCTGCAGCCGCCGTTGCAACAAATGCAGCAGCTCCCATACGGAAATGCCAACTATCGTAATGGCGCCTTGCTGGGCCAGGGACCAGGACAACAGCATCCGCCGCCAGTGGCACCACATTCACCCGGAATGCGTCCACCGCTCCCCTTTCGCAATGGACCGCAGGGCTATGGTCCTGGACCGGGATCCAATGTTGCAGCCGGCCACGGTCCACTGTCTGGATATGAGCCGCATCCGGGTCAATATATGCGTCCACACAATGGGTGGCGGCCACAGGTCGGCGATGCGCCCGGTTCGCGCATGCCATGCCCACCGCTGCCCCAACATCTGATGGGCGCGGGACCCGGCTATATGAACGGCATGAATATGCGCACTCCACATCAGCATCTACAGCAGCAGCAGCAGCAGTCAAGCGCTGCTAGTCAGGCCCTTCAGATGCAACAGCTTCAGCATCAGCAGCAGCTCCAACAGCAGCAACTGCAGCAAACCGCAGCACAGATCTCAACGCCATCAGCTCCTTCAGCCTCCCAGCTGCAGCTTCAACAGCAGCAACAACAACAACAGCAGCAGCAGCAGCAGCAGATCCAGTTGCAGCAATCGGCCGCTGCCGCGGTGACACCCAATGTTCAACGTCCCGTTGTCAGCAAGGTACTCATTAATCCCAATTTTAAAGGTGGCGTCGAGGCCGCCACTAACAAATTCATTAAGGAGACGCACTTTGTGCCGGCGATCAATAGCGATGCAGAGCTCTTGCGTCAGCAGGAAGAGTTTATCAATAAGAATCGCCAATACTTTGAGAAGCGTCGAATGGAACGCTCACCACCGCCGCCCAGTTCCGGCTCCGCAGGGCTCTCATCTATTGCGCAGGGGGAGCGAGGGCGTCGCAGTCGGACGCGCAGTCGCTCCCGCGGGCGCAGTTACTCACCGCTGAAGCGCATGGATCGCGAACGGGAGCGTGACAGGGATCGGGACAGGGAGCGGGATCGGGAGCGTGAACGTGAGCGCGAACGAGATCGTGAACGTGAGCGATATGGTGCAGGAGGCGGTGGCAGTGCCAGTGGAGGAGAAAGGGGAGGTGGAGGAGCCGTTGCACGTCCCACAGGCGGCAGTGGCAATCGTAGCTATCGACGCGTTACCAGCAGGGAACGTGATGAGAATCGCAGTGGTGGTGGTGGTGGAGGAACCGGCATCAACAGTGGATGTGGCTCTAGTGCCGCTGCGGTGCCAAAGCGACGTCGCAGTGGCTCCCCAAATGTGCCGCGGAATCCCTTCTCGGGCGAACTGCGCAATCGACCGCTGGACAGCAGCAGTCGCACTGCGGTAAGTGTTTAATTCGTTTTAATCCTCACTGGTGTCAGTCGCTCATTGCTTGGGGTTTCGTCTGCAGCCCAGCGACGAGGATGAGGAGACGCGCGCCTATCGCCTAGGAATTGAAAAGCAAAAGCAGATGCGGGAGAGAATCCTACGCGACAAGGAGTTGAAACGGCGACGCGCCGCCGAGGAGAAACTACATGAAGTGAGTACTCTACAAACTGTTCTTTTATCTAACAATTTATTTGCTTTATGCTTTATGTACACATTTAACAACCTATGAATCGTTCCCATATTAGAAAGCAAACCCTGCATATGAAATTCAATTGGCTTTCAATCAAGATACAATAAAAGAATAATTTTTTGCTCAGCACTGTGAATTTTCATAATAATTGGTATTTGAATGAGTCGTAATAATTTTGGAAATACACAGCTCTTAAACCCTTTTTGTATTTCATGCGCCTTGTTTCAGGATAAGCGCGTCGAGCAACATAGCCCGGTGCCACGCGAGGATCAGGATCAGGGCAGCAGTCATTCAGTGGGCTCGGCAGCGACTGGCAACGCACAAAAGCAGCGACAAGCGCTGAGTCATGAGCGCAAGGTCATCTCACTGAACCGTCGCGATGACTTAGATGCCCGCAGCAGGCAGCAGCAACAGTTGCAGCAACATTTGCAGCAAAAGTTGCAACAGCAACAGCTGCAGCCAGGAGCTGGACGCAAGCAGTTGACCGCTGCGAAAATAGCGCCCGAGGCAAAACGCAGCATTGCTGAGCATTTGGCACCCTCCAGCAAACAGCACCATCAGCAGGCGCAGCAGCCGCTGCATGCCACAGGAGGAGGTGGAGGATCAGCGCTGTCCGGTCGAGCCGCTGGCGGCACACCGCCCCCAATCAACAGTAGTGGCAATAAGGGGCGTGAAACAATGCTAATAGGCATGTTACGTCTGGGCACGCCCAGTGACGATGAGGTAGAGCTCGATTACGACGATGATGATCTGCTTCTCGATGAGGAAGATCGTCTGTTGGCAACACCATCGCCGCCGCCGCCGCAGCCGACGCGTCAGGCCATCAAGCGTTCCGCGACACCGGAAATGCACGCTGTAAAGCGAAGTCACACAAAGATTGTGCGTAGTTCCGCAACAGTCCCGTTGTCCGGCCAACGCCGTGTAGTGCTTAAGCCCTCAACAAGTAATGGCAGCAGCAGTGGTGGTGGTGGTGGCGTCAGCGGCAACGCCAGCGTCAGCGCCAGCTCCTCGGAACAGCAATCCTCACACCGGCATCGGGAGCGTCGTCAGCGCGAGGAGAGAGCTGGAGCATCTGGGATACTTGAACGTTTGGAAAAGCGACAGCAATCCTCGGGAGGAAGCAGCACCAGCGGAGGAGGCGGTAGCAGTAGCGGCAAGCAGCGCGGAAAGGTGCCAACGCGGATTGTCCTCAAGCATGTTTAAGGCCACAGCAGGAACAGCAGCAGACGAAGGCGCCACGGAAAACTAACCTTAAATCATAAGCATACCTAGATATACATATGTATATATATATATATATATATATATATATATATATTTATATCTATATATATATACATATATATATATACATATATATATACAGAGAAGTATATATGTTGTAAACTGTAGCAAAGGCGACTGCCGGGCAGAGGCTGCTGCAGCTGTCGCAGATTTTGTAATTGTTTAATCCTCAGAAAAACAAAAAAAGAAAAGAAAGCAAACATAAAATTAGCAAAACGTATTTTGTAATTTAAAATGCTACAATTATATGCAACTTTAACACACACACACACAAAAAAAAACATGCATATAAACAAATCCAACAATTTAAAGTCGGAAGAGAATAACCAATTTGACCATAGAAAGCGTAAACAGAAGAAATTTTAATCTTAAGTTGTATGAGATACAAATTAAAAAATCTGTTCGATGACGAAGTTAATAATGATAGTGTTTAACAAACATATATAACATATATATATACATATAGATATACATATATATATATCTACATATATATATCTACATATATATATATACATATATATATATATATATATACATATATATATATACATATATATATATATATACATATTTATATATATACATATATATATCATAAGCTTAACAGTAATTGTACAAACGAAAAGTCTTAATGATGCGCATCTCTATATTATATACATATATGTATACACCATATATATCACATAAACCTTTTTTTTTTCATTGTTGTGTTTTCGGATAGTTTTCAGATATCTTAAACCCCCTCCTCACACACACACACACACACACACCATCTCTCCCCTAATCGCCCAAACTTGATAGCCACGCACCCATGCCACGAAACCTTTATTTGTATCTGTAGTTTATTTAATTTCGATGTAATACAATTTTTTTTGACACTTGATTAATTAAATCGTGCACTTCAAGCGCTGCGAATGCACACAGCCAAACACTCACACACACACATATGCATACAAAACATAAAAATAAAAATTTAGTTGCACGTCTAATATAGCCCAACTATTAATATAGATTAATTAATAACATAAGACTATAAAATGCATATAGCTAGTCTTAAGTCGCATAATAATTGTATAAAACCAGACGCATTAAGCGAATATTATATTAGATTATTTTTACATTTTACTTTTTTAAGCAAATATCTTTTAGTTTGCCTGCATTGTAATTCTGTTTGCCTATGTATGTAGTTATTTTTAGTGTTATTTTTTATATATTTTTTTTTAACGTGCTCCCCCACCAGTTCAGTCTCCCATGTTTTGAATTTATGAATTCGGCCTCCATAGTTATCCATAAAAAAAAAAACCAAAAAATATATAGATAAATGAATAAGATGTGACTTTAAATACAAAGCACACAGAAGCAATACCATAATGGCCTGTTAATAATTAGGGGAATCTGTTAGAACCGCAAAATAACGCAGTTTTTTCCGTTTCCTGAAAAACATCCAAATAAGCAAAATCAATAAATACAAATAAAATAGTCATACATAAATACATACATATATTTCTATATATATCTACATATTAAATTTATTATTTTTATTTAACATATATATACACTATATATATATAAATAACTTATAATACGTTGTTGTACATACATATATTAATATGTTGTTAGCAATAGTGTGTGTGTGTGTGTGTAGCGCCTGCAAAAGCCATAAACAAATACACACAGAAATCGTTTAGAATCATTCGTTGCATATACACATTTGTATGCAACAAAACATAAAAAATTGTTAAATTATTACAACTTTAATTAAAAAAAGAAAATTAGAAAAAACCCATTTTATTAAAAACGCATATTTTCAATTTTATTGCAACCAACTAAGCATAATTAAGCTGTATAGTATTTAAAAAAAGATCAACTATAAAAGAAAAAACTATTCATAAAATCTAGGCATAGTCTTAAGCGCAAATTAAAAAAAAAAACCTAATTATAAAACAACACAAACAAACCACACATTATATAGTTAAACCACAGCATAAGATCCTAAATATAAAAAAAACAATGAGATTTGGTAATGCTTAAAGAAAGGGAATAAGAGAACAAATCCGAAGCAAATCTTAATTATAAATAATTACTAATAAATATTTAGAGATATATAAATACATAGCTGTGAGGTCCATTCTCAAAAGTATGTCATAACAATTTTAAAATGCTTTTGTTTTGCTTTAGTCGACTTAAAAGTCAAGCGACAGTTTTCATTTGCCCAGATATATATGTATATATATATATATTATATACTTATGTAATGCTATAAACATACAGCATGTGCTCTATGTGAATGTATCTGTAAGTTATAAGCTATGTGAGTTCACAAAATGCAAATCTTAAATGTCAATATATACATATAAACAGCTACAATAAATATACACGTATATGTGGGTGTGTAAAATATGCTTTGTAAAACACCACACATAATAGTCAAACGTCTTAAAAACGGAAAAACAAACAAAAGCGCATAAAACAATTCTTATATATTCAATAATAATATAATTAACATTATATAAAAATATATAATTTATGGACTAATAAATCGAAAGTATATTGCATATTATATAATATACCTATTACCTTAAAACCAACCTGTATATAACTCTATGCATAATAATTCATTTACAAAACAAAAGTAATCATTAAGATTAAAAGAAAAACTCAAACGAATTCCAAAATACTCGTTCAAGTCGAAGTGGAATTAAGAATCCAAGCTACAAAACGAGTCTGTGATTAATTTTTATATATATATTCGAATTATTTTTATGATTATGATTACGATTACAATTCCATTGCCCCTTAGTTATAATTGTTTAAGCCGCACACGTTTCCTATATATTTTCTATTATTATTTATTAAGCGTGTACAAAATATGAAAGCAACAAACACACAACGTTAGAAATTAAGATATATATAAAATCAAATAAGTTGCTTTTTAAGAATCAGATTAGCACACACATACACTCTCTCACGCACACAGACACACTCACAGAGAAACATCTAGAAACTGCATATATATTTAAATATATATACACATATATATCTTTACTATGTATATATATATATATCCGATTAAACGGTAAATTATGTGTCTATAGTTACAAATTCATCGTGCACACATAAATGTGATAAAGAAACTAAAACATAGTTGAAATTATGTGTAAGTAGATGTAATTATTTATTTTTCTATAAGTGTTTTTTTTTTAACAACTATGCCAGTTTGTCGATTGAAATCCCATTTCGAGTTTTGTAAATCAGACTCATCTTGAATTTAATTTTGATTGGTTTTCGAGTGATACAATCTTAAAGTACATGTGCACAACCATAAAAGTAGACAACTTTTTTTTAAATATTTTTTTATGCGATGTTCAAATTTTTTATATACATATAAGTCCACAAAAAAACAAAACAAAAAACAAGTAATTGTTCTAAGCTAGCAAACTCGTTGTGTGCACGAAATTATTATCATTTAAGCCGCTGTATCGAACATTTTTTAGAGCCTAACTAGTCTAGCTTAGTTAGTACCTAGTCCTATTTATTTTTGATTTGTATATTTTGTAACACGGTTACGTTTAATTGCTGTACAACCCCGCCGTCGCCCCCTTACTACCACATACCCCACCATTCGTATACACAAATTTTTTTTGTTAGCTCATGTGCAAAAGAAAGGAGAGAATCATCCAACCTCACACAAACATATATTTTAGCCTGGCCAGCCAAGCGGAGTGGGTGTTGAGTGCGACGGCTTCTTTCGCTGTCTCTCTTTCGCTCTGCTAGCGGCTTGGCTGTATCGCTTAGCTACTCTAGTCTATGTTAGGGGCGTATAGCGCTGTCTCTCAATTGCCCAGTTGCTGCAGCTGGTGAGCACAGCCATTAAGTCAATATTAAGCAAACTAAACTTAGAAAAACAAAAAAATATTTGACATAAAATAATTTTCTTCCAGGACTAAATTCTGTACAAAATGCGGTGAAAAAACGTAAAAAAAAAAAAAAAAATTATGAGACAAAAGAGCTAAATTGCATAAATATGCAAATTAAAAAAAAAAATTAAAATGAAAGCGTAAAAACAAATACAAAGACACTAAAACATTGCATTAGTTGAATGAGTGTCATTCGAAGGACTCCGGCGTGCAGCTTGCTAAAGAAGAAGACTTAATAAAAATGATATATACAACACATAAATACATATGTATATGTGTACATGTATATATTTTACAGCATTCAAATTGAAATATTGCGTTTTCATTTATTCAGTTTAGTTTTGGGGTTCATTTTGTGGGCGGCTTGAATTAACATCTTCGTTATGTCAACGCTTTTGTCCTGAATTTTTAAAATGTAACTGCACAAGTGGATAATACTTAAAATTTGTATTTAATTGCTAACCAAATTTGCTTGGGGACCGACAATTTTTTAGTTTCGACAAAGTTATGGGAGCTGGAAGTTCATTATTAGCTTCTTAGCACTGGGTTATTTTATAATTTAAATGTTTTGAAATACTAAGCATTAATTTGCACAATAGACTTTTCTAAGATACATATTATTTTTGTTAATTAGGACTTGAATTTGTACCTACAATTTCAACATATATGAACTTGGTAACTTGTTGCCATGGTTGGGTTATGTTGTAAAACGCCAAAACTGTGAATTATGATAGCGCTGCGAACTTGACATTCGATCACTGTCGCCAAGACAGACAATGAATGCCATGACAATCAATTTATGCTCGCTTCGCTCTTCTCATTCTTCCCATTCCCCCATTCAAAGCACAACAACACACACAACATCACATCACAACACATCACATCACATCACGTCACATCGAGCAGGTTCCATTACGGGCACAACAAAAAGATTTATGAAAATGTCATATATGTATGGGACTCTTAACCCCAGACAGAGACAGACAGAACCTATGCATTGTTTGTGCTTGTAACGATCTATTGAAATTCGCTCAACTGCTAAAATGAGTAACACTTAACATTGGGTGGCTGGTTGATTGGTTAGTTCGGTGGACTCAATGGATACCTGAATTCAATTATAAGCCACGACAAAAAAAAAATAAGTAGATATAAAAAAAAAAACAGGCCAACTTGAACTAAATGGAAATAAATGAGATTATTTGGCGTACAACGGAAGAAATAATATATCAAACATACTGTAACATTTGAAATGGGATATAGTCCATAATAGAGAAGGCAAATCATTTAAATCAGATACTAATTTGATAAACTTAATTCAAGACGAAAGCTTGCAGATAAACCAAATCGAGCGCTCTTTTCACTTAAGTCAATCTTGAAATGTGATGAGTGGGCGTGGTGTGCAGCTACTAGCTACTATTTGCTACTTATTGCTATTGACAGCTAACGAACACACCCAAACACACAAACACACACACTCATTTTATCCAACAAATTTATGTGTGTTTCGCTAAAAATTGATTCTGTTTTCAGAAATTGCATTTCCATGGCCTGCTGCAGTTGCAGTTGCAGGTTGGAGTTAAGTTTGCAGTCATCGCTTAATCTCAGGGCCAAGTCCAAGTGTGTGAGCTGTCTCTGAGGTTTTTCGCACAAGAATTATGCCCACATAAATGGAAAGATAATTGTGGGAAACTTCTTGAAACTGAGAAAAAATAAAAATAAACTATGCAATTATGCAAAGTGCAAGTTCAACGCCAAAACATCCAACAACATGGTTTAACATACAAAATATGAATTTGTGTTTAAGAAACCCCCTCGCCCATCCCCAGACACGCCCTTGTTAGCCGCTTCATTTGCTATTCGTTTTGAAAATTGACTGCGGTTTCAGATTGCTCAGTTTTTCTTTGCTTTTATTTTTTTTTATATATATTTTTTTCCGTTTTCTTCAATTATAATTAAAAATGGGTTTGTAAATATAATTGGTGGGCGTGCGAAATGTGACAGCGAATGAGGCAATATTTGCTGTTGATGTTGTTGCTGTTGTTGTTCGCGATTTGTTTGGTGAATTAGAACAACGCAATTGTTGTTTGGCTGTTAGTCAGTCAGACAAGACGACGCCCAGTTTAAACCCTTCTAACTTTTGCACTTAGCCAACGGCAACAAGACATTCAAAAGGTTTTAGCCGACAAAAAGAAAACACTAACGGTGCCATCAGCCATTGACCAACTTTAAGGTGTAAACTACACTTGGCAAAATTTTAAATTTTCAATAGATTTAAAGCAAAATTTTTGCAAAATGTATTTTGAATTAATTTTGAAATCATCGACATGTCTTTTTTCTAATATAGCTATAACTAAAGTTCTTAGGCCCTATTCTTTATGAGATTTGCTTGTCCAATTTTATTAAAGTTTCAGGTGATCGCTGAATAAAGTACAATAATACTCATTGGTCTATTTTTAATTGAAATTACAAAATATAAAAATGTACATCGATAAATTGTCAATATGCCTAAGTGCCTAATATCTTACATCACATTCTCTCAGTACATATTGCGTGTACCACTTGGGGGTGCGTGTGTGTGCCCAAGAAATTATGTCGCGCTGCCCGCGTTGAGGTTGTTGATTCATTCACATAGCATTAAAGAATCATTGTGTGGCAGCAAGTAAAAAACACTCACACACACACACACACACAGAAGAAATAAACTCTAAGACGGCGCATCCCATGGCCATGTTGTTGGATAGATAGATAGTTGGCCAAGATGTTGCCAAGCCAAGTTAACACTTTTCACATATATCGAACAATGTGCGGCACTCATTTTCATAGCCTGTCATCTATGACAATTACGATTTCTACACAAGCTAAGCTAAATATACACTTATTCATATGTAAATAAATATAGTACACTCAACAAAAAAGTTGACAAATCTTAAATCAGATTGCGGACGTATCGACTGATATTATCGTATACATGCTTCTTAATATGCATATATTTATGTTATTATTCCGATTTTAAGAAAATATAGAATTGATCACAGAAAAAAACTTTTCATGATCGAAAAATCATATTATTTTCGCAGTGTATGTGCAAGCATTTGTCTAGTTATTGCTCTGTTACATTTCCATTGAATTTGCCTAAGGTAATTTCAATTTAGGTAGGCTCAACAGACGGCCAGTGGGCCAATACTGAATTGGAACTTATCTTCACAATTGAGTGCATTGTACGACATTTGCCAAAAAAAAAGGAAACAGCAAAAAAAAAAAATACAAATTAGTAAAGCAAATAAAAATTCGCTCATGTTTGAAATTTTTCTTTGTTGCAGTTTTTATTTTTAAAAGTGAAAAGCAAAGTAAGATGATTCACGTGAAACACAAAACATATCGTATCCGTTCCGTTTCTAGACGCAATATTTGTGATTATCTTCTGGCACCGATTTTATTTTTAAAGACTCTGATTATTGCCGTGTGTTATTGTTATTGTTTCTGTTTTATGTTGGGCAATTAGTATAGCCAGGGTCAAGTTAATGATTCAATTAGCATTTGTCATCGCCACAGTTTGCTGTTTTAGCTATTTTTGCTGTTGCTGGTGTTGTTGTTGCATGCACTTGTTGGCAATAGTTGGTAATTGTCGTAGATCGTGGGAATATTGATAATACTCACTCGTCGTCGGTTCCATGACATGACACTGTCATTAAATTTGCTTTGCATTCGGGCGATCGTCAACAGATATATCAAAATCAAATCAAGCAATAAAAGCGAAAAATAGTGAGAAGAACAGAGAATGCGGCAGCTGAGAGTGATCAAGAGCGAGAAGGGTAATATTTATCACTCTGTAGAGAGAGAGAGAGAGATAGACCAATATATTATATTTATATATATATATCTATAGAGAGAGAGATATATATATTTCGTCTTGTCTTATTATATCTCTATTTCTTTTAAACTTACCCTCTATCTTCTATTGCTATATAATTATCGCAAAAATTAAGGGACTGATTATGGTTGACAGCCTCATGTTTGTTAATAACTCATCGCAGGAGATTTTGTATGAGTGAAAATACAAAACTATAAACATATTCTGAAAGTTCATAACAATAGCATATTTAATTTGCAATAATTTATTATCCCTTTGTATTATAAAAAATGAGTCGACACTTAAAACATATATGTCTCAAATTGGTTGAGATATTTGCACTGTCCAGCTTAGGCTAGAGTTTCAATATTTCAAATGCAGTGTTTTCACTTTGTCCTGCACGCAATGTTTGCTAGCCTTATCGATAATATAGTCATCATCTGCACGAATTTGAATAAAGTTTCATTCAACAAGTAAATTTACGAAATGTTATTTTGTATAAAAAAAAACATTTAGTTTCACATTAAACAGAGTATTGTTTGGTACATTTGTATCTTTAGATTATGTGCATTTTTTTGTTTGATTCTAGTCGAACATTAAAAAAACCCAACATCGTTTCCTAGCTTAAATTGATTTTGACCACAGTGAGTGGTTTATAGCTCGTGGCATGTGTCATACTTAGACACATTGTACTTGAATGAAGCCACCCACAAATAAGTCGCAAGCGGCGCTCCAACTCTAAGCAGTCTTGCTTCTCGCTCTGGCTCTCTCTTCCTCTCAATGTCTGTGGAAACTCGTGGTGTATAAAAGCGAGTGTTGAGATGGCAGCAGAATCAATATACAAGTGTCTCTCGGCGCGTGCGCAGTAGCCAAGTCTTACAGTTTCGGTTCCAAATCATCCACAGTTGAATCCACCACCCACCCAGGCGGCCACCACATGAAGTGCTTTGTAAGGCAAAACCGAGAATGACTCTTCAAATGGATTAATAACGTACCACAATCTTTGCAGTTTGTATTTGTTGCAGCCACGCTGCTCATGAGCGTCCAGGCGCAAGCCCAGGATCAGGCACAGGATCAGGTGCAGGTGGCATCAGCTGCAGCTCCGGCGGTAGCGGATCAAGTTAGCGCCGCCAGCAGCTATGCACCACTGCAGGAGAAGAAGCAAGAGAAGCGCTATGTCGGTGGATACGGTGGTTATGGAGGCGGTGCTTACGGAAGTGGTTATGGAGGTGGTTATGGTGGTGGTTACGGTAGCCACTATGGCAACTATGGAGGATATGGTTCGTCGCTGGGCGCTGCCGGTTATGGCAGCGATAGTTACTACAACCCCTATGGCGCACGTGGTTTTGGAGGATTAGGTGAGTTTTGCAGCAACCATTAACTGAACTAGAGATGGGAACGGGAAAGACAATTTGATGTTCGTCCAGATCCCATCCTCAAACGGAAACATACTTTCAATTTTTATACATTTTCTCAACGCTAGATGGCGGAGCTGGCTATGGCGGAGCTGGCTATGGCGGTTATGGAGGCTATGGCTCAACGTTAGGAGGTTATGGCTCCACCTTAGGAGGTTATGGCTCTTCCCTTGGCGGCTATGGTTCCAGTCTGGGCGGCTATGGCTCATCCTTGGGCGGCTATGGTTCCTCCTTGGGCGGTGCTGGATATTATGGCGCTGGAGGATACAGCTCCAGTCCCTATGCATTATCCTATTACAACTCTCGACTTGGCACTGGTACCGGTTATCCTTATTACAACACACGCTTCGGCGCTGGCGGATATCCATCCAGCTATTATAACAGCAACTATGGCAACAGCGTTGTGGGCGGTGGATTGGGAGCGTTGGGTGGCGTGCCTCCTCTGGGTGCCGGCGGTGCAGCTGGCTATAATTACGGCACTGGCGTCTCGGGCACCGTCTACTAGGAGCAGCATCAACTCGACCCACACTTAAGCATAGTGCAATTTACATTTTTTTCCAACCATATATTTTTTTTTTAACTTAATATTGTATATTTAAATGTATGTTAAACGAAATAAGCAAACTAAAACTGTTTTTTATTTATTATTCCATTATGCATTCACGTGAAAGCACACATAAATATTCAAAATATTGATGACCATTTGAAATGCATACATTTACATTAGGCGATTTGCTGCATAACAAAAGCCATAACCGAGGTCAACAATTTTATTTTAATAATGATGCTAGTATAACTATGGAATATATAGAGAGTTACAAGTAAAGAAACACCTTGGTGAGGAATATAATCACTCATCATTGTGTTCCAGGCTGCTGTGATGCTTAGGATATCAAATGCATTCTTTAGTCAGACAGAATAAAGGTTGTTGTATTGGCTAAACGACCAACACGAAAAATATGCTGCATACTATTTATGGCACAACGCTATAAAAAAGTCTATTAATCGGGTATTTCGCTGCAGATCTTCGAAAAACATGGTTAAACAAGTCCCTTTTTTTATCTAACTACATTTAAAGCTTGGGGGTCATCCAACAACATAAACACTTCTTAAATTCTCACAGAAATAATTCGAAACCACAAAATCATGGTTTTCTCGAAAGAAGATTAGGATGTCCTTTGATCACTTCGCAGCTCTGTCGCGATATTTCAGCTTTTTGAATGTCTTTCAATCTTTTCTCGAATAACTGAAAACATTAAATGCCAATCGATAGTCAATTTTCCTAACAATCATATGCTTATCAGACATCTTTATGACAGAGCTATGGTGATATTTCGGTCAGCAATTTACATAAATATAAATAACGCCATAGCTATATATACAGTGTCTCAGACTTTATTTCGAGCAGTGTCTATCAACAATTTTAATTGCCTGTCATAAACTAATTATACATTATTTTTCATAAGAATTTCACAGACCGATGGTACATATATTAACCACTAAAATGAATATATGACCCCAATTAACTGGGGTTTCCCCACTTGCTAGGTCGGGTTATGTAAAAAAAGTACCACAATTTAAGGTAAAAGCTTATTTCGAACAGTTACATTATGGACACCTGGGTGCCATAAAACCAGGTTGAATTTTTTTGGTATAAATAAACCAATAGACTAACAATAGGCAAACGGACTACCATTGAACAACGAAAACTCATCCAGGAACACTTCCAAATGAGGTATTCACATCGCCAAATAGCTGAAATGGTCAATCTAAGCAAGTCAACTGTATGCAACATCATTCTGTATGCGCTTCGTCGACGAAAATCGGATAGAGGACAAGAGCAGTTTTTATTTTCAATGCGTTTTATTTATAATTTACTGCATATAATTAAAAACAAAAAAAAACAAATTCACAAACAACTTTGAGGTAGGAGATTTTTAGGAATAGGCACCATGTTTATCTTTGATGACCCAGAAGGAGTCGACTATTTGGCCATCTTTGTCATCAGAGACCTGCTCGAAATACAGATGCGTCGCATTGTGGGCCTTTAAACGGGTGTATCCATAGTCCTGGAAGTAATCCATAAAGCAGACATTGAGTCACATTAATTTAACAGTTTGAAAAATAAATTACTAAATGTTTCCAAATGCAATTCGATTTACTTACATTACTATGGAACGCATTCCAATCGGGCAGATTTTTAGAGAAGGGTTCGCGATTCTCATTGCAGCCGGCCGAGCCCGTTATGATCTGAACGGGTGCCTTGGGATTTGTGTAGGGTGCATCGGTGCTGCCATTATAAACCTTAAAATCATAAATGGGCCACAGGCGCGTATAGAAATGCTCGTGAGCAAAGAACTCCACATCGACGCCATGCTTGTAGAACAGATCCTCCAATCCAAACCATTTTAACAGCGGCAATCCCTGGCGTATGTACGTCTCCAGATTTCCATCGCAGTCATACTCCTTGTCATCGCTGCAATACATCGGCCGGTGTCCATATGTGATAATCCATGGACGCTTTGCCCGATTCTCTGGCAGATTTGCATCAGCTAGATCCTGTTCCAGCCACTCAAACTGCTTGGTCAGTAACTTCATGCCATAGTCAAGAAAGTAGTACACCTCCGTCGAGAAGGACACAAAGTGCACCGGACCCATATTGAAGCTATACCATAAACTGTCTCCCTCCCCAGGCATGTTGAAGCGTGAGCGATAGTTGGAAAAGTTGCTGCGGAAAAAGAAGACAGCACAGAGTAAGAATTTATGTATTGCAAAATCAATCTAAATCACCTACTATTTCTCTTCGTGATTGCCCGGACAGACCATATAGGGGACATAGGCGGCGACCGTTTCAATTTGACGCATAAACTCATCGCCGACTCGGGCATCATCAGTGTCCATATCGTATGCAAAGTCGCCCACATGGATTATCGCATCGTACATGCTGTGCTGCGTGTCCTGTTGCAGACGGGCCAAGGACTGGGCATTCTCATTGCCCATATCCCCGTAAATGGCTATGGAAGGCGACCACTTATCGCCTGCTGGAGGCGTCTTGAAGCTATAGACGGCTGACCAGCCTAGATTGCTGCCACAGCTGTACTCGTAGCGGGTGTCCGGCTTCAAAGAGGGCAGCGTCACCTTGTGAATGTATTGAGTGCGAGTCTGTTTGCCGCCATCCACGAAACGCTGCCATATGCCACTAACGATGATCAGCTTGTCGTGAATATAGTCCTGGGCGAAGTTAACCACCGATTGATTTGTGGAGCTGCGTGTAGACCATGTCACCACAATGTCCTGCAGGCTGTCTATTGTTGATGTTGTTGTTGTTGTTATTGTTTTTTTTTTTGATAGAAGGCAATAAAAATGAGTAGCAATATTTATATAGATGTATAAGTATCGTATCAAATATATGCGAGTAAATAACATGTGTGTATATAATAAGTATGTGTATAATATGTGTGTATGTATATATAAGTATGTATGTATGTATGCTTGATTGCATTTAATGTTTCACAGTGCGTGGAATGCTTTATGGGAGTCCTTATAGGGTCCATGGGTGTGTTTGATCACCCAGAAGTTGTCGATGACTTCGCCTCCTTTATCATCCGACACCTGCTCGAAGTACAGATGAGTCGCATTGTGCGCCTTGAGTCGTAGGTAGCCAAAGTCCTGGCTGTGAAAGGCGCTCCACGGGGGCATTTGCTTGAAGAATGGCTCGCGACCTTCTTGATTGCCAGCCGCACCAGAGATTATGTGGACTGGTGCGCCCGGATTCACATACGGTTCTGCAATCGAACCATTGTAAACGGTATAATTGTACATGGGCCACATGCGCTCGTAGCAATGCTCGTGGGCCCAGAGTTCCACATCCACGCCATATTTGTAGAAGAGCGGTTCCAAGCCAAAGAAATTTAGTCCAGGCAATCCCTTGCGGACGACAGTTTCATGATTGGCACAATCGTCGCCATTGTCATTGCTGCAATACATCGGCCGATGTCCAAAGGTAATAATCCAGGGTCTCTTTGCCCGATTCTCTGGCTTGCTGGCCTCCATCAGATCTTGCTCCAGCCAGTCGTACTGCATTACAATTGGCTTAAGGCCGAACTGCGTAAAATAATAGACCTCCGTGCTGAAGCCAATAAAGTGCACCGGCCCCAGATCAAAACTATAGAAGAGATTATCATTGCCGCCTGGCATGCTGAATCGATTTGTGTAGTGTGAGAAATTGCTGCGATTGGATAAACCAAAATTAAACAATGGACGATGTGCAGAATGTAGCAACAAGAGATGGGATCGAAACAGTAGTTCTTCTTTTTCTTCTCCTTTCCTCTTCCCGCTTCCTCCGCTTCCGCTTCCGCTCCCGCTGCCGTTCCCGTTCCCATCTCTATTCGCAATTTATCACACACTTACTACTTCTCCTCGTGATTGCCCACGCAGACCATATAGGGGACATAGGCGGCAATCGTTTCCACCTGACGCATAAACTCATTCCCAACTTCGCCATTCTCATGGCACATATCGTAGGCAAAGTCACCCACATGGAGTATGGCATCGTACTTGCCCAACTGCGTCTCCCGCTGCAGTGCTGGGAGAGAGGCGGCATTCACCACGCCCATATCGCCGTAAATGGCCAGCGAGGGTGACCAGTTGCTATGGTTGAATTTTGTGCGGAACCAGTAGATGGCCGACCAGCCCAATTGGCTGCCACAATGATAACTATATGTTGTATTCGCTTGTAGCTGTGGCAGCGTCACCTGTGGGTCCACAGCGCCTCGGCATAAGTATACAAATGTGCTATATTCGACATCGCTCTGGTCTACTTACGCGATGGATGTATTGTGCAGCCTTCTGTGCGCCGCCATCAACAAATTTGTTGGGTCCTTGGGGCGATTTGACAATGTGCTCATCGATGGCATCGATGCCATATTCGCATATCGATTCATTTGTATTGTCGCGCGTACTCCAGGTGACGACAATGTCCAGCACAGTTTCTGGGAGAAGTGCACGGCACATGTGTTGGCATTATTCACTGTCTATATTTATTATGTTTGTATGCACATTTATAACTAAATATTTACTTATTCAAATTTGTATACAAGTCTTTGATAATTTATTCAAAAATAAATTTCAAAATAAATAAGATTACTTGCGGTAATTGATTACTAGCAATTAAACTCAATTCCCCTTCGAATAAGTAAAATGCATAAAAGAAGAATCAAAGAATAACTTGGATATTGGACTCGAATTTCTTAAATCTTAACGAATTTGATCGACATTTTAATAATTTATATATAACTGTCTACCAGTTTACTGTACAATATAGTGAATCGGTTCACCAGTTTCAGTTTACTTTCATTCAAATATGTTTCAGATAGGTCTTTGATAGATCTTTGCAAGCGTCGTTATGAACAGAGCAGCCCAAGCGCCATACGTCAAAGTAAAGTAAAGTGAGTTTTATGAGACGCTTACAAATGAGCTAACTTTAAACAATTAGTCTCCTCACAATTTAAAAAAAAAAAAAGCTATAACGGAGCGGAAGACCAAAGTACATAAGCGGCAGCAACATACAACAAGAAGAACATCAGCACAACAACGAGAAAAAAGCACGGCAAACCAAAGTTGTGTGCAGCAGGACGACGACGACAACAACAACGACAACAGCAATTCAAAATGGTACCAATTAAGGGCACTGCTCAAGCATCGGTTGCTGGCAATCAAACAGCGGTCATTAATGAAGTTTTACCGTTGCATGATGGCGACCACAACATCGATTCAAACATGAAGAATATGCAGTCGAGCGGTAAGCGCAAAGCGGACAATAGCCACATCAAAACTGATGAGATAAAGCGCACAGCGCTGGAGAATAATATGAACATTATAATACTGCATCCCGGCGAAGAGGATCAGCAGCAACAGAAGCAAGTACAAGTGCCCAAGAAACCCACGGCACAGCAGCTACCAACACACCAGGATGCTGAGCTCAATGGCAATCTGACGTTGGTTGTCAACGGCACAGCTCCCTCGATGGCAAATAAAATAACGACGCTCGCCACCAGCAAGACAGACGATGCCATGGAGAACTGCCACAAGGTGTTCGACAAGTTCGAGAAGGCGCAACAAAACAACAACACTGATCAGCCAATGGCAGGGCAGCAATCGAAGAATGTGGCAGCCGCTGCCGATGCTGCTGCTGCCAAATTGATGGCAATGCCACTTGTGCCCTCGGATGTAGAGGACTTTGATCGCAAGAATTGGGATGATCCGTTCCAGGTCTCCCATTATGCCATGGATATATACAACTATATGAAGCAACGTGAACCAGAGTTCCCTATACACGATTATATGCCGCAGCAAGTACATTTGACCACCAAGAATCGAACACTGCTCGTCGACTCGATGGTCGATTTTCAGGATGCATTTGAACTCGACGATGAGACGCTCTATTTAGCTGTGAAAATCGTCGATCTCTATTTGTGCCGCACAGTGATCAACAAGAAGAAGCTGATATTGTTGGGTGACGCTGCCTTCTTTATTGCCTGCAAATATTATGGATGTCAGCCGCTATTAATTGAGGATTTCCTATTCATTTGCAATGGAGCATACAATCGCGAGGAGCTGGTCAAAATGGAGATGGAAACGTTGCGCACCATCAAATATGATCTCGGCATACCGCTCTCGTATCACTTCCTCCGGCGCTATGCCCGGTGTGCCGAGGTGCAGATGCCCACTCTGAACCTGGCTAGTTATATATTGGAGCTATCGCTGATGGATTACGCAACAATCGGATTTAGTGACTCACAGATGGCATCGGCTGCTCTATTTATGGCGTTGCGCATGCATGGCGACGTCGCAAATGTGCATCAAAAGACCTGGAGTTCAACTCTGACCTACTATACGGGCTATCAGTTGGCGGATTTTGCCAAGATTATTCCCATACTGAATGCGGGACTGCATCAGAAGCCACTGGCCCAAATCAAGACTACACGGAACAAGTATTCACAAAAGATCTTTCATAAGGTGGCCAAAGTGCCGCTGCTCAGCAATCTGGAGATGTTCCAATGCAATCACGATCTGACCGATAGCAACTTGGATGAGAATATATAAAGATTATCGCTGATTTACTATTAACCATTATTAATTCATTGTTTCATTCACTGGCCCCACCCAAAAATAAAAATGTATCGATCATATTTAAATGTTTGCTATACTATATTTCTAAGCAGAAACCAAAGCAAAAAAATAGCAACAATAAATTTTACACACATCAATTCAGATAATGGTTTCTGATCAAGGACAAAGTACAACTTATGTTAGATAAGTTAGCAGCGCCTTAAGTGAAAACCATTCCATTTGATATGGAAAAAATACACAGTTTAAATTGATGTTACATACTAGATGTAGACACATGCATACCAATGGGTGTGTTGCACTCGTTAACAGATAACACTTACATATGATAAAATTTGCTAACTTAAGGAGTGTTTTTCAGTTATTAGATATACTGCAGTTACAGTTACAGTTGCAGACGCAATTGCTATTGTGTGGAATTATATACTTTAGAGCTAATAGAATGTGCGCTAGTAATACTGCTAGTTGCATCAGTGTGAATCTTTGTGTGTTTGTGTGTGTGTGTATGTGTGTGTCTATTTGTTGTTGTTGCTCAATTTTGTCCAGCTATGATACTATTAAGGATCACTGTACGCGCCATGATGCGATTTAATAAGCCAGAACTTGTCGATAATGGCGCCCTGCTGATCATCGGACACTTGCTCAAAGTACAAGTGAGTTCGATTGTGGGCCTTCAAGCGCGTATAACCGTAATCCTGGCTGTGGAATGCACTCCACTCGGGTATTTTGCCCTTGAACGGCTCGCGACCCTCCTTGCAACCAGCGGAGCCAGTGATTATGTGCACCGGTGCCCGGGGATTCTCATAAGGCGAACTGAATGTTCCGTTGCGCACTTTATAGTCGTAAATGGGCCAGAGGCGCTCGTAGGAGTGCTCATGCGCCCATATTGCCACATCCACTCCATACTTATAGAGCAGCGGCTCCATGCCAAACAAGTGCAAAAATGGCCAACCGACGCGCGTCAGCGTCTCTGAGTGGGTGCAATCGTTGTCGTTCTCATTGCTGCAGTACATCGGCCGATGGCCATAGAGGACAATCCAAGGTCGTTGCGCACGATTCTCTGGCAGATTGGCCGCCTCCAGATCCCGCCGAAGCCACTCGTACTGAAAGATAAGCGTCTTAATGCCATAGTTGAGGAAGTAGTAGACCTCCGTGGAGATGCCAATGAAGTGCACCGGTCCCAAATCGAAACTGTAGAAAAGATTCTCTGTGCCACCCGGCATGCTGAATCGGGCCCGATAATTTGAGAAATTGCTGCAAGGCAGCTGGAGTAAATCTTCTGTTTTTTTTCTGTTTTTTTCAGATTTGTGGCAACTACAAACAACTTACAACTTTTCCTCGTGATTGCCTGGCACAACCATATAGGGGACATACGCGGCGACCGTTTCAATTTGGCGCATAAACTCATCCCCCACTTGGGCATTTTTCGAATTCATATCATATGCAAAGTCACCCACGTGAATGATTGCATCGTACATGCCCTGTTGTGTCTCCTGCTGCAGTCGCGCCAGAGATTGGGCATTCTCATTGCCCATATCGCCATAGATGGCAAGAGTGGGTGACCAGTCGGCATCGGGGCTGGCCACCGTACGGAATTGATATTTCGCTGACCAGCCAAGTTCACTGCCGCAGTGATAAATATAGCTACTATTCGGTTTCAGCTCCCTAAGCGTAACCTAAATTCCAAAAGTAAAGTGTCTTGAAGCTGTTATCTTTGTTCATATATATGTAGCTGCGTGTATGGATGTGTGTGTGTGTGTGTGTGTGTATTGCGTACCCTGTGGATATATTGGGTCATCTGCTTGCGACCGCCATCGACAAACTTGATAGCCGGCTGTCCCGTGGCGCGCTGCGTTAGATCATCGTTCAGTCCATACTCGACAACGCTATCGGCAGATGTTGGTGGCAAACCGCGCGTTGACCAAGTGACAACAATTTCGCTGGCGGGGCGCTCTAAATTAACAGGCAGCAAAGGAATAGAACCAAACAAATACAAAAGAGAAAAACAATTCTTGAGTTTAAAGGCCAAAAATTAATCAGTGTACAAATTTCATATGCAAATTGCATGTAAAGAATGTAAATATTTTTTTCTTCAAATTTAATGGCATGTTTTTCGATTTGTTGTTTTTTTTCCTTGCTTACTTATCGCGCTCTTCTAGCACACACATACACACTCGCAAGCACACATAAACAGTAATTATACTATTGGTCTAATTAGCATATGGTTTATATATAAGCAAAAAATATAGTACACAACATACTACTTTAATCAACAAATCAGCCTCCGCTCTATTTTGAGGCTGACTTTGTACAGTGATTATATTGTAACTGGTAATATAATAACAACATATTGTTGTTTTGTTTGTTTCGTTGGCGGTGTTATGGCTTAGTGTGAATAACTGCAACTGTAACTGCAATTTCTGCACGTAGGAAAGAGAGAGAAAAATACCAGTGGGGGCGGAAAGGAATTGATACACGAATCAACGTCCGCAACTATTGCGCAGCACTTTAGGACCATGACAAATCAAACAAAAACAAAATAAATAAATAAATTGAACAAAGCGCTCATGCAGATAATTTATAAAAAAATTACGGTTTAAAGATAAAGTTTTTATTTTCCTCTTTTATTATTTTGGACGGTTTTAAAAGGTGAACAAGCTTGCATTTGCGCAATTTATGCTTGTAGTTGCAAAATTGAACTCACAACCCATACATACATAAATATACCACATATATACAAATAAAATAAGTGCAAAAATATTTATATATAATATAACGTTGCAAATACCTCCAAATGATAGGTGCACCTGCTCCGGCTGGTAGTGCACAATGTTTATATCTTTTTTATCCTGCAGCAGGTTCTGATCCAGCTCCAGGTTCCGTTGCACTGTGCTGGCGACGCAGAGCGACAGCCCGAGGCACAACAACAAGGTCAAATTTATCATTGCTGTTGTTGTTTGTTTTTCTATTACTTCATATATAATTAGCTACGACAAATGGCATTACAAAATTTTTGTGAAGTACTAAATGTAGACAGTTAACCCGCTATAAACTTCGTTGTGTTTCACGTATAATATTATTGTATACAAATTATGGCTGGTAGCTACAAAAAAATTGAATTGCCTAGCAATTTATAGAACAGCAACAAACCAACTGGTGAAGCAGAGGAGCTGTTGCTTCTCATCGATGTTTCGATATTGCGATACTTTCCGTCGATAGTTCGCAGGGTGACCATGCACACAGTGCGCACTTTGCTCTACTTTCAAAATTACAAAAAAAAAAGAAAAGCAGAAACCAAGCAAGCTAGCGTTGCTCTTTTTGTTGTTTGTCTGTGGCGTATTATTATTTTAAAACCTTTTTTCGGCTCAACATAAGAAAAAATTATTGTAAAATATAAAAATTGATTTGGTATGGCCAGTTTTCCTGAGGACTTCGTAGCATTGACACAATTGAATTGTGTTCAGCAATGCAGTGCACTATTGCAAAGTCCAATGCCGCGAAATTATTTAACGGTCGCTACATTATTGGGCCTTTACTGCGGTGTTCTCATTTACCGTTCCTACCGTAGTTACTTGACGGGGCTGGAGGCCAGAGATGGAGTGGCTCAAAATATCGAAACAGAAGAGGTGACAACCTATGAAACAACCAACAATTTCGATGTACCAGTTGTGGATCGCCAAGAGTTCCTTTTGCCGAATATAAATGAACCAGCTCTGGTGGAACAACACTCAAATGACGAGGTTCTAATAACGGCACCCTGAAAAACGACCAAATCTCTTACAAATTGTAAACAATAAAAAACCAAATTGAATACTGCTCATAATTTGCATTTATTTCATATACATATATTTACGGTAATTTCTGCGAAATGGTGCTGCATTAAAATAGTTTAGACAGTTATTGCATTTTTGATAATCGAGTTGCTATTAAACCAAAATAGTAACATTACCAATAATCAATACGTAGAGAATAACAAAAAAAAAACATATATATATATATATATATATCTATAAATATATATTTATAAATATCATAAGTAAGTGACGCATAGCTCGGACTTTGGAAGGACTAACGCAATTTTTTGGCTGGCAAACAATTTGGCAAATATTAAAATCTAGCCATACTTGACTAAGTGGAATACATTGCGTACTTAGCTTTAAACGTATATGTATAAAAAATGTACAGTAGTCGGTCGATAATGATAATTTTTTATACAAAAAAAATGTTAAAAAATCATTGTATGATAATTAAGAATATTGCATAAGAATTGAATGTTTGGCGATGCCAATTTTCGACCGATATCTGTATTAATATTTGTATAATAATATAAATATAGTTAATAGGTAGATGCTATTATAAATAGACAAATTTAGTGGCAACAATATAGACGAAGCTACAAACTAGAAAACACTTGAGAGATATTACTTTTCACCGCCAGCACCACTTCCGCTTCCGTTATTATTGCTAGGTTTACGTCCCGGAAATCCTTCGGGCATGCTGCTCTTACGCTGCGCCTGTGAGATTTGCACAATACGCGACAATGGGGAATGAGTGCTGCTGGTGCTCGGACGCATCAGTGATGAGGGTAGCAATCTGGCTGCAGAATTGCCTGCGTCATCCTGGGCAGAACTCGAGCCGTTTGCTGCTAGTGGCGAGGTTGGTGGCGGTTGCTCGCGTGCCAGGGGTGAGGGACGCAGTGAGAGGCGACGCTGCAGCGCTGTCTGTGAGCTGGACAGCAGCGAGATGGGTTCCTCGTTGAGACAGACACCAGGGGGAGGCGCCTTTCCCGGTGGGATCTGCAGCGCTGTTGGACGCACGCTGAAACGGCGCCGGAACTTCGACTGGCTCACAATGGGCGTTGTGCTGATGGTAGGCGCGGCTGTGCTGCTGGCGCTGGCAGTGCCGGTGCTGGTGCCAGTGGACACCGCTCTCTCCGTGTAGCTGGGCGGCGGCTCCAGCACTTGCATTCCCGATCCTCGCCTGCCCGTTGGCGACATAGTCCCCACAATAGTGGAGCGACGGGCATATAAGCGATTCGCAGCCGTTGCCTGCAGGTTACGCGTTTGATCGCCCGCAAAGAGCGACAAAATCGGTGGCAGCTGGGGCGGATCGAGGCCAGCGTTGCCCAACTTCCGCTGCTTCTTGCTCAGCTTTGAGGAGTTTGATGATGTGGTCTGTTGTTGACGCTCATCGAGTGCGGCATGTGTGTGCACCACTTCCAGTGCACGTATGAGATCCGCTATTGTGGTCTGCTCCAGCACATCCATATCTTTATCGGATGTCACCGAAAATATGCTTGAGCGACGCGGCGTCATCGAGTTAGATGTTTGTCCTCCCATCGCAGGGAAAAGGCTACCCCTACGGGCGGCAACAGCTGCCATTGCCGCCGAACCAGAGCCGCGTCGCTGCATCTGCATCTGGAGAGATGCAGCTGCCGTTGGTGGATACATACTGCCACGTCTGGCGGCCAGTGCCGGATTCTGCGTATAAATGGACTCCCGACGTCGCCGGCCAGCGGCGGCAGCTCCAGCTGCTGATTTGCGCTGATAGGCCGTCGTGGAGTTGAAGGTCGCCTGTTCGGAGTCATCCAGCTGGAAGGCCGGATTGGAGAGGCCACCATTGCCCATGCCAGAGGCCAGGCTCGTATTGGAGTCGAAAGCTGGCGGTGGAATGCGTCCATTTCGCAGATATGATTGACTGGCACCCTCTGTCACCGTATTATTATAGTAGTCCAGCGTGGAGCGAGGCAACGCTGTAATTCCCTCTGGCACGGACACAACAGATAACTTCCGTTCCAAATCCTGTGAGGGTCGCTTGCGATGGAAGAGCTTCCGGAGTCCATCCGGCATCGAGAATTTCTTCACACGACCCCCATTCTTCTTCAATTGCTCCTCCTGCTCACGCTCCTGCTCCAATTGGACCACGTGCGAGTCGCTGACGGCGCCATTAAGTTGGCGTTTGTAACGATTGTTAAAGGCCTCCTGAATCTGTTCGTTATCCCCACTCCAGGTCCAATCATTGGGCGCTGATCGGCGTGGTGGTTGTATGTTAAAATCTGAGCAGGCTCGTCCACGCGGACGTCTGGGCGTCGTCGAGTACTCGTTGAATGAGGAGAACGACCATTCGCTGGCAAGGATTTGCGAATCCGACAAGCCATGATAGCCGCCATAGATTGTGGGATCGTCAGCCTCCGGCGGCGGTGGTTGTACTGTCGCCAGTGCTGTCACCACCTTCGCCAGCAAATCCGTTGTCTGGCGATAGGCTTCCGCCGTTTCGAAAGTCTTCTCGCGATCGAATTTGCTCAGTTCCGTATCGGAGTTGGCGTGCACCATTGAGGCGGTCTGCTGGGCGGCTGCCAAATCGGCACAAATGGAGTAGGCACGTTTCCGACTGGGTATCGGAGCTGGTTCCACACGGTACATGCTCAGCTCTGGGCAGGAGGCGGACCGGGTCATCGTATACCCAAATTCTGTATCGGTGTAGACGGGCTGATTGGTTTTTAAAATGAATGCAATCGATTTGTATCGCGGGTGCAGTTATCGTTATCGTTATCGTTATCGTTATCGAGTGCGTGTGTGTTTATTGTTTTTGTTGTGGTTGTTGTACATGTAAAGAAAACGCATGAAATGCATTGTATTAGTTTAATTTGTTAACTGTTGTTTCTGCTGTTGCTGTTGTTGTTGTTGTTATTGCTTTTGTGTTTGTCTTTGTGTTATCCTGGTTCTTATCAATTTACTTACGCCTGGTCCTCTTCTGCCGCTTCTTAACATTAATCTTCGAGCACTTTCTATTTTCCTTTCGAAAAAACTACAAAAAGAAAATTTGATCACTTATCGTGGGCACAGAGATTAATAATCGCCCGATTAGTCGAAACATTTAGTTAATATGTGTATCCCAAAATTATTGTTTGATTTTGTATTAAACTTAGGTGTACACATAAATAAATAATCAAAATGCTGTTACTCTCAATATTCTATACGCATTAGTATATACTGTTAGTTTCTATATTATTTTTTTTTAATTTCTGTTCACATCGCTTCTTTCAATTTTCGTGTGCGAAATTTTTTTTTTTTAAAGTGGGATAGGTGATCAAAATAATTATACCTTCGTTTTCCGTGAAGGAAAATTTCTAAACAAAAGAATATTAATTGCGCTTTTTAATTTATTTCAGGCATTCTAGATGTTATATTTTTTTGATATCATAACATCCTCAAATAACAATTGTGTACTGCCTTTAGTAGACTATTGTTATATCAGTAACTGGCACCAACTTTAGTAAAAATTTGGTTATTTCACGATGTTTTTGTATTCGAACAACCACTATAATTCAAGTAGGTAAATTAAACTCTTATGTAGAAATGTTCTACTCTTTGGTTAAACAGATTATGTATTAAGGTTATTGAATTAATAACTTTGGCATATTAAATATACAAAGGCTACCTAACTCATATGTTATAAATATAATATTTCAAATAATATTCCACACTACGTAGCACTAGGGCAAATATGATATGATTCTCGGCCATTACCTTCACTTTTAGTATATAGAGCTCGTTGAGCAGACGTCGCAGATATCCAACATCCTTGGTAACACCTGTCCAGATGCGATTTTGCGTTGCCTTCAGATTCGACGACAGTTGCTGTTCCAGATGCGCCAATCTCTTGCTCTGCAATCCACTGTGTGTATGTGGTGGTTGTTTATATATGTATTTATGAGATGGAATTAGAAGAATATGTAAGTTTTAATTGCGGAAAGGATTAGGGCGATATGCCTTCGTGCAAACAAAACACACCCAAACATCATGCAATTAAGGGCAAAAATGAAAACTTACCGGGTGATAAATGTCATTATCATGACCAGATAGCCCAAGGAAAAAATAAACCAGACAATGATAAAGATTTGATAAACCACAAACCATCCGCCAAATTCACGAGGCTGTGTCCATAGTAAAAAAGCAAATGATTATTTGTAAGAAAAGAATAGTTCATAATAATAATCACCTGATTGGGACCAAAGGTGGGCACAAAATCACCGAAACCAATTGTCGACATTGTCACATAGCTGTAGTACAACGAAATGGAATAGTCCCAGCTCTCAAAGTAGGTGAACACCCAGGACGGCAGCAGTAGAAACAATGCGATGCCGGGTATCAGTGCTATAACCACTATGGTTATCAGACCCAACTGCGGTGGCACATAATGATCGTTCGAGGACATTTTGTGCTTTTTATATCGTCGATATATCGCACTGAACTGCGTCATGAAAGTTACATTTAGACAAATGATGTTTTATAGCTTATATTAAGTATATTTTTTTTGTCAGAGATTTCAGATTGATTTTTTTATTTTTATATTTTATAAAGCGTACATTAATAATATTTATAAGTCATTACCAACATTGAACTTGTAATTGAAATATGATTTGGAATACTAATACTTGAATATCTTTAATAAAATCAAACCATAACAAACCTTATGTGGCATATTTATGCTTAATGATTTCATTGAGGCTTATATTAATTGAAAAAAAAGTCATTTTTGCCATTTAAAAATATATATAAATCACTCTTAAGAACATTTTTAAATACGTTGGAAAAAGATGTTATTTTTTGAAGAATTGAGAAGAGCCCATATGTAATTCCAACAATACATACCGTGCGTCCAAAATACTCTCCCAAGCCGGCAAAGAGTATACCATTGACTGGTATGCCGATTACTGAATAGACAATCATGATCATGCGACCCGCAAAAGTTGTTGGCGATATGTTACCATATCCCACCGTGGAGCAGACGGTGAAGGCAAAGAAGAAGGAGTGATAAAATGTCCAGGTATACGGTATTTCATACTCATCCTGCGTATGATCCGTTACCGGCTTGCCACAATAGTCTGAGATCCTCTCCAGAATTTCATTCTGTGTGCTCGCATTCTTGTCCGACAACTCATCTATTAGAAACTCTGCAACACAATCCAAACAACAGTAAATTAGATAGAGCAACGGTAAAAAATAAAAAAAAAACAAAAAAAAAACAAGCAACCTGAATAGAGATATAAAAGATCATTGAAGCGTAAAGTCAAATCAAATTTAATTAGTTCTATTACACGTGTTCCGGAAGCAAACCGATCGCATTACAAACGCCGTTTAACCTTCCGCTTTTCCGAAAAACAACAAGCCATAAAATAAACCGAAAACTGTCAACCTGATGTGACGTGACATGATGGTTACATCCAGGGCGGAAAACAGTGGGGGAGGGGGGGGGGCTGACCCTGGCTCGAGCCGACTGATCAAGCGGACCGACGATTGTTGAACGTTGAACTGCAACCAATCAGATCAGCTGATCGCAATCAAGACCCGGTTACGTCTCTGATTAACATGCGTTTCACAGTGTGGATCGTAACGAAAACGCCAGCGTGCTCGTCTCATATATATGTATGTACATATACATACATACACTGCTATTGATATATTTTTCATGGAGCAGTATAAAAGCCTAAAAAAAAATGCAGTCTATCGTTGTAGATCCTAAAAGATTTTAATGAGCTAATTTGAATCAGACGTATCTTCCTAACTCATAAATCAGTTTTTATATTTTTAAATATATATATGAATATGTAAATTGTATTTAAACTTTTTGTTAAATCTAACATAACCTTTGATAAGCACTTTAGTAACTATGCCATTAAAATGTGGACAGGAATTAGGGTAACAATGCAAATTCAGAGATTTTCTGACGGTTAAGGTACACTTTGTAGTATCTTTAATTAAGTTTTGGCGTGCATCTTATATTGAGATTAACAATAAGTGCAATCATTCAATAAACCTTAAAGCTTAGGCAATCAAGTGCAAAAATGAGAGCGACAGTTTTTATTTAGCACTAATCTTTTAACGAATTGCATAATTCAATAAGTGCTCAAGCGTCCGGAGAATCCAAAAGCGGTCCCAAACGGCAGAGACCCGTCAGAGGAACTCAGCGGGTGGGTGTGGATAATGGGGGGTGGTGCGCAATTGCCGACAATGCCCATATTAAATGATCCCAGAGTGCACTATATGCTCAATGTGTGCATAGATATAATCATAATCTCTCCATTTGCTCTGACAATAACACTTGATAAACGGGTCTACATGGAAATGATATTGTTGTTGTTATTGTTGTTGTTGCTCGTCTGCCCTGCTTGTGATTTTGATTGCAGCAATTTGTTCATAGACGTCGATCATTAGCACAAATTCTTGTAAATCTTGAGTCAGATTAGCTATAGCGTATTTGCTGCTCTCGTCGTTAAGTTTTGTTTATCTAAAGTGTGCCGGAAATGTTTTGGGGCAAAACAAATTGATACATTTATTTAATTATAATGTTAAGCAGTCATCTGAGCCCCAACCCGAGATAAACTATAAATAGATAAACGTGGAACAATTGAAAAGTTAATCAACAGCTTTAAAAGATGGCGATTGGTTAAGAGAGTTGAATGTTGACTAAAATGCGGAGTATAAGCGAATTAGACAAGTTCTACTGTAAGATGGATATGTATGCGAAGAGAGTCATTAGATGGCTAGACAAGATGATCAAAGTAATTGCTGTTTTTGCCTGTTATCAGGGAGCGCTGTTTGGGTGATTACCAACAAATGTCATAATCACATGCTTGTCAGTGTTCACAACACACACACACACACGCACACACCACGCACACACACACTCACACACCACGCACACACACACTGTAGAATGTGGAAAGTGATATATAGTCATATGGCGTTGTGAAGTGCATTTGAAGCCCAATAGATTAATATTGATATTCATTGGGATTTCGCAGTAATACCTTAAAATTAAGACCTTGTGATAAGACCTCCGGGCAAAAGGGGACCGGTCAAGTATATCATAGCATAGCATATAACCCCATTTGAGCATGTCACTCATGAATACTGCTAACTAATTTAACCCAGAAGTCATTCAACAGCGATTTTCTTTTATGTCATTTACACTACAAAACGACCTAGTACGACTTATGGAATCGGTTTCGAGATTATCTTGATGCTTGTTTCTCTTTTGATTTGTTGGTGTATGTCTGTCTGTCGTGGTTTGTCGGTGCCTAATTGGAGTTTATAGTTTATTTATCTGTATAATTAGCACATTTGATGTGCTATTTAAATTTATATTTTATTGCAATTATAGTGGAATAACCCTCAAAATAAATACGCTAACAACGCTAAAGATTTATGTGATATGATATCCATACACAGACGGAAAGACGGACATATACAGGTATGTAAATCACATTCGGCTTAATGCAATTAATCACAAAATCAGATTCGCACACTTGCTAACTCAAAAAGCCCACATTTCACATTTACGCACGTTTGGCAAAAGTGCTGCGCAAATATTGACGCTGCCTCACACACCGACCCAAGTATGCTCTATATTATTGGGGCTAACTAACTATATATAAATATCAGGTCATATGAAATATTAGATTAACTTCATGGACAATTTTTGATTTATTTATTAACTTCATCAATCAAAATTGTTGTGCATAATATTAATTAAATTAGTGCACAAATTATTACTAACATTTTGCAAGTGTATACATGTGTATACTTTGTTGGTTAGTTTTAATTTGAATGGTTCATCAGATCAATGCGATCTATTCATACAGTTGAAGACTTAGTCTAAGAATCGTAACTAATTCAATCACAAAGTTGTGATAGCTTAGTAAAAAAAAAAAGCAGTAGACTATTATGTGTAGAGCTATCTTTAGCTTCAAGTTGGGGGCGGTTGGGTCTACGCAAGTAGCGCTAAAATCGTGGCAGACAGTTTAATTGTGTGACATAACGTGCTCCCGATAAAAAAACGATGGTTTCGTTTAATATTTTGTTTCTACAATATATCATAAAAAGAACTCATGTCTTTGATATTTTAAGATGAATGATTTATCATTGAAAAGTTGATAGATTTGTATTTTGATTACTTTATATTTTTTTTTTTTTATGGTTGCTCCTCGGATCTTAGATAATGTTATAGACTTAGACTAAAGAATACCCACCATAGATTTCATTGCGTTCCTTGAGTTGCTCGGCGCGGCTCTCCCTCTCCTCGCCATGCTCAATATGATAGTATATGGCGGCGCCAAATAACAAGTATGATATATAAAAGAGGAGCAAAAGTATCCAACGGTTTGGCGACATGCTCCTCCTGTCGCTTCCTTGGGCACTGAGGAATAGGCTGCAAGCACACATAACAAAGACACACAAAACGAACAAAAAACAAATGAGCCGGTTGATTTGTTGCGATTACCGCCGCAACACCTTGTAAATTGTTTGCTCACATTCACTTGCAAGTACTTCAGAAACTTGACCATTTTTTTTTTTATAGTTCTCTATGGTTGTATTAATTTTAATCGGCGATTGATTGCGATTGCCCAACTGTCTTATAAGTACATACAGATATTGTTATGAAATTCGTTAGGCGCAGCAGTATGCTACGCACTAAGTCGTTAGACTTATGGGCTCGACGCCTCGGGTATTAATCAGTAAAGTCGGTCACGTTGTCTTCGGCCTTAGTATGAGACAGGTGAATCGGCGGGTCTAAGGCAATAAGTAACGAACTACTAGCTACTAGTATGGGTCCCGTAATTAGTGTGGTAGTGCTCGAAACGTGTTACCCTAGATCATCTAACCATCAAAAATAAATATCTGTATGAGCATTAGACACTAAAAAAAATTTGTACTATCATTGTATTTCCAAAGATATTGTTCGAATTTAAGAATTCTTGTTACATACAAATTTTGGCAAATCGCGAAAATTATGTAACATAAATGTGTTTAGTTGTCTTAAGTCTATCATTCTTATTAAATTGCAAACATTATCTAAATGTTATTAATTCTGTAAATATAGTAATTCTCTTTATTGCTATTAAAGTATACATCACATATAATTTAATTCAAAGACCTTTTCAATTGAATTCCATTTTTAATTAAAATCTATGTTTCTAACAGTGTACGGGAAGAAACCTCTGAATGTTTGCGCTACTTTGGGTTATGGTTGCTTTATGATTATGATCAAGCCTCAAAATCTATTGGTACTTTTCTAGCGGGTCTAGCGACGTCATTGTGGGCATTTGCACAGAATGTGGAGAGGCGACGTCATTTGAACGCACAGAGAAGCGCTAGTCGGCTTTATATATTGACACATCTAATCATATCGCCCAAGGCTTAAATGCCCGATTATTGCCGCTAATTTGTACATAGTACTTCTCCTCGGTGTTTCGAGTAACAAATGGTTGCAGCAACACCAACATCAACAACATCAGTAGAAGAAAACAATTGTCAATTGACGATGGGCATGGCTTGTTATCTGCTTGGGATTAGGTTGCTTGGATGACAAACGAAAGTAGCCTGCCTGGCAATGTACAGCGAACGGGTCTAATTAGCGGCTTAATGGTAGCGCACTATCAATTGAAGTAGTGACAACTCTGCTTGGCCCCTGATCATACGTCACCAATTCTCGCTTTGTTATTTTTAATTCGATTTAGGTTATTTTGTGAAATACAGTTTTTATATGGCGATAATGATAATGACCAAATTTACTTCTTGCTAAACTATAAAGATAACTGCTCTATTATTGGATCATGTTGAGGTAGTTCTGCTTAATAGAATATATATCGTAGTTGATTTTTTTTTATTTTTAATTGAACTCAGTCATTAAAAAATAAAATCCGATATTATAATATGATCCCATGTTTTATAACTGATCTTCAAGAAATGTGTACAGTTGACCAGAGTTATACAGAGAAACCACTCTAATTTTAAACGGTTCAGGGTATCCCCACTTTATAAAACTATAATTAAATTGTTAAGCACTACTTTTTTCCATAAATATCTTATTGATACCATTATTCTGTGTGTCTGTTTTTTTTTTATTAAAATTGCAGCTATTTACAACTTAGGGAAACACTTAAGTATTACATGCGAAATCAACAAAGTCATCAGTTTATATTTTGTATTGTGTCCCATTGTTGTTGTTATTTCCATCAAAGTCAAGTGTTTAGAACTGATAATATTTCAGTGAATACAATATAATTTTTTCAATTATAATTATAATTTTATATTAGTGGAAGAGTATTTTGAATGTTTTCTGAAATTATCTACGCGATATGTTTGTGTTTGTGTTTGTGTTTTATATTGTTTGTGTAGTTGTTCTTTGTTGAAAGTCAAAAGCCCACTGCGTATGGCCAACAAACAGGGCTAAGCATTTTTGTTAACAATAAAATAATAAAAATAAATAAACGATTATATTTTGTCATTTATTGGCCGCGTTTTCCGTATCTGTGTATGACGCGACTTTGATTTGATGTGACTTTATAATTTTATATATAAAAATGTATGTATACGAAAACAAACCCTTATTTGTTGTCATGTTTTAACTTTTTTTTGGGCTTACCCCATTTTCTATGGAATGGAAAATTGTGCAAGCAATATTTAAAGTCTCATAAAAAGCATAAAAGAATATTGCCAACACTTGTGATGGGAAAATTTGTTTCGGCATTAAATGACAGCAAGTAGATCCAATCGACCCAAGACGAAAAGATGCAAATATCAAATCTATGATCATGTAAATTAATTTACACAATATTTCATTTGTTAAGTGCGAAAAACAACAGAACATTTAATATACCCATATAAAGATTACTAATTAATAGCCAACGTACATTGTAGAACAAAGCAATCGCTTCCTCCTAAAAAAAAATGTAAAAAAAGATCAAGCTATCACAATCAAACCGATCGAATCAAATGTTTAGCGCTGTGTGACCTCAGTTTGCCAATCTACTTAAGTACAGTTTTCGACAAAAAAACAAAAGTAAACTACGAAGATTTACGATGATTTCATACAGATTGCGATTGAGGTTATCATATCGTGTGACATATATATTAATACACTGGCTTTAGCTTTACTCTTTCGACAGGCCCCTATCGATGTGTCCTGGATGAATAGTAACTTACACCCAAATAACCCATTTAGTAGTTGTATTTACTTTATCACTTTTTTTTGTTGTATTTCCTGTAGAAAGAAATGAATGAATAAAAAAATATTTACATATACTGAACGCTAAACAGTCGCATAATCAATAATAAATAGCAACAAATTGCAAATGAACACGTTTAGTAAATAATGACATCGCTGCCAATATTTATATTTTGTTGTTATACCAAAGCATGTTCTCATGGCGTACCCAGTTGGCTGGGAAGAAAGATGTGACTAGCCCCCAAATCCGAGTAGAGGAATAAATGGCATGCATTGTACCACTACTGGCAAGATACGTAATAATGCTAATTATGTTGACATTATGGAACAAACCATTTCACATGCATGATTAATTGCATTTCGATTTATCAATGTCTCGTTTTAAGTCGAGTGGAGTCGAGTTGAGTTGAGTCGTGTCTTCTGTCTTCTCGCACATGTTGTTTGTATTTTGCTTTCAGTGATAAGAAACAATCCAGCGACTCTTAACTTTTGATGCCGCCTATCAGCTGACGTAGAGCCAGGTTACACGACAATTAATAACGCCAACTGACAACGACAATCGAATGTCGATAATATAGTATAGCGATCGACCCAAATATCTAATAAATAAGTCTACTACTACTACACTATATAGTATATGTACGTATGTTTGTAACGCTGAAGGATTGCAACCAATTTACACATACATGTTGGCGGCGGCAACATTCCGCTTGGCAACATTTGTGGCTAGCAACATGATAGATGGCAGCAGCAGCAGCTGACTAACTAAAGCACCAACAAGCAGGCGATAAGGCGAAAAGCAACTAGCTCTGCATACTAACTTTAGTGATTACTCAAAAAGTAGTAGCTTTGTGTTTTGGAAATAATTTAAATAAGGTAAATAATAAATAATTTAAATTAGGTAAATATTCGAATTCGGAACAGAAAATTGTTTTATTTATTAATTTGTATATAGACAGTTGAAAATCTGAAATATACTACACGAACTAATCTTAAGTAATATAAATGTCGGCTAAGCCACTGGACTTTAAAGACCAGCTTAACTTTTGACTTGATGTTACATCAAGAAATCTTAATTTACATTATTAGCACGTTTCATTTCTTGACGTGTTCGATTTTGTTTTTTTTTTTCTTATTTTTTTTAGCAATCTTAACGATCTATAATCTGGAAGTGTGCTCTAGTTCAGACAGCACGTCTATGTGCAGCTTGAATGCATTACATACCTGCACTTATACATATATACATAATATAGCTGTATTCAATCTGCGGAGGCCTTTAGCCTCCGTAGACTCATACATACTATACATCGACTGATATTTTGTGAATGAAGAATGCGCTTAATTAGCAGAATTGTTGTATTATAATGAAATTGTCTAGACTATACACATTCGCTTCGATTCTGACGGAACAATATGTAATTGTAGCCTAAGCGCGAGGATCATTAAAAATTCGATTATAAAAAAAAAAAACAATAATTCAATAAAATGAACCCTTTTGCGTATTATAATTTGTTGCAATTAACTTTTTTAGAAATTATAAAAGACAAAGTGTGTTGAACTGTTAATTTTTTACAATTGTATTGTTGCATTTATAGACGGAGATTCTTAAGAGTTTCTTGAGGCCATTTATTTTTCGAGATGAATAAAATCATATTTAAGTTATAAAAAAAAATGCGCATAATTCTGGTACGGTTTGTTTTTCACATGGAAGTCAGCTTGAAGGATAAGAAACTATAGCAATTTTGGAAACAACTATTGATAATACATAGTCGGTCAGTAACCAATAAAAACCAAATTATTTTCTTGAGCATTAGCTTTCTTTATTAATCTACGTTATAAATTCAGCTTCGCTCTGATTATTTGTTTTTTCTTGGGACAGTAACATCGAAATCGAAAATATCTATAAATGTAAGTCTATATACTTATGTGTGTACATTACATAAGTACATACACATGTATGTATGCGATCTGAAACGGTTCCTCTGATAAGTCGGTAAAAGTGACCACAAGCACAGACAGATTAAATCTTATATTTATATAAGTAAGTACATCAGTGATGATAATAAAGCTATATAATTTCGACAGTCGCACTTTCGTATCGGTCAACAAGGGAGGAATACAATAGATCTTGCATATAAGTATGGGTATGTGTATGTATTTGTGTAAATATGCATTTATGCAATACTGTATCACAGTTCGTTAGCTTTACCATAAATCTGATAGGGACGACTAACAATAATAACAATAATAATCGCAGCCATAGAATGCGAATTACAATTTTTTATTTTTGTTAAATACAGAATTGTTGAATTGTAGATCCCTCAACACAAGATCTACAAAAACTGATTTATTTACTTTGTTTTTGACAGTGGCAAGACCTTAAGCACAGGTTGCTTTTTCTGATGGACAAACAATTTACATGCGGTTCGGCTTTGGCACAAATAACAATATTATAGTACGATACCCACTTTTAAGCAAATCCACAAACTAAACAAAAAACAAGAAATTATTCGCACTGAAGAAATTTCCTTTTGGCTTTGAGCCTGCTACAAAACAAGAGCAAACACACGCGAAGCGAAGACGAAAAGAAAGATGTGATGCAGGAGAAACCAGAAATAAAATGCACAGAGCCGGTGAACACGCGACGAACAGGACGGTTACCGTTACGCGGCGCGCATTGAATTGAAATTGAAGCGCTGCAGGCGACGTGTTGACACTTTTTGTTGAGTGTTTAAGTATGGGTGTGTGTGTGTATGTGTGTGGTGACGTTGATTTGTAAATTAAAATGCTTGGAAGCTCACGTCTCTGCTTCCACAGCCACTGCTCGCGCCAGCTGCGCAGCCCAGCGAAATGACGAATTAGAATTTCGAAGCGAGCTTAACGGTAAATCGGTAAGGTAACGGCTACGGTTATACGGGTCTCAAACGCACGCTACGCCGCTACAATACGCGATACGTTCATCATAAGATTGGGAAGATAAAGCTCGGGTCCGACTAAAGCACAGCACACAACTCCTTTGACGAAGCCGATCGTCTTCGTCTTAGATTCCGTTTTCATTTAGCTCGCTCACACTTTTTTGCTCTCTCTCTCTTTCTCTCTCGCTCGCTTTGTAGAAAAATGTGTTAGATTTGTATGTTATAAATTTGGTCGCCTATTTATGTTTTGTTGTCTTTGATTTATTTTTTTTAAATTTTATTGTTAATCCCAACAGCTCACTCACTTTTGAGCCGAAATAACTCAAGACCCCCGATCGGAGTCTTTCCGTCGACTCGCTCGACGTTCGATTGGAGAATGCCACAACTACGATTCGTGAGAAGAGGGACGAATCGCGTTCGAGTGAGTGAGTGGTTTGTGTCAAAGCGGCGACGATGAGCTGAACGCCGACCTGACACCACATCTCCCTTTACCCCCACTCCTCCTATACACACACGCACTCACACACACACACACAGAACCACTCAACATGCTCAGTTAGCGCACTTGTCTGCTGTGTCTACTGCTACTAACTACACATACAGTAAAAAAAAAAAAAAATTCGTCAATCGACAAAAGACAGCTATGAAAATCGCGAGCAGTTTTATTTAGCCATCTCCTTTACCCCCTTGGGCACACAGTAATATCAACAGCAGAATAGTGCTTACGTTTTTGCTACCAATGAACGGCACCGTACAACGATCGCACAGTGGTATAATGCTCGTTAGACTAAACGAAAAATTCGTGATCATTAACCCAAATATGTATGACGGGACTAGCTATTGTTTTTTGTTTTTTGCTGTGCAGGATATGCAATCGAACTTCGCTTAGTTAACACGTCATCTTCCACAAAGAGACTAAGTTATAGAGCATCATAAGGTGAACGTATGATCCGACGATAAACAACGTAATTATATTTCTTAATATATAAAATAAAATATCTTAACCCCATTGCAATAAAATAATTCCTAAACCATACTTAAGCCATAAAAAAACAACAAATTCGACTTACATTTAGCATAAAAGTATTGATATTTTCATAGAGGATCTATGATCTTATATTTAGGAATCAAATTTCTCATCCATCTATGTACGTCATTTTGCTTTAGGCTTGGGCTGAAATGAATGTTTACATTTCTTACAACTATATAGCCACTGTGCCCGGGTCAGCATTGATTTCGGCTGTGTATTGTTCTTTTGCTCTTTAGATGTGTTGCTGCTGTTTTTGTTGTTGTTGGTATTTTTACTGGCATAGTAGAAATTAGTGAGCGCATTTACACACAGAGGAGTCTCCGTTCAAACGCAATACTGCTGTCACAATATAAAATGAATGTACAACGGGGCAATGTGGAGCCTCCCCCGCATGGGGGCCGATGCCGTTGCCGTTGCTGACGCCAAGCCCAAACACACCCACAAAAATAACAACAAATGTTTTGTCTGCGGATTTAGTGCTTTACGACGGAGGCGCAAAACTTTAAAGACCCACCCAAAACAGCAATGCAACCCGCCCTGTCAACATATATCACATGATATATCTTGCTGATTCCTTTAATCTGGCAGGTCTGGCGCATGCGTAACGTTGCTGTATTCAGTTGGTTTCTTTTGGATCTGTGGACACTGTGCCTGTTGCTATGCTCATCTTTCAATAATCTGATGGCACTCATTATTCAAGCTAAATTATCACATTGTTTTTCCTTTTTTGCCCCCTACTTAGGACTCTAATCAGTTGAGTCAGCATTGTAAGCAATATATAATATATACATATATAAATATAATAAATGTACACGAAGAGAAAATTTCCAGGCAATCTCTAAACATTAGTTCCAATTTGTAAGAACAATTTAAATGCTCACAATAAGTTAGGATCTCAGCGTTGAATCCGACTACTTTGCAAAATCTTCTCGTTTGTACTATTACAAATTTATTTTGATATATATATTTATGCTTAATATTTGATTGATATTTTGTCCCATTTATGTTTTTCCAAGCATGCCTGTTGGCGTAGCAATAAGTAGGAATACCCCCAACAACCACAATAAGAACAACAACAAACAGCACTTCCACAGCAAAAGATAGTGTTGATGACAAACACTCGAGAATCTCATTCCTACAAACGCATTCACATTTTCGCAGTGGATAACAGATGCCGTTGCTGCTGCCGCCGTTTCTGTCGCTGGCAACACCCGCAGTGAAGCCAGCATGAGCTTAGTGATCACAAACAAAACTCACGCTTAAGTGGTAGCTACCGCACCAAAAAAAAATAATAATAATAATAAAGTGGAGCAAACGGCCGCCATGACAATGGCAATTGGTCAGCTGGAGTCAAGAAATGCCCTACGAAAGCGAAGCGAGCCTTTAAATCTACATCTATCACAAACGAGTCCTAAAACAAAGTGCTCACTATGAATGTAATTTAAAAAAAAAAAATTGAATTGATAAACTTAAATCACGTGCCATCTGACGCAGGCCACGAATTTTTGTCCGTTGCCTTTTAAGTTTCAGCTTGGCAACGACTTTGATATACGAGCTTTGTAAGTCCCCTCCCAGAAGATAATAAGAGAAAGATGAATAACTAAAAATATTTAGGGTTTTCATCAGGAGATTTTAGTATTTAACGTTAGAGACATAAAAATAAAAAAGTTAAGTGTTTTTTTTTTTAATTTTTTATTCAAACAAATACTTTTTATTTTAATTTTATTAGATAAATCAATGAAATCTTGAAGAAATGTCTTTAAACAGTAAATCCTCGCATTAAATATATACATAATTATGCATGATTGTTCTGCTTTTTTGTGTTACAAGATTTACATTCAGATCGTGTAGTCCGGTATTAGTTTAAGATGACGGCACAAAACCGATAAGCAAAATCAGAGCGTGCAAACAACTCATCTAGGTGCTAAAAGATGCAGTGAAGCCAACAAAAGAAGTGCGAAATTTCACTGAGAACAAAACTAAAATAAATAAATGAGCGAGATATGTACATAGATATATATATATACAAAAAAAAAAAACAGCTCGAACTGGACCTAAAACAGTTAAGAACTTTGTAATGCTCATCAGAAATATTAACATTCAAAATCCGAATGCGATTATTAGCTGATAATTAAATATAGCGATCTTTTAATTTTCAATGATCTTCAAAGAGAGTCGAAACGATCATATTTATTATTGGGCTCAATTTAAATATTCACATCGGATTCTGATTTGGATTGTGATTCATTTGCACTACGCGCATATTTCTTTCGTCTTATCATTGATAAGTTTAATTAATTACTATCGAATTAGGTGCATTTGATACTTTGATGTATCGATGTTGATATCAACAGTTATCAAAAAAAAACATAAACAAATAAAACCAGCTTGCCAAAGCGAATCAAGTGTATTTAAATAAATTCAAATTAATTGTAATTGATGTCCACGAACAAATGTCAACTTAGTGTTACCCGCGTCACTTACCTGATTTATAGATCGATCGAGGGATCGAGAACGTGACGGTCGCCAGGCGGCAATGTTTCATATTCATTTAATACTTGCATACATATGTAGTTCTTGTTTGAACAACCTTCAGGCCCACCCGATAAAATGATAAATATTCTATTTTGATTGATATTAAACTTCCCCCAAATGTAGACGAAACAAAAACTATCAAAACCTTTTGACCGATGGATGGCAAGTATACCATGAATATGATCAGTGATAGATCAGTAATTATGAACCTTAACCTTAAGCATCGTAAGATACTTTTTAATTCAGATTTACACGTCGGCAGAAGTTTCTAAAAAAACAAAAATAAAATTGCACAAAAGATGCTTAATAAGATTTACAACAGTTGAGAATAACATATTTAAATAAATTAATTTTTTTTTGTTATGGAGTTGAATGTGCTGTTAACTTGTAGTTTTAGCAAATTGAAAATAACGCATAAGTCACAAACACAATTCAGGAATCCTGCGACAAACTTTTATATATTTAAAGCACATCCAATCGACTTCATAAAAGTCATAAAAACACTGCCTTCTTTTAGGATAAATCATAAATTTTCAATCTTGAAAGCGACACAAACAATGAGCATACTTTTGGACTAAGTATATGATACGTAGAGGATACCTGTACAAAAACAAGTTTCAGAAAATAATTAGTTTAAAAGCAGGCCCTTAGGATTGATCAAAGGACAAGGGAAGGTCAATTGCTTTTTCAAAAGAAATAACTATCTCTACCATATTACTGCAGATTTTTGGTGCGTAAGATGGGCTAGGATCACAAGGATCAACTCTACCATTTGGTATTCTGAAAATCGGACACCTCAACCATTTTAAACGGAGGGCGAATGAAAGCGGTCTAAAAAGTGAAATCCTTAAAACTACATAAACTACAAGAACAATTTGGATGTTCTTTGGCCAGTTGGAAGCCTTAGTCACAATAGCTTCTATATTGCATTGTATTTGTATTTAACACAAAATATAAATTGTTGTTAATGGCTCTATAAATTGTCTTAATTGGCTATTACACATCGTAAACTTGGCTAATTTTACAATTAGATATGAAAAAAAAGAACATTGATCATGAGTGTAAACGTTGTATTGCATTTAATATCAGTAATTGTTGCTTATCAGATACGCTATGTTGGAGATGATTTTGCAGCCGTTCTTATGGTGCAGCAAATTAAGGCACGGATCGCGTATCTTCTCCTCGAGCAGCTTAATCAGCTCCGTGCGCAGGCACTGGACGAGCTCGGCAGTTTCGTGATTGTGCGCCTTCAATATGATCCAGCCGCTCTCGAGCAGAAAGAGAAAATCGCCATCGTGAAGTTCCACCTTGAAATCAGAGCCGGCGAAGAGCACTAGCGCGATGAGTGGCAGCATGGAGCAGTCGCGTATATAGATGGAACTGGTGCTCACTTTCTCCTGGTAGACGAGAAATGGTGCTTGGAACACAGAGACCTGTGAGTTAACCGATGACGGATGTATGCGCACATAACCATCACCGCGCGTCTTAAAACGCAAATCTTGATGGCCAGGTTCGCGGGGCACAGCACCACCCGCGGTTTGTATATAGATGCGATCTGGTGTCATAATCTTGACTATGTTTGGATATAAAGCAGCGCACATCAGCGAGGTAAGCAAGCGATTATTCTCACCATTCATATTCTGTTCATGTCCTGCGTGACAAGAGTGAGACTTGCATGTTGAAGCTTTCTTTTCTTTTTTTTTGAGTTATTTTACTCACCTGTTAACTGTAGAATATTGTCGCTGGCATTTGGCCGTCTGCGGGGGACATTCACTGGCACAAAACCAATGGAGACGAGCAACTCCAGATACTGATACTTAAGGTCAGCTATCGTCTCCAGCGTATTGATAGACAGATAGTTCTCGCTGGCATAATTGCGACTGGCACCATAATGACCACGTTTCGCCACTGCAAGCCATTTCTGTAAGGGGAACATTCGATAAATGAGGAAACTAAGTGTAAATTTCAGATTGTTATACCAAATAGTTGTTTACTCACTCGATAGGCATTGAGAACGGTTAAATGATCGCTGTGATCGAGGGCAAATTGTCGCTTGCGTTTGTCCGCCTCAACGCGCTTATTTAATGGACTGAGGAAGGGTGACTTGTTGCTAAGACAGGCGGCAATGGTAAGTACACTGTCCAGACACTGGAAAATCGCTCCATACAACATCAGTTTGCCAATGCGCACATCGACCGGCAACGCGGCAAGATGATGACCCAGCGGTGTTAGTTGATCCTCGGCATCCAGAGCGCCCACATCGCGCAGGCGCATTAGGGCGCCCAGGACGCTATCCTCTTTGGGCGCTTCGAGTGTCTCCAACAGAACAGCTAATGTGTTGCGTGACGCGAACGTCTGGAGTGTCTTGATGCGCAGTACAATTTGCTCCAGCGGCACACGCTGTATCTCCGGCACCGGTTGTGCCAGGATATGATGTTGATAGCGATAGCTTGTGTACAAATGAATACAAACTCCAGGCATAACACGACCGGCTCGACCATTGCGTTGTTTGGCATTTGCACGCGACACCCACACCAAATCCAGTGATTCCATATTGCGGTTTGAGTCGAAACCTTTCTCCTTCATCAAGCCACAGTCGATTACAAAGACGCAGTCATCGATTGTGACCGATGTTTCGGCAATATTCGTGCTAAGGACAATTTTCCGCTTGCCTGCCGGTGCACGCTTGAAAACCAGCGCCTGATCCTCGCTGGAGAGCGCCGAATGCAGTGGCACCAGCACATATTTGCCAGCACGCGGCGCAAATATCGAGCTGTCCAGGAGTGCATTGTGCACCGACTGTATCTCCTGAAAGCCGGGCAAAAATATGAGGATACTACCCTCGCGTGGCCATTCGTGTTCGCCCTCCACTATGTACTTGAGCACGGATTCAATTAGCTCCGGATTTATCATCATTGGCTCCATGAGGTAGATGCTCTTGCATGTCGTCTTGCTGAAGTCTACAATAACCCAAAACCAGAGAGAAGGTCAACTGTAAAATCCAAATCGGGTTAAAGTTTCATCTATAAATTCCAACTTACCCGCATAACGTGCATAACATTCGGCTAGGGTAAGATTCTCGTCCTCGATCTTTTGGCGCGGCGGTTCAGCCGATGCCAGAACATCAGCAAATTCTAGCGCATGCTCCAGGGCATCCTGCTCCTTCTTCTTGAGCTTGCGACAGAATTTAGTGTCACATTCCATGACAAAATCACTTACATCCAGTATATCCTCAAGGAACAGCTGCTGCACGGGAAAGGTGCGTCCCGGTATATCCAACACGGGAGCACCGCCAAAGTAATCGGAAAAGAGGGCTGCATTCAGTGTGGCGGACATGAGTATTATCTTGAGATCATTGCGCTCGCGCAAAATATTCTTCAGTATGAGCAGCAAGAAATCTGAGTCCTGCGATCGCTCGTGCACCTCATCAACAATGACATGGGTCACATTGCTCAGCAGCGGATCGGATGCGAGGCGACGTAATAGGATGCCTGTCGTGCAGAAGCTGAGCCTTGTGCTCGCCGAAATCTTGTTTTCCAGGCGTATCTGATAGCCAACCAGCTGCCCAATGCGATCCAGCCTTTCATTTGCGACACGCTCCGCAACACCAATCGCGGACAGACGACGCGGTTGTGTGCACAGAATCTCTACATGCGGTAGATCCGACTTGGCAGGCAGCTGCAGTGCCTTGAAGAACCAATTGTCTAGGATGAATTGAGGCACCTGTGTGCTCTTGCCGCAACCCGTCTCACCGGAGATGACCACCACCGGTGAGCTATCAATCAGGGCCAGTATGCGCTCCATTTCAGCAAAAGCAGGCAGCTTCCTTCTTGCCTCAATGAGCTTGTGATATCGGTCATCCCGACGTCGCTCGTTAAACAGTTGCAGAAGACGTCGATTCTCACGCGTCAATTCGGCTGCATTGCGTCGCTGGGTGTTGCCATCATTGCGCGCCGTCTGTCCACGCTCATAGTGACTTGGCCGAGGCACTGTAGCCGCACCGTCCGCATTGCCATCGACATCGCCGCCATTGGGCTCCTCGTGGAAGAGCGACTGTTTGGGCGAGGGAAAGCGTGTGATGTCCAAACTGTTAGCCAATCCCTCATCCGTTTGCAGCATGTCACAGACGCTATAGACGCAGGGTGTGCCATAACGACAAATCTCACGCGCCTCCCGATACAAATGCCGAGCAAAGCGCAACCGCAGCTCATGCGGAATATCATGGCAAGTGGTCTTCAGATAGATAAACGGCGCCTCGTACGGATAGCGACTTCCTGGGGGAAAGCGAATCTCTAAATGAAACCACAACTCATTTTCATTCTCATCCAGATTATCGGCACGCTTGCGCTCGGGCGTACTCAGCCCCTCTGGCTGCGGCGGCACATGTGCAAAGCGGCACTTGGGCCCAAATTTACAGGTGCCATCGCGATCGAAATTGCGACAACGTTGCGGAGCCTTCTTCTTCTTGTCCAGCGCTGCTTGGCGGAGAGCAGCTGCTGCCGCATTGACGGCTTCACGTGCTTTCCGCACCTCCGACGGACTGTGGGTAAGCAGATGCTCGATTTTGAACTTTAGATTCCAGACGCTGTTATATTCACGCTCCTCATACGCCCGATCATAGATGGATTGCAGCGCCTCCTTCTCATCGGCACGCATGTCCAGCAGCGCCGGCTCATCGGGCGCATCCATTGCCGTCGGCTCATCGCTGGGCACGCGCATGTAGCGTCTATAGAGTAGTAGCAGCGCTGCTTCCGTATCGTTAGAGCAATGCTCATAAGCCTCTATGCAGTGCACCGGCTGAAATCCGTAATTCTCCAATTTAAGTAGCGCATAGCGACGCAGTCGATCATCGTCGGCAGTGCTGCTTTTTCCACTAACGCCCTGCACACTCTGCACTTGCAGCGTGCCCCTATCCTCCCAGTATGCGTGCTTAATGCCCTTGCCGCTTCGACCTCGGTCCTTGTATTTGCCAATGTCGTCCAGCTTAAAATCCGGTCCATGTATTGAGCGCAACGTGTCCATTGTAAGCTGCTGTGACTCATCGCTTAATCGCAGCACGTGCAGCTCCGTTTTGCGGGATTTATTGTCTGGCACGGATTTTGGTGCCGCCGGCACATTTCTACAATAAGGTTAAATAAAGTGGTTGATAGAAATTGGTCAATGAATTATTTGTGGACTACCCACGTTGTGCGCACATCGCTGGGAGGGCGCAGGTGCCAGTCATCGATCTGTTGGCGGGAGAAGTCGTCCATGCCCGAAAATTTAAATGATATTCGCGCTCACAATTTCACAATTTCACAATTTAAGCTAATACCCAAAATACCAAAAGAGTATATTCTCTCACGTCAGCGACATCCTTTCGATTTTCGATAACAGCACAACAGCTGATTTATCTATCGATGTATCTTATCAACCCAACCTAAGTGGAATAAAAACATCGATAAGCGTTCACCCGCCTGATTTTCGAGTGTAACAACAAAATTGAAAGTTTGATCAGAATATTTTAGCAAGATTTATTAGCAATTATTCTACGGTCAAAGTAGTGAATCTTAATTGAATTTATATAATTTACATATAATTTAGTTTCACGTTGTTGAAAAATTAAAAATTTAATTGATACATCGAAATTTGCCCCTAATTTCATGTAAAGTAACTGTTCAGCTTAGAGTCTTAACTTAATATCTACTACATTGGTAAAACTTAATTGGAATTCTGTGAATAATAAAGGATGTAATAATAATTGTGTAAAATAAATTATTACTATATAATTTGGAGTTTCTGCGCGCGTAGAACCATTTACGATTTGAATGTCCGCTGCGTGAAATCGTCGCTACAATATCAGATACGTTAGTATTTCTTACATTTTATTTAACTGGACTTACAGTGTCAGTTGGTAGTAATTTTCAATGGTTTCCACCTCCTTTAATGCTGACTTGTGCTTTGCTTCATTTGCCTTGCGCTCCTGCTGAAATTTGATCATTTTATCTGCGAAACAACTTTTAAGGTCAGTATATGTCTTTCGCACACTACCGGTTGCCTCCTCCAGAGCTAAACCGCCCTAGTCGCAAAGGTATAAAAATCAATCTCTGAAATATATTTTTTAAAATTGACAGTCACCATTTCGGTATATTCATCATATTCCTCAGTATTTGGAAGCTCCTTATTTGCACAGATGACCGTGTCACAATGGGAACTATATTCACGAAATACTTCGTCCTCAGATTTATACAGCGTATGGAGATGCTCCAATACTTTCCCTTGCATATTATTGATGCGGTCCACTGTGTACACGTTGTTTCCAATTGGAATGCTCAGACCGCACAGCAACTCCATCTTCTCTTCTAGGATTACAGAAGATCTTTTTTCATCAGAACTGATGAGCTGATCGACGCGTTTGTTATCCTTATCCTGAATAAAACATTTAATCAATCAAAACGAACCCAATTACAATTATTGTTTGCAGTAAGTTACCGTCTGCTCAAAACAATGCGCCACAAATTTTTCCAATATTTTAATTTCTTTGTCGTCGCCAACATCATTTTCATCGTCCATCACCTGCTCCGGCTGCTGTAAGTTTGCAAACTCCGCTTTCTCTGCAATATCACGCGCATTATCGCTGAATTCCGACATTTTTACTACCTCTTAATAAGATTATGAAAAATAAGCGAAAAATTTTTGCGTTGGAAATGCACAGTTTGCTTTAATCGAATCAATCGCGTGACATTTGTAGGGCTGCCACCCATTTAAAAAATTGTGTTTACTAATTGGCAATGTTAAAATATGAACTACAAAATAATGTTGCACGTCTCAGGACTATTATTCTACTGATTTCGGACGTCAACTAGATCTTATTAATAGTATGGGGATATATATAAGTGTGAATCGTAACTATCATCTCTTTCAGCAAAATTTGCAAAAACCAAATCTGATATTTATTCTGTATTTACATTAAATTTTTTAATTAATTGGTACAACACTTGTACATAACATCCCCTCGTGTGACTTAACATAATAATTGCTTCCAATTTTAAAATAACGGACAGATATGTGTATCAACTTCCGTTCTGATGTGTGATAAATTTCCGTTGAATTAATTGTATAGTCAACCTATTTGCAGTACAATCATGGAAAATTAATTTGAATAAAAAGCGCGGTGTCAGAAAACATCATTTTCCCCCAGTGTTGGAATTGTCCGAGAAAGCCCATTTAAGCCAAGACGACGTCCACGAGACACCCACGGGTTTGTGCCACAATAACGATAACACAGGAACGCAGCCCTGATAAGGAGTATATTACCCCATGCCTTTCACAGCTGGAGCGTTTGGTTTTATGCAACACACAAGCAGAAACTATGATTCCATACACCTCACAAGGGTCGCTCGCCTTTGCAGGAGGATGGCATGTAGAGAACATGGGTCACAAAATAATTACATGAGTCAACATCACGAGGAACATATGCGTCCATGCCTCAACCAGCGGCTTCAAAATCATCAAAGTGATACCAAGGATCAGCGTTTGTGTATCACTGATCACTAATTTCATATACGTATACGTATATATATTTTTTTTGGGGTTTTCAATTTTTAAGTTTGAAGGTTGATAACCTTAAACAAGTCCATCTCTTTCTCACACACGTTTTTACTTTTCTGTTCTCTATATTTATAAAATGTTCATAAAACGTATTAAAATATACTCAAGGCACACAGAAAATAATTTAAAAGTATTATTTAATAGACGCGCTCCTCAAGCTTGAACATAAGTGGATCCTTGGTGCGTAGGATCAATTCAGCTATGAGTAGTGGCGGCTCTGCCGCATTGCTCACAAACTCAATTTCATAATGACGCATGACATTAGCGACAATCGCCTTGATCTCCAATATTGCAAACTTCTGGCCAATGCAATTACGCGGTCCCGCCGAAAAGGGTATATAGGCATAGGGATTTTTCTTCTCGGCACTGGTAACTACATCAAAGCGCTCTGGCTTGAAGGTGTTTGGATCATTGAAGAGGTCCTCACGACGGCCCAAATACAGTGGGGAAATGCCAATGTTGGAGCCAGCAGGAATAATTTTGCCATCTGTTTGGAGAACAAAAATTGGCATTTGAATTTGCAATTTTTTTTGTTGTCATTAAGAGAACGTTTAATAAGCAGTTTAAAAAGGAAATAAAATATTCAGAAGACTCACTTATTTCGCACTCCTTGAGCACCTTGCGTCCCAGCAGCGGCACCGATGGATACATGCGCAGAGTCTCCTTGATGCACAGATCCATATAGGGCAGCTTGTTCAATAGATCATAAGTGACCGGCGAGTCCTTATCCTTGCCCATCACTGAAATAATCTCATCAAAGCACTTGCGCTGGCAATCCGGATACGTGGCAATGTTGTAAAAGAAGAACATTATGGCCGACGAGGTAGTATCATGACCCTCGAACATGAAGGTATCAACCTCTTCGCGAATATCCATATTGGTTAGTGGCTTGTCATCAATGGTCGACTGTAGAAGGATGTCCAAAAATGCCATCTTGCGTTTCGCACCCACATCTGCATCATCCGCACTCTGGGGCTCAGCATCCTTCTGCCCCGCACGCAGCAGTTCCTCCCGCCGCTGCACAATAATCTTCTCTGTGAAATTGTGCAAGACATAGAGAGCACGTTTCTCCGCTCTGGCCAACGGGGTAAGCATGTAGGTCCAACCAAAGCGATAGAATATGTTAAACATCCGCTTATGCAACACCATCGATATGGTTTTCACCGCTTGGACATACTCCGAGTCCACATTGGTCTGTGCATTAACTGAGACACCCATGGCGGTTTCTGTTTTGCGTTGATCAGAGGAAAGCAAAAAGTAAATTAGTTTATTTATTAAATTAAATGAAAAAGCCCGTCCAATTGCTCCATTGGGAGCTATTAGACATAGTGATACGATCGAGCCGACTCCGACTAAAATATGTACTGCCCGACAGATGTATATTTATCTGATAGCTTTTAAACTTTTAAAACAGATCGCATCGAAATATACAGAAAATACATAATAAAACAAGTAAGAGTGGTGTAGTCGAGTAAACTCGACTACGATATACCCTGAACCCAGTTATTAAATATATTCTATTATTATTGGCAAATTCCCCTTTAAAAAGATTTACACTAACACGTGAAACACGCAATCGTAAGTAGCGGGGCTCATGCCATCCCTTTCTCACACATGCGTTCGCATATTTATGCATACAGAAAATGCTTGCGGCTGCTGATGGAAATGAGATCAATATGAGAATATATGTTCGACTATAACTTGGGTGTTTCTTATCCGATCTTGACGAAATTTGGGCATTTGATCAAGAGTATGCATATGCATATCATGTATGCATTTATTGCTATCGGAAATTTAATGTATCGATAATTGACAAACGAAGAAAGAAGTTATCGAAAAAATAACGCAAACTTGTACTGCGCCTGGTATACGAGAACCTATATTCTAAATTTGAAGACGCTAGCTCTTACAGTTCCTGAGATCTGCGTGTTCAAACAGACGGACGGACGGACGGACGGACATACGGACATGGCTATATCGACTCGACTATTGATCCTGATCAAGAATATATATACTTTGTGGGGTCGGAGATGCTTCCTTCTGCCTGTTACATACATTTGCACAAAACCATTATACAATTTTTACCCATTTTTAATGGGTTCAGGGTATAAATACTAATAAAAAAAAAAAAAAAACTATTTAATATCCATGCGAACCCAACCGTAGGTAGAAACGATCAAGGGGTATCAGAAAGTTAGATTAGAAATCCCGCTGGTCGAGAATACTAACCACAAATTGTGTCCAAGGTGCACAGATTAATGCAATCGTATAGATTAAAACCCGTGTGTCCCTGCTGTTGCCGCTCTTTCTCCAAATTATTTAAAAATAATATAGATTGCCGCTGAAATATATTGACAAACTGATCGAGAATTGAGAAATGGAAGGCGGGCGTAATGATTTTTCGGCGCTTATGCCATTTGCGGCCACGACTAACAAGTAGACCCTCCTTAAGCCACGGTTCTAAGGCTTTATATTCGCCGGCCTTGTCATTGAAGAGGAGTGTGCCTAGAACGATCTTTATATCTTCGGGATTGCTCATGAGGAAATTAAGCTCCGGACCTAGCCAAATCTTCACGGTACTATCCTTGCCACACATTTCCAGCAAGTTGGCAATGGTTTGCACAATCTCATGTGGTTCTTTTCCAATAAAGTGATGTCCATGTCCGATCAAAGGTAACGATGGCGGACTGGCCACATCTCGTGTCACCTCGATTAGGTGCTTAAACTTCAGCTGATAGATGAGTAGACCAACAAATATGACGCTACCCAAAAGCAACCCCAACACCAGAAACATTTTTTTTTATATCAGCTGCAGCAATTGAAACCAATTTTAACACTAAACATTAAACAAACGCAGAACCTTTTTCTTTCTGGTAGCTGAAATGTAATAAAATCTAATCGCTGTGCTGATTTGATATGATCTAATCGCTGTCTCAATTGTCTAATCACTTATTTAGGAGCCACGCATGAGTGCACTTTCATTAAACTTTGATGTGTTGTTAGTTAAAATTCACATTTGATGGTCACGGTCAAAGTCGAAATCAATTCATTTAAATGCGTCGTGCTCCTAAAATGATATGTATAAAGCAATAATAATAAAAGTATTCATTTCAAATGAACTCGTCCATCCAAAAAAATAAAGTTCTAAACATTTTCGACATATTTTAATAAGAAGAAATTCTATGCAATTACTTCAGATAACAAAACAATATAACCATACAGATATTCTTACGGAAAATCAGTTCAGTTTTGATAAAGATAAAAATGCTTTTATTTTTGTGCTTGAAAATTACCAAAATAATCTTTTTAAAAAAGTAAGCTGTAGTCGAGTGAGCTCGACTACAATATACCCTGAACCCAGCTGTTGAATATATTATAGTTTCATTGCCAAATTTACGTTTTCCACACCCAAATGTAAGCAGGTCTGCAAAAGCACTCATTCCTTATGGCTGGCACAGGTACTGAAGAGTCAACATAAAACAAGTAAGAGTGCTGTAGTCGAGTGAACTCGACTACGATATACCCTGAACCCAGTTATTAAATATATTCTTTTATTATTGGCAAATTCCCCTTTAAAAAGATTTACACTAACACGTGAAACACGCAATCGTAAGTAGCGGGGCTCATGCCATCCCTTTCTCACACATGCGTTCGCATATTTATGCATACAGAAAATGCTTGCGGCTGCTGATAGAAATGAGATCAATATGAGAATACATTTTCGACTATAACTGGGTGTTTCTTATCCGATCTTGACGAAATTTTGCCAGTTGATCAACAATATGCATATGCATATTATGTATTAATTAGAAGATTCTGTCTTTAAAATTGTGGCATTTATTGCTATCGGAAAATTAAATGTATCGATATTCGATAAACGAAGGCAGTTATCAAAAAAATAACGCAAACTGTTCTGCGCTTGGTATACGAGAACCTATATTCTAAATTTGAAGTCTCTAGCTCTAACAGTTCCTGAGATCTGCGTGTTCATACTGACGGACGGACGGACGGACAGACGGACATGGCTAAATCGACTCGACTATTGATCCTGATCAAGAATATATATACTTTGTGGGGTCGGGGATGCTTCCTTCTGCCTGTTACATACATTTGCACAAAACCATTATACCATTTTTACCCATTTTTAATGGGTTCAAAGTATAAAAAAGGCAGCGCATATATGTATTTATTCACAAGCCCGAACTGAAATCACCGGCATGTGGCAAGCACTCCCATATATGTACAATATATATTTGTGTATTTATACACATAATTGTGTATAACGAGGTACTGTAGGAATATACACAAATATTTTTACGATAGCGGCGATTATTTCTCGCATATTCTGGTGTAAGAAAATGCTTGTATTTGCTGATAGTGTTGAAATCAATATGAGAATACGTTTTCGACTATAACTTGTGTGTTTTATATCTGATCTTAATAAAATTTTCCCAGTTGATCAATAATATGCATATACATATTACAAGCTTTTAATAAAACCTTTCGAGCTCTAAAATTGATGGTGATTTTACGATTTAATCGATTTACACAATAAGATTTTGGGGCCGAAACTGGACGTGATCCTAACACTTACCACAGATGACATCAAGGGTGAATAGATGGGCCGCGTGTCCCAACTCAACGAGATTGTTGCCATTGCTGCCGCGTGCCTGATGCAGTCGTTCCACCATCTGTCGCGTCTGTTTTTCAAATATCTCGACATATGGCTCCAGGATGCGAAAATGAAAGGCGGGTGTAATGATTTTTCTGCGCTGATGCCACTTTCGTCCTCCACTGACGAGAAGGCCCTCATTTAACCAGCCACTGAGGAAGTCATACTCCATGGCCTTGTCCAGCAGGTGAGTGCTGCCGAGAACTACCTCCACGTCCTTGGGCTTGAACATCATGACGCTAAAGTTGAAACCCATTTTCAGTTTGAAGGTATCACCATATTTTTCGACCAGCTCTGTCATCACCAACGGCACCTGTGATGGGTCCAGGCCCAAGAACAGATTCACATTGCCGAGCAGCGGCAGCGTCTTAGGTCCTGGCAATAAAGCCGCCAGCTCATAAACTCGCTGGCGACGTCTCAGCCAAGAACGCAAGGGGAGCCAGCTTAGCGTCGCCAGCGCCAGAACAATGCAAACAGCGGCGATGAGCAATGGTAAAAAGAACGACATCATTTGCGAAGCATCAACAATGTGCGACTAAATAAATACACCTAATAATTTGCTCTAAGCAATTTGATGCCCTAATCAGCAGATGTTACGAGGTTATCTAATTACTTATCAAGTTCTAATTCAAGTAGCTTTACTCATCGGCGTGTTTTAAATTTGAGATTTGGATTAAAAATATGTTTAAAATATTTGGCCACTGTGACGCCACGTCCGGACGAGCAAACGCATCGAGTGGGTGTTCCATTTTTTTCAGATGTTTACAGTTCTTGTTTTGTTTTGGTTTCGGTTGTGGTTTTGTAGTGGGAGCTATGACGTCGCTAGCGATACGACATAGGTCATGACAAATTTGCCCATATGGAGAATCCTGCAATGAACTAGAAAATTATGAAAGAGAGAGAGATAGACTGTTAAACACAGAAAGAGAGAGAGAGAGAGAGAGAGGGAGAGAGCGTACACAGATAATGATAATCATACAAATTAATTGCGTTCTCTTGATTTTCTTTTTGTGCATAGCTAGCTGAGCACAACAGATGGCCAAGAATTGTGCAGCTTTACTTTATGCTGAACATAGATCATGATTTAAGATAACCCGATTTCATCTACACAATTTTCCAATTTAAATTTGATATAATTATTATTGAAGTAAGTTGCGATAGAATAATGCATTTTAAAATATATTCCTCAAATTGTTCATTCTGCTGCAGTCGATTGCTTTGCGACAAATATAATCTGTTTCCCTTCTGTTTACTTCTGTAAATTTATATCAAATAGCTGAAGTAAGTAAAAGTCCTATCTACAAAAAATACTTGAACAAGTGTTCAATATGAATATCTTAAAATTAAATTCATTGATCCGATATGATGGATTATTTATAGTTTTTTATAATATTCCTATGAACACAAACATACACCCAAATTGTTATTATTAGCCAAACAAATAACCAAGTCAAACTGGGCGAGCTCTTAATGTAGAACTGTACTTATATATATTTATATATATACGATTGTGATTCATGGAAATCCAACAGATTCCACGCGATTACGTATACAGTAACAATGCCATAAAACTGAACAACAAAAACAACAAGTAGGCGTCCTTCAAGCATGCCAAATTCCAAAATTCTTGCGTCGGTCGTCGACGTCGACGTCATTTCGCCTCATGAAACGTAAATATTTACACATGTCTTACAAGAGTTGGCGATTTCTCACTGTCGGATATGTACATATCGATCTACATATAATATATATATATATATATATATAGATATAGATATATATATTTATTTATATATTTATGTATATATGAATATATAGCTCCATGTGTGCACATTGGAATTCCATTGGCATTTCCAATTTTGTACATTTTATGTGCGTTTTGCTTTTATTTGTTTTATATTTTCTTTTGCAATTTTCTGTTTTAATTTCTTTTTCTTATTTTTTCACTCTTGCCACCAGAGTCCAATGCGGCATGGAACTCAATTGATTGTATTTGCCGTAGATCAGTCATGCCACAAGCAAGAGGCAACAATTGAGAGTTTCCTTGGCCATATTGGGCATTCGATTTGCACATGACCATCATGGGGAGAGAGGCCATCAGGGCCAAGACGTGCCTCATGGAGCACTCAACGTTTGATGAAATTGCACATATATATACAAATAGATCATAATAAGTGAAACAACAACAACGAATATTATAATAACTATTTCGCTTTGGCGCAGCACATTTTGCGTCATTTGGCGCGAGTGCTTTCAACACAATACCTCCGCATCCCACCCCTACACACACTCACACTCACAAAAGCACGTTATTTACATATATATATGTACATATTATATATATATAGATCTAAGCATTGGGCCATCACCAAAATATATTCTGCGCCATAATGCAAAATAATATTAATAATCGATGTACCAAAAAGAGCAAGCAAATGATTCAGAAAACCGCTGCGTATGCGCAATTTTTATGCATTGCGCATTCGCCACGTGTTGCCAGCCATCCGAATTAAAGAAATTTCCATAAGAAACTAAAATGTATGACCAAATATGGCAAACTAAATTTATGACTTAATCGTTTTATAACAACATAATTCCAATTTAATGAACTTCCATTAAATTAAATACTTTCCCAGTGACAGAAGCTAAATATATGAACACTCGTAGAGTTTGAACTTAAACTTTGATCAACAAAATTTTGATTTTAAACTTAAGATATTAAATCATGTCTCAAAATGTAATTTCCATTTATTTTAACTAATTCAATGTTATAAGAATTGTATTCTCGTTGAGTTATTAAGAGTTCGACTTAATATTTAACTAATTCTTATAATAATTAAATTTTTTTATCATATTATTAAATATAGCTCACAATTTTTTGGCCATCACAATATGAACTGCACAACCGACGATGACTCATTTTGCATATCCCCCATCTATCCTGCCCCAAACAGCCCCTTACCCTCCGCTTTCCATTCTGATCTCTTGCGGTCCTTGCCTCTTGCCCCTTGCCCGTTGCGCATTTGACGTTTTTGGTTGCTATTTTGAAACAATTGTGTCGGCATGTGTCATACTCGCATACTGAGGCAAAACGACGAGTACCTTATTGCACACGATTATACCGACTACCGTATATATTTGTGGGCCCGGGCTACGTGTACTCAGCGTATAGTCCCATATTCCCGTATACCATATTTACAGTTATCTGTATAAGTATAGAGAAATATATATCTATAACACTACATACAGTTATGGACTATAAGTAGCCGTTTTGAGTCCTTACATTTTATAGAAGTATACACAAATCGCTGGGTTTTGTTCTTAAAATGATCAGATAACATAAGTTTCTCAATTTTCAAAAACATCGCATTTTTAATAATGGTTAGTTTTTTACATGAATAATACTACAATACTAAAAAAATATTACATTTACATTTAGAAACAGGATGTTTTGTCAACATTTAGAAATGGTAAAGTTTAAATCTTAAGAATCGCTTGTAGCAATTTTCCAATGTTATAACGCATAAGCTTCCTCATTTCAAGATAAGATAAGTAAGATACTAAAATTATAAAATAATATTAGCCATATAATAAAATGCCTACATATAAATCAGATAATATACATATATTACTCAATATTGTGAATATATATATATATATATTTTTTTTAATTTTCAAGTAGTTGATAGATCTCTAATGTAGACGCTGAAGACAAATTGCACTTTAAGTTATTCTTATAAGTATATATGCATATATGTATATTATTTATGTATGGCTAAACTATTTGCTAAGCATTTAGTATTTAAACCGTTTGCAGTATGCCAATGCTACGGAATATGGTTGAAATTGGTCAAATGCCAATTCTAGCAATTGTTGCACAAAGTAAGAATTGTTCAGATAGGCCTTTCAACGCCCGCAGATGTATCAAATAATTTATGCTCAACCATCTTTTGGCACTTTGTCATTCAAATAAATTAAAAGCTGCAACAGGAAATAACTAAGGCAAACGCATTTTCATTCATGACTTGATTTTATATATGTGTGCTTCTCGTGGGGGTGGTTCCCGATGCCAAATAACCAAAGATTACCTGCAGCTATACAATATACACAATACTTGTGACGAACAGAAAATCGCTTAAAACAATTTACACTAATTTTTTATTTTTTTTGTTTTTGTCACTATCGAAAAAGCTTATTGTTAACCACGGTAGCGTTAACTGTAGCCTTAACTGATTTCTATATTTTATATTTGAATGTGGTCTTCAACTTGAATTTGGACTGAATTGATTTAAAAAGAAAAGGTGTCCCAACATCAAAAACAAATTCCAGAATTGCTTGAAAATAGCGAAAAATGGACAGATTATAAAGCGAAAAGATAAGTTTTCCTTTCCATATATATATAAAGAGCAATTGCCCAACATCGCAATGCACTTGTGGCTGTCAGCCAAACAGAAAGCTACAACAACACAAAAGTGTTAAACAATGCAATTCGAATTTGTTTAATTAACGAAACTTTGTTTACATATATAATATATAAATATTTATTCATGAGCCAATTTGACAAGCCAAGGCAGCTGGGCACGCTTATACTTAACGCATTTCTTTACAGGATCCCGATCCCATCGAGGAGGAGCTGCGTTTCATTCTCAAATAGACAGCTGCCGTTTTTGAATAGCATCCAACATTTTTGCTTATGTATTTCTGTGTACACTCATGACCAACATAATAAGTACTCTGGCAAAATTTTAAATGAGTTAAGAATACTATAAATATGAGTAAATATGCCGACTAAGAAATTAAACAATAACGAAGATTTCAAATGTTTTAATTTCTAAAAATTACATATATTTCGTTTAATACATATACTAACGTTGTCCATATTTAAAAGTTAAACCGATTTTGAATGTTTGAACTCTGTTCTTAGCATTTGTAATGAATTATTTTGAAGAGATGTGCGAGTGTGCTTATGATATTGACTAGAACTGTGTGTGGTTTTGCAAAGTTGCAATTCCCACTATGTATTCGCAGCATAGTGCTCTACTCGCTGATCACTTGCCCAATAGATGAGACAATCTATTTTTGATTGTCTTTAGTTTTTCTCTAGACAAGAACGTACGAAATGGGGATGCGTTGGGGTGATGTGTTGCGATCACTTCCGGTTTTTCCCAATGGCAAAAAAGAATTTAAATTTTTAACATTTGTATCATTTTATTTCGTATGCTTGGCAACAGACGCTCGCTTTTCACTCTGACCCGTTCATAAGCAGTACTATGTACGTACATGACCCCAAGTTCCGATCAGTTTCAGGTTTCTATTACCTCGCTGATTCTCTGATTGGATTGCGGTTATGTGTTCAGTGTCCTAACACTAACCCTAACCTTAACCTCCCAGCAGAAGAAGCGAAGCGTATTGAGCGCCGTTCTTCTTGAGATCAACAATGCATAAAGCGAAACAAGTCATAAAAATTGCATTTTTTTTTATGTTTTTGGTTTCTTCTTCAAAGTTGCAGTTGTTTTTGTGTTTACTAAGTGGCTGCCAGCATTAGTACTCTGTACTTAAAAACGTATGATAAACTCTTGCAACTAAAAGCTTTACGACTTTTTATAACCCATAACATTAGAAAACCAATATTAAACCTGTTGCTACAGTCATAACTAAATAGAACGTTTTATTCAAAAGGGCGATGGCCAAATTGTATCACCAGTAAGAAGAATATGAAAAATAAAAACTAAGAGCGTTCTTACAATAGAGTACAAAACAAAGAAAAGTCAATATTTCCTACAAAGAAAAACAAATTCCAGAGCAATATATACTAATTAAAATATATAATTAAAAACCGAAAAGAACGCTTAGCAGCGATGTCTCAAAATATTAGGGGTGGGTCTAGATATGTATATGTACTTATAAGCCAATTCCAAATGTTTTTCAAATGTAAAACAATAAACCGTAATTATTTGTAGGCAGCAAAAGTATTGATACTGCAGTTATAAGTCTTAACAAAAATAACAACAATTTGTAAGTTTTTTAAAAATGAAGTTTCTACATTTTACCCTTAATAATTGATAAATATGTAATGTGCATTATCACTACAGAGAGCATTGTATCGTCGTTTTTTTATGTTTTTGTTTTTGCTGATGAGCGTAATAAGAAAAGCTATCTAAAATTAAAAGAAAATGTTGAGAGCAGCTGTGGAAACCTTTGACGACGTGCTTTTTATATTGATGAGAGAGCCGCTCTCTGAGAATGGGTGTGTGTCTGTGTGTGTGAGAGAGAGTGAGTGTGTGTGTGTCTGTTTTTATGTTGCTCACGGCGCAGCTATAAAAAGAAAGCGCGCTCGCTTTCAGCGCTCACTTTTGGTCCCAGCAACCAAACGGTGTACAACAAAAAATCAACACAGAAACGCAAAAGGAATTAAATTAAAAATATTTCTTAGCGGTTATTTCGTGTTCTCTTTTTTTTACATGTTTTGTATAAATAGTGTTGAAACTACTTAAATTATAAACACATACATATAGCTCAAGTACAAGTGCATTTGCATTGAAGTGCGAATACGTAGTGTCAAAACCAAAAGGAATTCCATAAACAAAGCGTTCAAAACGGAAACCAAAAATAACGACAACCATTTAAAGTGAGTGCAATATTTCAATGCAGAAGTTTTGCCGCCATTTTTGTATTAATGCCATCCTGTTTGCTGCTCTCTACTGGAAAACGATCGATTGTGCAAACTGATTGAAATTCAGCTCCGATAAATCAAAACCAAAGAAATCTCACTGATAAGCGGCACAATATAAGCGTTCTGGCTCTGTTGTTGTAGAGTGCTGGACGGTGGAAGGGGGGAGGGGGGGGGGAGTGGTTTGCGGGAACAGAAGCAGGGTTAACCGGCCAGTTTACCAATAAAAAAAAACGGCAAATTAGAAATTTTCTAGCCAACTATGCCTTGGCATTGCGCATGCGCAACTCTGCAGAGTTAAAAGTTCAAGTCAGCTGGCCCAGCTCTGTTTCTAGGTTGTGTGTGTGTGTGTGATTTTGTGTATTTTATTATTGTTGCTGTTGCTGCGTTTGCTGCCAAGCAATTAAACTTTGTTTTGCTTCTTTCTTTTGGGGCCGCTCTGTTTTTATCTATCAACTTTTTTAAATCTTTTTTTTTTTTGGTTTTTTACTATGGTTTACAAAAGAAATGGTGTAGCAATGCTAGGGCGAAAAAAAAACACAATGGGCGCTCAAACGAGACAAATTTTCATTGTTATTATGGGTGTATTTTGTGGTTGTCTTTTTCATGTAGCGTTTCTTTTCCGTTTAGTTGTTTGTGTTTTTTTCTCTTTCATTTTTTCTTTCTAACGTTTCGCAAACTTTAATTGGCCTTTATTTACATTTACAGTACCAAAAGTACTTATTTGGCAAACTCGAGGTTCAATAATAGAGGCGAGACTGTCTTTCTTGTGACACGTGAATCTTCTTGGGGAACGGCTGCCGCACGCTTTTCTAAGTCAATATTTACAAAACAGGAACAATCCGATCCCAGTAACAATATGGCAGATGTATCGCACGAATTAGGCGCCCTGCGCTTTGTAGTGGTAAGTAACGAATCCCTACCAAAATTATAACGACAAATTTCAAACTCAAAAAATATAAGATAATTTACGGCAAATCTCAAACTTGGCTACACGAAAAAATGCATTTTTGGTTGAATGTGGTGCACAACCTAAGAAAAAAAAAAAAAAATATATATATATTTACAAAAAAAAAAAAACAAGGATTTCAAACTCTAATTAATAATATACCTTATGAGACACGATTTAAACTTGGCAGCAAGAAATATTTTGGAATGTGGCGTACAAAATTGAAGAAAAAAAGTAAAATGTATTAAGAAAGAGAAATTTGTTAAGTTATTTTTATAATTCCCATGAGAATTATTATTGTATTGCGAATATCTCGTGCGACAAATGCCTTAAAATTATTTATGTGCGCAAAAAAAACTGTCGGGAAAAAAATGGGGAAAATGGAAAATAATAATAACAAACCACAAGTCCACAAGCAAAGCAATTAACAATACTATGCGTGGAAAAATGTCGCACAGAATATGTATTTTCATTTCTGTGTGAGAAATTGTTGCTGTTTCCCAAAAGTCAAAAAGCCAGCATGATTAAAAATCATTAAATATTATAATAAAAAAAAAAAATTTTAAATCAGAAACAAAACTCGAAACAGCAACAAAAACGGTTTTCAATTGTTTTTGCTTTAATTTGTCGCCACATGAATTGCCAAAAGAGTAAATATATGCAGTATGTATGATGTATTTGTATATATTCATCTATATATACACTCGTGTATGTTCTATATGTATGTATGTATGGCTGTGTATACTTTGGCTGACAAAAGAAACAAATTTTTTGTCGCACTGTGCAAAAGATCAAAACACGGAAAAATTCTTGGCAATGACCATCGTTTGAGTTGAAATAGCAAAATGTTATGTAGCCACCTATACATTCACACATATATACATACCAAATACGTACTAGTCTGTGTAAATATCTATGTATGACTTTATGTGTTCTATATTAAATGCGACGACTTCTGCTGAGTGACAACGGCGCCGACAAAATGCTTTAGTTATATATACTACAGGTTTAAGATATAAGACACATACATAACATAAGTACCTACGCAAGCAAAAGTGTAGAACAACTTCTTTTTAGCTTTTGTTGCGGCCGCTCGTTTGAACCGGTTCGGTTGATTGGCTTTGCAATATAAATTGTATGCTTTAATGCAGTCATAAAACATATAAGTTTCATTTCATATCACGTGCATATTTCTCTTTTTTCATATTTTTCACTAGCATGTGAAAATTTGAAAATTTTAATTTCAATTGAAATCTCTGCATTTTGCTTAACATTTTCACACACAACTTTCACCTTTGTGCGAATTTACTGCACATCAAAACCACATTATGAAGTTAGCATATATGCACACAAATATATATATATATATATATATATACAATATATATCCTATATAACTTTCAGTCTTATTGCCAAATTCGTATACTTAACATCTTCATTCATCGCATGGCGCTTAGCTGCGCATTTTTATTTTATTTATATGAATGAAAATTCATGAGGCAAATGAGGTGGCAGCCGAAATAGATTGAAAAATTTTGGATATTGATCAAAAAGGAAGACAACAGCGCCATTGACAACGTCATTGCCTGGCTCTTCTATTTGCATATATTAATTATTTGCTTTTTGTCGCTGTCAATCTAAATTCGCCGTTAAATAAAGCAAACAGCTGGCAAAAGTATACATATGCAGATAGTATGCATATATGTGGCAAACAACAGTAGATCCGCTCGAAAGATTTATGCAATAAACTTAACCAAACTGAAAGACAGATTATTTAAAAATTATTCACAGAAAAAACCATCCACACATATGTCGCCAGCTCAAATTGGTATGTTATAAGAAATGAGCCACAACTAAAATACATTTACAAAAATTTTGGTTGTGAAGGCCGTTTGCTGGCTTTTATTTTCATTTTGTTTCTTTAGTTTTTAAGATTGTTTTTTTGAAATTTAATTTCTTTGTGTTCGCTGATTGGCTGCTTGAGGAAGTGATAATACATTATATTCAAACTACATGTTTTTGTCAAAGTTTTGTTTTTATTTATGGGCCGACATTTGCACACTCTTTTTGTCCCATTTGCTTGTGAACTATATTTATGTCTGTACATGTGTATATAGCATGTAAACACATACATGTTTCGCTCATTTCTGAACTGCTTTGCACTTATTAAATGAAAAATGAAAGAACATGTTAATCTGCTGTTATTTAATTACAACCAATTTATTAAACAACTTGCCGCGTGCCATGATTTTTTCAAGTTGATTCAAGTGCGCGCCAAGTGAAATACAACAAAATGAGCCGTCTGGCACGGTGATAAGCAGTTAGCAGCCTGGCAACGCCAGCTAGATTGAGTTTGACTCTCTTTTGCATCATTATGGCTTCCCGTTGCGACCATTTAAATTGAAAGAAAATTGTTGTTTTGCATTTGCAGGATTCACCGCTATCATCGAAGGTGGCCATGTTTAACAATCAGGCGACACAGCATAAGCAGTCGCAGTTATTGAACCCCTTCTCGCACGATGGCCGATCCTCATCGCCAAAGCCGACTTTCTCCAAAGATCAGTATGGCAAACCCCTCGCCGGCAGTCTGACAGAGATGCGTGGTCAAAAGGCCAATATGCATGTGATGAAGGAAATGCTCGAGCTATGCCAGATCATTGACTCCGAGGGCTATCAGGTGAAGGATGAGCCAACGATGCGAGTTATTCCATTCGGAGAGTTGTTTAATGTGAGCTAAACTTCGCCCATACTCTCCAACTGCATGGTTAACTTTCAATTCTTTCTCCTCCATCTCCTCAGATTTACAACTACATTTCGGACAAAGTCGTGGGGATACTGTTGCGCGCTCGAAAGCACAAATTACTGGAATTTGAGGGCGAGATGCTTTATCAGCGTCGCGACGATGATGTGCCCATCTTTCTTCTGCGTCCCATTGTGGAGATACGTCAGGAGCTGACATCCAAGATTGATGAGATCAAGCGGGGCACAAGTCCAGCGCCACAGTCGACTTCAGTGTTGCTCGATAAAGCAACGCATGAAAAAAATTTAAAGGCGCAGAATTCTCGCACACCATCGCCAGGGGTTAAATCCAAGTCAAAATCACCATCGCCCGATGTGCCAACAGCAGCTCCTGTTGCAGCAGCTGCTCCTGCTCCTGTTGCAGCAGCTGCTCCTGCTCCTGTTGCAGCAGCTGCTCCTGCTCCTGTTGCAGCAGCTGCTCCTGCTCCTGTTGCAGCAGCTGCTCCTGCTCCTCTTGCCGCAGCTACTCCTGCTCCTGTTGCAGCAGCTGCTCCTGCTCCTGCTCCTATTGCAGCAGCTGCTCCTGTTGCAGCAGCTGCTCCTGTTGCAGCAGCTGCTCCTGTTGCAGCAGCTGCTCCTGTTGCAGCAGCTGCTCCTGTTGCAGCAGCTGCTCCTGTTGCAGCAGCTGCTCCTGTTGCAGCAGCTGCTCCTGTTGCAGCAGCTGCTCCTGTTGCAGCAGCTGCTCTTGTTGCAGCAACTGCTCCTGTTGCAGCAGATGCTCCTATTGCAGCAGATGCTCCTATTGCAGCAGCTGCTCCTGTTGCAGAAGCTACTCCAGTGGCTCCCATTGCAACAGCAGAATCTCCCGCTTTTGAATCTCCAGTTGTAGAAGCAGCTTCAGTTAAGACAGCGCCCCTCGTTGTCATTGATCAGCCACCGGAGACGGATATGAAAGAAACAGCGGCGCCAGCAACAACAACTACACAGCCAGCAGTTACAAAAGTTGGGGAAGTGGGGCATGTTGAGCCGACAGGCGAAGCTAAAACGGAAGCAGTGTCTAACCCAGTAGGAGCAGTCGAAGTGGCTGCTGCCAGTCCACCTGCTGCCAATGAGTTGCCCACAATTGTAATCGAAGCCAGCGCAACGTATGTGCGCACAATCAGCGTGGATCAGCAGCAAGGGCAGGAGCTAGTGGCGGATCAGACGGAAATACCTGGAGAAGCAACTGCCGAAAGTGCTTAGAACATAGCGAAGCGGACTATGTTTTTTGAATGGGGGAAAAACTCGCAACTACTAAAGCGGCAGCTTTAAATTTGCAGTAATCTAGTTTTTAAAGCCCTAGCTTAAATTAATAATTAGTGTTAAACAGCACTGAAGACAGAGCGCGAGATAGAGCAACCTATTTTATAAATTTATAATGCACACGTAAACATATATCAAGTAAATGTAATACTTATATAGACACAGTATTATATAAAACTCATACTTATTTAATGCATGGTTATTATATAATATGTTGGTAGTAGTTTAATTACAAATATATCAATAAATTAAAAAAAAAAAAAATTAAAATTTACAGCGCGCTAATTGGCTGGGCTGGCAGCGATGACATGCTACTGCGTTCAGCTGTTCAATCTACAATAAACAATGCACACGTTTACATCTCTTGACTACGACTGGACAATATTTACATTTACTGCATTTTCAAAAGTCATCAATTAATAAAGAGAATAATAATATAATAATTTATCTGGAGGGCGTTGCCACAGCGCAATCGCGCGCGCTTTACGCACTTGGCAGATGTGGCAACGCCTGCAGCTTCCACACACAGCTGATTTATGCCGCCTTTTGGCCTATGAGCGAACAGAACAATTTATCGCACCAAAATACACAAAAAAATGCGAAAATTCACAGCATTTGCGTGCGGCACCGTTGCCGGCCTCTCCGCCTACTACATCCAGCGACTAAGCGATCCCCAGCTGAGGGTCCACAACTCTTGGACGAACAGCGAGACGCTAATTAGCGATTGTGCGCTGTGGAACAGCAACTGGGATTTTCGCGATCCAAAAAGTCTGGTGCGGCCGCTGAAGACTGACAATCCGCAGGAGCAGAATCGCTACAACAGCGAACTGGAGAAGCATGTGCCAAAAAAAGCACGTCACATCATACTGATCCGACATGGGGAATATTTGGATGTGGGCGACTCTGATGATACACACCATTTGACGGATCGCGGACGACAGCAGGCCAAATATACGGGGCAACGTCTGCACGAGCTGGGCATCAAATGGGACAAGGTGATTGCCTCCAATATGGTGCGTGCCCAGGAAACGGCCGATATTATACTCAATGAGATTGACTATGACAAGGCCAAGGTGAAGAACTGTCCATTTCTGCGTGAAGGTGCCCCAATTCCGCCACAGCCGCCCGTCGGGCACTGGAAGCCTGAAGGATCGGTGAGTAATCCAGAACTGTACTCCATGCAACATGCAACATACAGTGCCTTTCATAACTATGCGTATCTCCATCTAAAATAAGTACATTAACTTAACAATTTGTAGTAATTGCCAAGTGTTATATAATACAGAAAGCGAGTTGTGCTTACGATATAATCCCCAAGCAGATATTTAGTCTAGTCACTTAGAGTTGACTATATGTATAGATTGAACTGAACTGTATAACCACTGCCCAATCTTTTCGTTTTATTTGCAGCAGTTTTTCCGGGATGGTGCGCGAATTGAGGCCGCCTTCCGACGCTACTTCCATCGTGCCTATCCGGATCAGGAGAAGGAGAGCTATACGCTCATCGTTGGTCATGGCAATGTGATACGCTACTTTGTCTGTCGCGCCTTGCAGTTTCCGGCCGAGGCCTGGTTGCGCATTAACATCAATCATGCATCAATCACTTGGCTGACAATCAGTGCATCCGGCAATGTGTCCATCAAGTATCTGGGCGACTCCGGCTTCCTGCCAGCCAAGTTACTAACGAATCGCATACCCCGCGACGCCAAGAATGTTGTCTAGTTCTACTTGAGCTCCAACTCATTCCGCAAGCCGTTGAAATGATTTTGTATTCCTTTTGAGAAGGCTCGATCGCACATACAACACAGATTAGGCGAGCATATTGATACAAATATCTATATATTTACTCGTCTTGTCCCCTGAAGTCTAGTATTTTTTTTTTAAATTTATGTACGCAAATAAAGTGAATTTACATTTTGTATCGAAGCCAAGAATATGTCTTACATTCAATATAAATTGCAGATACGCTGATTCTCTTACCGAAATTAGTGAGCTGTAGATTTTGACAGATAATAAGGATTAGATGAAATCTCATCTCACATATGTATATTCAACAACAAGAACCAATAACGTAACATGAGTGCAGTCGTCAACTTGGATAACGGCTTAACGCAATGCGTAGCTCACTTAAATTTATTTCTTAATCAGTATCATTCTGGTAATCGATAGTTGCTGGCTATCGATATTGCCCGCTGAATATGTGTAGCCAGCGAATTTGCCGCTAAAACGCTGGAGTTCATGTGCTGCCAATAAAAATAAATGATTATAATAATATTCGTGTCCTTGTCCACTTATCATGGACTATGATCTATTCCAGTCAGATGACGATGAGGACATCCTGAGTGCCTATTTGCAAGTGTCCCAAAAGTTACCACCAGAGCCGCAAGTGCAGGTGCAGCGGCAAATATTTGACAACAATGAAGAATTGAATGCTGCTGTTGATTATGATAGGGATGCACTGGACATGCTGCCCGAATTTAACTGCGGCGGACGGGATACGAACAGGGCGTCGAATGATTTGCCCAATACGGGATTTGTGCGAAATGGCTATGCACTGGATGCGCCGGTGCCACGCAGCCGCCTAGACAGATTATGCTTTGATTTCAAGGAGGGGCAGCTGCACGTGTGCGTGGTAGTGCGTTATCTGCAGGGCGAGGCGTGGTGAGTATTAGTCCGAGTGTGTCCTATACCCTATAATTAGAATCAAATTCATTCCAGCAAGAATATACAAAAGCTGTTCGGCGCTGTGGCAGGTCAGCAGCAACTTCAATCCAAATCCTCACTAAGTGCCGCCGCTGCCAGCTGGTATGCGGCACGCCAGCAGGTCACACACTTCTACCATTTGATACTGCACGACGTGCAGATGTCGGAGCAGTGGCACCTAATCTCACCCGGAGTTCGGCAGCTGCGCGAGCTGCTGAACAATTGTCTGGATGCGTCAGCATGGCGTGTCCTCTATTTTGCAGAACATGGCAAGGGCAATGAGTGCCAGGCGCCTGCCTATCAACTCTACCACGGTGTACTCGAATGGCGTTTGCTCGATTTGTGCCTGCAGCGAAAGCATCAAACTGCAACTGGGGAGGAGGAGGAAGAGGATCAGCTATGCTATCAGACGCAACTGGCGCGCATCTTTGATGATCTGGTGCTTTGCGCTAACTATCACTATCGTAGTAAACACAGCGCTGAACTGTTGCACACTTCGGCGTTCGTGTGCCGCTGTAACAAGGAACTCTGGCTGCTGCTCCATCAGCAAATGGGCTTGGAATGCGCCTTCTGGCCACTATTCCATCGTGCGATGCAGCGGCACAAGACGCAATTGCAGCGTATGTTTTCAACTTGATAGCGATGTTTTTCTTGTTGTTAATCTTACATTATATTTTCTTGCAGTTGAGTGTGGCAACAACACGGCCGCCTTGGCTTACCACGAGTTCTATGCTTGGTTGCGGCTTAGTCTCGCTCGCTTGGCTGCTTATGGCGCAGATGGTTTGCAGTTGAGCAAACCACCAACTTTCGCTGCAGAACTGTTGCAGACTGGAAGCCTGCTGCGGCAGTTTCTTGCCAGCCAGCCGGATGAGCAGCAGCGTCGCGTTTATTTTTGCCTGATAGCGCCTCTGCAGCTTCGCTGGGCACAGCCCGATACGGATGTGCTATGCCAGCTGTGGGAGTATTTGCATCGTATGCTCAACTCAAGTTTTAGTGTGCAGCTGCTCGAGCAGCTGCCATTGATCTGCACCAGCGGCGCTGCCTACGTGGATCGCTATCGTACGATGCTCGCCCGTCCGCAAATCGAGGATTTAAATCTGAGCAGCTTTACGATCTTTGTGCTATTGTTGGGCAAGACGCTGCAACAGCTACCATCATTAGGACGTGCCGGAAATCAAGCGCAAAAGCTAATGGGTCGCATCTTTAGCAAGTTTAGTGCCGCCAAGCTGTTGGCCTTAAACGAATCCGGTATACATCATGTAATCGAGTTGTTCCTTTGCCTGCTGCTCACATATTCTGAGTTTGGCGAACTGGCGCCCAAGTTGCGTGAGTTGCTACTCTGTCTGGTGCTGGACAAGTTGCCGCCGGCACGACGCCAACTGGCTGCCAAAGGACATATGGCCCTGTTGCTGCTCCATGCTCAGCGCCGACAGCCGATAGAGGATTATGTGAGCAAGCTGTTAGCTCAATTGGCGGCCGTGCGCAACGATGTTGATGTCGGTGGCATCTTTGGGGCGACGCTGCAACCCATCTTCGAGCTGGCCGATGATTATGCACGTGGTGAGCAACTTATTCTGTCCTCCTGGCTGACGCACTATCTGGAGCACAGTGGACAAGCGGCACAGGAGCGCGTCTGGCAGGCGTTGCATTTGCTTTGCCAAAAACTAAAGGCAAATCCGTCGACTGCCATGTGGGATGCACTGCAGCAACATGTACTGCCACAGTTGCGACTGCAATATGCCAACGGGTACAGCATCTGGTTGCCCAAATTGGCGGCAGATTTCGTTGCCCTGGACAAGGATCGCAAGTTGCTGGAGTTATTGCTTCTGGGCACCGAGCCAGCAAATACGGCCGCCAGTGCCCAATTGCTGCTCCATGTGCTGATGCAACAAAAAGATGATGCTGTTGCTGTCGCACCTAGTGTGCTTGTCATCCAAGTGTGGATTAAATCGTTGGTGCTCCTCACGGCCCAACATGAATCCGTGCTGGCCCTAACGTCACACGTTGCCCAGCTGGCAGAGTTTCGTTCGCTGGGATTGAATGCTTTAAGCCTGGAGGGCCGTGAACCGTTGTGTGCCTTCTTTGGCGCCTTGGGTCGTCGCGCCCAGCAGCAGGATGCAGTGGCGCATGTCCGCATGCAGCTCAGCCACAAGTTGCATGGCTATGTGGCGCACTTTGAGCAGTGGCTGCCCAAAGCACTGGCAGAGCAGCGTCCGGAGATTGCGGCACGCTTCTATAACTTTTTGGCCATTGTCATATATAATTGCGCCACATTGACCTATGTACGCTCCAAGCCCAGTTGCTTTTTCCACCTTGCTATGGTGCGTTTTCTGTTGACCACACAGCTGCAGACGGGGATTCAACCGGAGGGTCGTCTGCCTCAATTGGTGCATAAGATATTTCCGGTGCTGTTGCAGGGCATTGGCCGGTTGCCATATCGCACGGATGCGTATCTCGGTCGGACACTCGAGCAGCTCATCCTTCACTGGACTCCGCTTTTTGGCTTTACGACCAATGTCAAACTGGTGTCTCGTCCATTTGCCACGCTCCTACAAGCGGATGTGGATGGCGAACTGTCCCAGTTTGTGCTGCAGCATTTGGCGAGTCAATTTCTGGGGGTGCAGCGAAGCCAAGTGAGTGCGAATGTTGGATTAATCCTTATGGTGATACAGCAGCTCTTCGTAGGATTGGGGGAGACACAGGATGCGCCGAGTGCAGAGCCACAACTGTTAACGCTCCTTAGAGCTGTAAATATTCCACTGCTGGAGCATATCATGTTTGTTGGCGAACTGGAGCCGAGCCGCATCCAGGTGTTGAATCTCTATCGTCAAATGGTCCATATCGGTGTGTTCCAGCGTTCAATGGCAGCGCAAGAGATGTGCTCCGGTGACATACGCTCGCTTGCCGAAAAACATTTGGCGCACTGCACCTATTTCTACTTTCAGATGCTCATCAAGCTGGCGGAGCCGGCTCCACAATTGGTGACACCACTCTATAGCTTTGTGCGCGAGCAGGCCGTCAACGTAGAGTTGAAGCGTGCCGCTGGCGAGGATGTGGGCATACGCAAGTGCCTGCAGCGATTGCAGCAGGTCCTCCAGACAGCACCTAGTACCTAGTACAACAAATACATTTAGTTCGCTGACCCAAAACCAATCATACCTTTAATATGCGTATACATATAAGTATAAATAAAATAGACTTAAAAACCCAATCTGGATTTTCAAAATTTGGTAAGCCAAGAAAAGAACAAGTCTTTATAATTTTACTTTGATACCCAAGGTCTCATAGTGTATTGCTTTCGTGCAACTTTTTCGACACCCTTAGAGATAGAGACTTGAAACTTGGAACATATCTCTGTTCCCGTGATAGACAAAGTGGAAGAATTGAAGAGCAACGTCCACTTTGAGGCTAGAAAATCGATAAAAATCTATAATTGCGAATCGATAAAACCACATATCTCCCACAATTTTACGGCTACAGTCACCAAATTTGGTTCATAGGTTGTTGCTGATGTCCTTCAGATATCGGCATATACAACGACTAAGAGTTCGATACCAAGTTGGTTGGCCACACCCACTCCGCCTCCCCAAGTCAAAATACCTCTTGGTCTAATTCCATAAGTCGATATACCTCGCACAATTTGAAAGGCATATTGCTAGTAACACCTTTCAAAATTATCACCTTTCCAGAACCAAAAAACGATAAAAAGCCATTATCTTTCGCAATTTAAAAGCTATAGTAAGGAAAATTGGAATGTCAGCTGGTATAACTTTTGGTATCAAGGTATTTCGAGGTTGAATGCAACGTTCTCTCTTGCTTTTTACTTAACAATGACGTTTACACAAACGTGTGATTTTATATCTTCCAAGTGGTAGCAAAGTACCGCTACTTACTCATCATCGATGTATGTGACGAGCAATATATCGATAGTTCATTAAGTTTTGCTGCACTCGATATATATATTTGGATTAAAGCATATATTACATATGTACATATATATAGTCCATCTCCATTGCGGACATTTGGACTTTTGTTTCGCTTCTTATCTTAAAGAACTTCATAATCCCCAAAGTGTTTGGAGTGACCGAGGCAAGTAACTTGTTACGTAGAAACGATGTCGTTACGTCCACTTGTGGAAGGCGACTGCGGCGCTGTAAATCCTTTGATGCAGCTGGGCGGTCAGTTCACCCGCGATGTGGCCCATAAGGATGAAGGTTTTCAACAGGCGCAATTCGAGCGCAGCCTGCGTCCGGACGAGCAGATGGTCAGTGATTTTCTCGGCCAAGTTACCGCTCCGCCGCAATCCTTTCAAATGGACAAACTGCTGCAAGAGATGCGTGGCATTGAAATCCAAAGCGGAGTAGCACATCATCAGCCACAGGAGGCAGCTATGGGTGCCCAGTGGAGTCGGGAGTTGGCACAGCAACAACAGCGACAACAGCTGCCAAGCCAAATGTTGCACATGCAGCCGCAACAGCAGCACATGCAACATGCCCAGGAATTCTTCGATGAGCCACCAATTACCGGCCAACATTTCATGCCGCCACAGATGATGCGACAATCATATATGGCCATCACAGCGCCACCTCAGCTACATCAGCAGCCACAACACGATGCCTTTTTCGATGAGGGCATGGAAACAATTATAACCGATAATCTGCCAAAGGTCGCGAATGCCGGAGAATCTATCAACGATTGGATTAACGACTATCAACGCAATAACGAGCAAAGCGAGCAGACTGCATCGAATTTCAATGAAAAGTTCTGGCAGCGACTGCAGGACGAATGGCAAAAGCTTTCCGAAGAGAACGAGCATCCGTGGCTCTCTGAATATAATGAGAATCTGGATGCGTACAAGGAGTACGAGTTTGCCGAACAAAATCCCATGTCCGAACTGGACAATGCATTTGAAAAGGGTAAGGAGTACCTAACCAAAGGTGACATACCCAGTGCGGTGCTCTGCTTTGAGGTAGCCGCCAAAAAGGAGCCGGAACGTGTCGAAGTCTGGCAGCTGCTGGGTATGTCCCAAGCCGAAAACGAAATGGATCCACAGGCCATTGCGGCACTGAAGCGTGCACTTGAACTGCAACCAGATAATCGGCAGGTGCTGATGGCATTATCCGTTTGCTACACCAACGAGGGCTTGCAGAGCAATGCAGTGAAAATGTTATCCACGTGGCTGGAGGTGAATCCGAAATATAAGCATCTGTTGACCGCTTATCCGCAGCTGCAATCAGAGGGAACCTCGTTGGCCTCCTCGCTTATTGGCGGCCACAAGCTGCGTGATCTGCAGCAGGTTTACTTGGAGGCGGTACGCATGCAGCCCGCTCAATTCGATTCCAATCTGCAAGAGGCACTCGGCGTTCTCTACAATCTATCAGGCGAGTTTGACAAAGCAGTCGATTGCTATCGATCTACCGTCCATGTTGATCCGCAAAATGCAAAGCTATGGAATCGCCTTGGTGCCAGCTTAGCCAATGGCTCACGTTCCGTAGAGGCCGTTGAGGCGTATCAGCAGGCACTTCAACTCCAGCCGGGATTCATACGCGTCCGCTACAACGTCGGCGTTTGCTGCATGAATCTGAAGGCCTACAAAGAGGCCGCTGAGCATCTGATCACCGCTCTAACCATGCAGGCGCACACAAATGCCGCCCGGGAACTGCCCAGTGCACAGGCAATCGGCCAAAATCAAATGTCCGAGTCCATTTGGAGCACCTTAAAGATGGTCATATCGCTAATGGGTCGCAGCGATCTACAGGGTCATCTAAGCGAACGAAATTTGGACGCCCTTAACGAGGCATTCAAGGATTAGCAAGTGATCGCTGTTTTTGGGAGTTTGGTTTTAATATATAGGACAAAAAAAAAACCATTATTACATGTTTTGCATTCCCCCGTAATATGTCACTTTTTCCATATATATCTTTTTTTGTTATACAAACCAATACAATGTTTGTATTTTTTGTATGTTAGTCTTTAAGAAACAGCAATTAATCGGTTCGATTACTGTTTGATTGAACATGAATAAATTATTCATATACGTTCTATCATCAATTATATAACAAGAGGAATATGTTAGTTCGTTTTTAATCCTTCCCATCTTAATTGATTGATCCTCAAATTTTAGAGTTAGTCGATCGTTATGGAAAAGCAATTCTCAATTTCAATGAACTACAAATTTTGTGACCAATTTCTTTTACAATGCATTTAAAATGTCATCACATGGATATGACAATTTGCATGTATTTTTTTTAATGTATTTCAATAATATGCTACATTTTATAACTAAATTATGGGTTTGGGTAGGAGTGGTATGGGCTTATGGTAGATTGCCCAGACGTTTGTAGTCGATCTTTTCCAATTGAACCAACGGTTTTAGCTGTTCCGCAAATACGCGCATTTCCTCGCCTACGTTCTCCTGACCCGTGGGCGCCACCACAGACAACTCGACAATATAGCTCTGTGAGATGGGCTCATTCGCCATGTCCTGCTGTTTGCCGGGCACAATTTTAATCAGCTTGGACACGGTAATTTTCATACGACCCTTGCGAAACATGTAGCCTGCATAGAAATCGATATATACATTTTTAAATCCTTGTAGCTAATCATAACACAAAAAGGTAACCTTTTGCTATATACTCGAACTCGAGGCGAAAGCCCATTTCAGTAAGAAAATCGAGAATTCCATTGGTGCAGGCGCAGTCCATGCAGCTGCGAACCAGTGTTGGCCGACGCATATCCACCTCGGGCTGACCCAAATAGCGCATCTGAAATGGAGCATCTTGTCCCAGGGCGCGTCGCACGCGCAACAAAAGCGGCTGCGGTGATGTTGGCTGCCTCAGGCTCATGCATACCTCAAGATCGTGAAATCTTTCTGGCGACGTATCAACATTATCACATAGACCCTTCAACCTGTGGGGAGAGTATTAAGTTTATTCTGAAGTTTCGCTCGTTTCTTTATAAGCACCTATGCATCAAATGCTCGACGGCAGTGTCTAAAATAGAGCCTTGCAGTAAGTACTCGAGATTGGGCAGAAATCGATTGTTTAACGCTAATGTGAGTGACTCACGTGCCGAAGAGATGGCCATCAGGATATATTAATATATGATAATTTCAATAAATAACCGCACAGCTCAAGCGGTTCTTTTTTGTTTATGTTCCACTCTATCGTCGTATTGCAAAAATCAAACTTTGGTCATCGGCATATCGAAATTAGAATGTATCGATTACATGCCAATATTAAGATCTTAGAAGGTTACTCCATACGCAGCGTTCTAGGTCTTCAGAATATGTGTGCGTGACGTAAGACACAAAATGTGGCAGCGCTCCAATCAGCAAATGCCTCTAACTGTTCCATATGCTTTTAAGAGCTCTAAGTTTGTAATATTGCTTGGAATATACTGCAAAATTGTATTTTAAAAGCGATATTGATATGGCATACTTTGAAACATATGACGTAGAAGCGCAGTGCAAACATTTTGTGCCATTTACATTTTGCATGGACGTTATCTTTAAAATGCGATAATTCTTGACTCACTTACGTTGCGGTTGAGGTTGCCAGCTGAAGTCTGCCAGATAAGGATGCCAGACACAAAAAAAAGAACAGCCATCGCACATCGTCGCAATTGCAATTATTATTGTTGTTTAAGCCAACAACAAATGTGTTGATATTGTGTTTATTGTTGCCAGCTAGATGGCAAAACAAATTCGATACGAATTGCCAACGCAGTGTGTCGCAACGTTTCGGCATAACGGTAGTTAATACGCCAGTTAAAAGTTACGTGAACAACAAAACAAAAAAAAAACCAAGGAGGAGACACCCAAAATTTACGTGAGATGCCAGCTAATGCAACTGCAACTGCAACAACAACTGCAACAGCAACAAGCAATAACAAACAGCCGCAATGAATGTGAAGAAACGGCCACGTCTGGAGCTAGCAACAGCTGCCACTGCCACAGCCACAGACGTTGCGCTCCTGAGCAATTCAGTTTATGGCAACGTTGCAAATATTGTTGGGGGAGGCACCACAAGCGGTCTGTTTCTCACAGCCAGCAGCGGCAGCAGCAGCATGGGAGGCGTGGCTGACATCAATAATGGTGCACAAATATATTTAACCATTTGCGGCGATGATGACAACTCGAATGAATCTCAAGAATTCTATGCCATTGAGAGCATTAAGCAGGAGCCAGATTTAGATGCACTGCATGCCCTTTTGCCCACAAATCTGCAGCTGCCAACCGGTTGTGAAATCTATTTAGTTAAGGACACCAAAACGAGCGAACAAATGCTGCAAATGAAACATACGATCCCAACCACAACAGCAACAACAAACACAACAGCGATGGCATCCATAAAATTGGAGCCGGACTCTATACCGTCCACGAGCGTGCTTTTCGTTAGTGGCGGAGGCGCTGCCACGCCTACCACACACAATGTTGTTGTTGCTGCCAGCAAAGATTTAATGCCACCCAACAATGGCAACGGCAGCATTTCTTCTCTTAAAGTGGCCAATCATCCACATCCACCAACTCTTCCAGCGCATGCTTCCCAGACAGCAGCCGCTCCATCTCACTTTAATGTCAAGCTGGATGCGTATAAGAAAAGGGACGATAAGCGTCGTGCCACCCACAACGAAGTCGAGCGTCGCCGGCGAGACAAGATCAACTGCTGGATCTTCAAGCTAAAGGAGATGCTGCCTACGGAGGGCAATCGCTATAAGCCGCAAATAACCACAAATGCAAATCTCTCGGCTGAAACGGTAGACGGCAGCAACAAGACGACTATGACGACCACAACGACGACGAGCCTGCGTAGCAGCCACAATAATGGACGCACACCACCCAACGACTCTAAATCGCAAATCCTGATCAAGGCCTGCGACTACATCAAGAGCATGCAGAATGAAATTGATAAGTAAGTGGGCTGGGTGACGTGTGCATCGAAGAGAAGCGAATCATCTATTTTTATGTCGAATTCAATAAATTGAACTACCATTTTGAACTTCAAGAATAAGTATATACTATAATATAGTTTCTTCTATAGTTTCTTTCTTCTTTTTTTTAGTATAATTAAGTAAATAAATTGAATAACCGGTTTCACTTGCAACTAGAATTGAATTTCAATATAAGCTCATTCCAGTTATATTTGTTTAAATGACTTTTTGTTGTATATGTGTGATATTCTTGCATTGAATTGAATTTCAATTGAAGTTAATTGCAGACTAAACACATGAATTAAATTACTGTTATGGTTTCTCGTTGAAGCTCTATTTATTTAATTATTATGCTAAGAAATTCCAATTGAAAGTCGATCTTCCCTAAGTATATATATATGTTGGCTAGTCTTGCTATTAAAAAATAATTGGTATTCGTTCGTGTTTAGGTCATTTTTGAATGCATATTAAAAATTAATTGAAAATGGAACATTAATTTGAAAACGAATACATTTATTTTAATGATGTCAATTTTGCAGCTTGCGCGACTGCTTGCAAGAGGCGGAGAGTCTGCGTCTAAGCAATCAGGCATTGAGGGATGAGTTGGATAACCTAAAGCAACAACAGGAGCTGCAGGAGCTGCGTTTCAATACCGCTGGCGGATCATTCAACGTAACGCTAAATTCGTTAAATAGTTCAGCTACTAGTGACCTCTTCGATGGGATAGATACGGCACCGCATCTCTCAACGATCTCTTCGATAAACTTCACCAAACGGGGCCTCATGATCACCGACTACGATGAGTAAAAGCAATATACTATGAAATAGAAGAATTGCCCAAACCCCCAAATTCAACCAAAGATTTGGATGCATAGGACAAAGTAAAGCAAAAACAAACAATAGTCAATATAATAACATTTATGTGCCACAATTTTGGGTGAGAGTAATAATAATGCGGGCTGCTTCGGCCGTTGGCAGCCGGAGATAATTCTTGTTATCGCTGATATTCGTTTTTGTTGAAAAATTGTTGTCAATCCTCATATGGCGTACGTACATAGATATACATACATATTCTACATCAAATTATATACATACATACATATATATATATATATATATATATATATATATATATATATATATATATATATTTAAACATACCCAAAAAAAAAAACTATTTAATATTTTGAGCATATATTGTGCTTGTTTTTCGATTTTATTGTAATGTTACTCGCACTAATTAAATAATGTAAAGTATTTGTAATATTCTTAAAACAAACAATTATCTATAACTACATATACAAATATTATTACATATATACTATATTATAAATATACAAAAGCGGTTAACGAAAGTCTACACACAAAAGGATATGTGGCTAAAAATGCAAATTCTTGACTTTACCCCTAAGAGAAAGAGAAAGATAGAGAGAGAGGGAGAGAGCATTTGCGGCCGTATTTTCAAAAACAAAGACAAAACCGTAGTCAGGCCAATCATAAAAGCAAGCAAGAGAGAACGTGTTTTTTAAAGAGAAAGACAAATGCAAAATAGATAAAGTGCATGTTGTTTGCGTCTGTCGATTTTCAATACATATGCGTTTCGCTCTTGTAGTGGTGTGTACAGTTAAAAACGATATTGTTAATTGAAATTGTAAAAATTTGGGCATATATTGTTGTGAATCGTTAGAAAATTGATTTTGGTATAGCGTTGATGAAAAAGGGTGCAATTTGTGTTACTTGTTGCTATCTTCATATATACCAGTTAATAATTCTATTTAAATTCAATAAAAAATAAAATAAAAAATAAAACGCTTATTCTTCCACTGTGCTTGTAATTTTGCCATAGTGGATATTGTGGATTTAGAATTATTTTGTACTTTTGTGGATGGTATGCTTGGCAGGCTGTTTGCCAACACTTCTTTTGTAATAGCACCAGAGTAATCGTTGTGCCACCACATTTTACTCGCCGTGTGTTATCGATAGAAACATATCTACATATTCTAGCGAACGATTCAACGCAATATTTACAATTTTTCAACATATAAGTTAAAGTAAACTTTCAACTGTTGAGCACAAAATCAAATTGGTAATGTCAAAACATATAAATGCAAAAAGGAGAAAAGTATATATATATATATATCCAATGGAAATTATGTGACTAGCCAACCACACAAAAGAAAAGATATTTTTACCTGCGACTTAAGTAAACAAACCAAATTGACGAACCAAAATTTCTCAACGATCGAAAACATAAACAACTTCAAATTTGTGCAGCAGCAAGAACAACATACAAAATATTAAAAGAAAATAAAATAAAAAAATACAACTAGTTAAAATGTGTTAAAGTGCATATGAAATTTGTAATTGGGAGAAGATAATTTGCATACCAACTGTGAAAGAACAAGAACACCAAACTAGTTTGCGGCAGCAACGGCGACAGCGGCAGCAACAGCAGCAGCAGCGACGGCACGATAACAAGAACGACGCCAAGGTAGTTAACGAGTTGACAAGGGGATTCCAGTCCAGACAGGCGGTCGGGCGGCTGGTGGCGGCGACGGCGATGTCTGCAGCGAATGCGTGAATGTGTGAAAGAGATCGCACATATTAACGAGTGCGAGAGCATGTGAAACCAGTTTTTGTATGTAGAAAAGGGTCCGAGGTGCACAGCAGTGTTGCTAGTTCAGCTTTTTTCCGCTGACTGTTCTTTTTAGCTTGTTAATTTGTTAAAAAAGGATTACAATTATTTTCTCAAATCAGAGGAACATTTTCATTGCTCAGATCAGATAAAATAATAAATAACAAGCATTCTTCCCGCTGAAATAAAATAAATTTATTTCAATATATTTTTAGTTTTTTTTTGCTCTATTAAGGTTGGCAACACTGATGCGAACTATGCAAATCAGTAAGAGAAGCAGCAACCACAAGAGCAACAAGTAGAAGCAGAAGCAGAAGCAGAATGAATGCAAAGTGGATATTAGCCGCAGCATTGCTGCTTCTGCGACTGCTGCAGGCACGGCCAGCAATCGTTGTCGGTGGAGGAGCAGGGGACAGCAGCAGCAGCAGTAGCATTAGCAGTAGCGGTAGCAGTAGCAGTAGTAGTAGTAGTAGTAGCCACGCGCCGGCGGAGATAATCTTTCGCCAGTGCGAGCCCATTCGGATCGAAATGTGCCGCGGCATTGGATACAATGAGACATCCATGCCCAATCTCGTTGGACACGAGCTGCAAACGGATGTGGAATACACATTGCAAACATTTGCGCCGCTCATCGAATACGATTGCAGCTCCCAGCTGAAGCTGTTTCTCTGTGCCGCCTATGTGCCAATGTGTACGCCCAAGGCGCCGGTGCATTCCATTGGACCCTGTCGCAGTCTGTGTGAATCTGTACGGATACGTTGCCATCCGGTGCTGCAGGGATTTGGCTTTCCCTGGCCGCCGGCGCTCGACTGTGAGCGATTTCCGCGCGAGAACAATCACGAGACCATGTGCATGGAGGGACCCGGTGAGACGCATCTGCCCCTGCAAGAAGATCATGACATATATGGCCCGAATATGAATATGCCAGGAACTGGCATCAAGTTAGCGCCATCTCTCCCACTCGATTGTTCCGCATTGGCCAAATCCCATTTATATGTGAAGCTGCATCGCTCCGGACGCTGTGCCCCACTCTGCGAGGCGGACATTCTATTTACGCCAAGTGAGAAGCATTTATCTGAGATCTGGGTATCCACGTGGGCATATGCTGCTCTGGGACTCGCTTGCGTCGCCACACTTTGTCTTCTCCTCCTGGGTGGCGATAATTGCGGACGCAATGCGGGCGCCAAATGGTCGCGTCTGCTGTCACCCTTGCTCTGGTGCCACAACATGATCACCATTGGCTGGACGGTCCGTTTCATTGTCGGACGCACGGGAACCTCCTGCGGCACGGATCCCCAGGCGCCAAATGAGCTCCTCCTCAGCGTGGATGGACTATCCAATGCGGCCTGTGCCAGCGTCTTTCTATTGCGCTACTATTTTGGCATGGCTGCTTGTGCCTGGTAAGTTCGCTCTCATTGATTCAATCTTGTTGATGATAAGAATAAGAATTCTCAAGTACGGAATCTATAAGTCATTAGGATGGTATTCAAATTCTATGGCAATCAGAAATCGATTTTTATCGATATTAGGTCGTTGTCAATCAAAATTGCATCTTAATTTAAATGTGAAAATAAATTCCGGAAAATACCCAAGAAGCTACTTTGCGCGACACAGGGTATCTCTTAGGTCAGCACTTACACTTATATATATTTGTTGCGTCTGTTGACAGGTGGGCAATTTTATGCCTTGGTTGGCATCGCGATATACGCCGCAATAGTCCGGACACGAAAGGACATATTGCGCTGCCTGCCGCCGCCAAGAGGCATGGTGGCAATGGGGGTGGCAACAGCGCCCAACAGGATTTGGCGCGCAATAATTTTGTTTGCTTTGTGGCCTGGGGACTGCCGGCATTTCAAACGGCAGCGGTCATTGTAATGCGACTAGTGGATGCCGATGAGCTACTGGGTGAGTCCTTGCGTGTGCTTTTGTGTATTAGTTTAAGCAAATTTCCAACATAATTGCTATAATTTTAATCAGGCGCCTGCTTCGTGGGCAATCAATCGGATAAGGCGCTACAGGTGCTGGTCGCCACGCCCGTCTTCTGCTACTGGATTTTTGGCTCAATGAATCTAATATCAGGATATTTGGTGCACTGCCGCAACAAGGAGATCCTGCGTAATAGTAATGCGCTGAGTCTGCAGCAGCAACTGCAGCTGGCCACGCACAACAGCTCCGGCATTGGTATCTTTTTATTCATTTATGGCACCGCATGTGCCCTGCTGCTGCTCGCCGTTATCTATGAATTTGCCAACATTGATGTGTGGCTAAGCGCGCGGGAGACGAGCACGCCACTTTGGCCATATTTAACGCGAGCCTTCATGGAGCTAATGCTGGGCATTTGTTGTTTCGCTTGGGTTCTGGGACCAAGCATATCCAGCATGTATAAGCGACAGTTGTCTCTGCGTCCACTCAAGCAAACACCGGGCGGGGAGCGCACAATACACCCAACTCATCAGCAACAGCAGCATCAGCAGCAGTTGCAGCAGCAGCTTCAGCCACATAATCATCATCATCAGCAGCAGCATACGCTCGACGGACAGAGTAGTTCGCGTGGCTCGCATATTGCCTGCAGCAGCACGGTTGTCTCCTACCATTCGGTGCGTCCGTCACATCAGTCGATGGCCAGTTCACCGCCATTAATCAGCAGTCCGTACAAGCACAAATCGCAAACGAGCGCTGGCTCCATCTCTTTAAATCAAATGTCCAACTATTCGCTGGGACGCAGCGTTCAGCAGCAATCGCCGCCGCATGCTCACTCCTCGCATCATCGCCTGCATTATGTGCCGCAGAAGCATCATCATGGTCATCAGGCACATCATACCAGCTATTCGCATTATCCGCAACTACAGCGATACGGCAATGAGACGCTCCTGTGAACGTATGGGTAAGTCAACTGAATAAGATCTACTTTCTGCTTTCAATCACATTTGCTTGTATGCTCTCAACTTACAGTACGTTCTTGTCACGTCATCGTCATTGCCAGCAGTTCTTTAAGTCTGACGCCGCATTAAATCTTCCCAAACTTTCCTGCCAAGGTCAGCTTAGATCTGCCTAGTTTAGCTTTTAAGTGGGATCATGAGCTTGTGTCCAATTTGTTGGCACACTTTACAAGGTTTGTTAGCTTAAAATGTATCTATCCAAACTGTTTCAACCTGGCAATGAAAGATTCCACATGCAACGTTTTTTTGTGGCATACCTTCCAACTAGTGCTATTTACCGTGTATTACACCAATCTAAGTTTAGTAAAGCCCATTGTACCAAGGTTAATTATTAAACTGTTGTAAAATTCAAATTTTATAAACCTACACAAACACAGAATTACAATTGGAATCATAATAACCGCTCTATGTACTATGCACATATGAGTGTATAACGTTGAATTTTTTTTAATTGAATTTTCTTGCTAATTAGGCATTTTTACTATCACTAATTTTTTTGGGAATCAACCTAAATGTATTTCTGTAATTGTATTAGTTTCAAATAACGTGTGTCTTAATGTCTTAACTTTTATGTTGTGCTTTGCTTCTTTGTGTTTTTTGTGTTTGATATGTAATAACTTCAGAAAACTCAAAATGAAATTAATGGCTTCCAAAAATGTGAAAAGAAAAAAACTTGCCTTAGATAGATATATATATACTTATTATTAATATACATTTTATAAATTGAGTGAAAGCTATTTAATTTTGAGAATTCATTGATATCGAAATGCTTTGAATGGTGCTTTTATAAGTTTATATATTTTTTAAATATTAAATTTAGGTCTGCTGCCGATGACACCAAAGTACAATACAGTAAACAATTCTTGCCCGCATAAAATATTTGTAGCATAAATGTTATTCATTTGATATTTTTAATTTTGCTTTTTTTTTTTTTTCTTTACGCAGCAACAAAATACTGTGATACTGTGATTCATGTGCTTAAACTATAAAGATAAACAATAAATCAAATCAAAATAATAATTAACCATTTCGATTCACCTACAAAACATAAATTATGTTAACTGCAAGTGTTAAAATATTACGCAATTGTAATTGTATTCAATGTGCCATTAGTTTAAGAACTTATTGAAAGAACTTCCAAGTACTTCATTTTCAACGTTCTCTAATCTATAATTATATGTATATATGGCCGTATGAAAGTGTCAACTAAAGTCTGGCCTAAACTTATTGGTTAAATATATTTTTAAACTAGTTTTTTATACCGAGCTAATTAAAAAAAAGTATATACCAATACAAGGGCTCGCTGGGAAATCTGAACGTTTTATTTTTCTAGCGAGCATTGTATGTGTATGTACACTATATATATTTTTATAATACATGTATGTATAATTCGCCAAATTCAATTGTGGCGCCTTTTTTTTTTGGCAAATGAAACAATGGGATTAAAATGTCTATAAATATATATTTTGTATTTTGTAACTTATTTATAGCTAATAAAGTGTCGAAAATGATTGAAGTTCTTACTTTTTATACATATTGATTATGTACAGAGCTTACACACAATTTTTACGATTTCACTCGATGAGCATTTTAATGGCAATATCCTTCAAGGTGGTTTAATCATTGCTTGTTTTATTACTGGCGAGGTCATCGAACATTTAATTTTTATTTTCGACTAGGTGGCAACGATGGCTGTGGTTGCGTTTCCACGTAGCCGTTACTACGAACGGGCTCACAAACCACAATCGTGCTACTGCTGTTGTTCATTGCTGGCGATTGCCAATTGCTGTCAGGGTCCTCGTCGGTGACGGCAGCGTCGGATTCCTTCTGTTCCCTCTCCCGCTGATGATATTTTAGTTCGCTGGCATATTTGGAGCCTGAGATGCCGAGGAAGGAGGCCAGCCCACCGCCCACATAATCAATGCCGGCCAATATGTTGGTGCCCACCTTGCTGGCCTTGTAACGTAGGCGTGGCACCAGCGGCAATTCGCGCTGCGAATGAAATGAGTCACAAACGTATTAAGACGGTTTTGAATCGAAAGTGTGTCATGTGGAATGTGTGACAAACCTCAAGCTGGATATCGTAGCCCTTATCAGGCACGTCCGCCTCTGTATCGCTATCGCTGGAGGAGAGTTCCTCCATGACGCCATCGCTAAAGTAGAGCATGCGTTTATTTGATTGCAGCTCAATGTTGGAGACGCGATCGGTTTCGCAGCGGTCAGTTGTTGTCGACATTATTTGATTATTTTTTAATTCAAATAATTAATGAACGGGCTTAATATGCTAATGCTCCCTTCGTTTGTCGTCACGCAAAAAGCAGCTGCCACAAATGCACGGCACTGAGTGAATGGCCGAGCTAGCCAAAACAAACACAGTTTGAGCTGTTTTGGTTTTGGTCTTGAATTACAAAGCTAAACAAAACATAACAAAACAAACACGTTAATGCCGTATGTCTATGTAGGGGTCGCTATTGTCCTTGGGTTGGAGGCCGGCGTCGCGTGCCAAGCGCCAGTTTGCCATATGCAATCAATAAAATGCCTTTTCAATGCCTATGCGCATCAGCCACAAACACAAGTCAAAAACAAAAACCGACAAAATTTATCAACAATTAATTCGAGAAACGCCGATGCAACGATGTTTTTCCAATATTTTCAAACATCGATGGTTTTCTTAAGAATCGATATGTTTCTTTTAATATCGATGCAGCCCTACGATATGTTGGCGCGCGTTTTAAAATGAATGAATGTTATTTAAAAACTATTACGTTGCCGATATATAATCCACGAGAACCTTCGTGTAGCATGGATAAGTCTTTGCAAAGTAAGTATTCAATTAAAAATAATGCAATTTAATGTGTTTCTATGTGTGAATAGAAATTATGTGCCTAAGAAGAGCAACCTGCCACATGTAACTTTTAGGGTGAGATAATGACAGAGACCGTTTCGGACGGACGCTGTTCCCTAAAATGAAAAGTTTTGATGCGTTGATTAACTTAATTTTATTAATTGCATATTTGTTGTGGTATAAAGTGCCATAGTTGCCTGAACTCTTCATCAATCGAGGGTCATCCATACATACCCACACTCTCGTCGATGGCACATGGAGAGTCCTCGCAGTCAACGCTCACCTTAAGATTGTCGCTGTCGCCACACGCACTCCAGAAAAATCAACTCGGAAGCATCTAATATTACAAGAAGATGTCAAAGGAAATTGCCGGATCTGAACAATAACAAAATTCGATCTACTTCACCGCATCGTGGTTGAGCTTTTCATTGCAGGATTGTTCAACGTATTCTGCTTCGCTTTAAGGGCCTCTAAAAGGCGTTTCGATTGCTCTCTTAATAGTTTGGCTTAATTTAAATTTCAAGTTGATAGTGCCCACATCTTTTTGGGACTCCGACCCCTTTTATCTGATCATCCCACAAACGGATGGCTTTGGTTCCTTCTATTTAAAGCAATTTTTCTGAACAGAAACTAAATAATAAATACTGAATGTATTTAATCCTTTATTTGGTTCCTCATTGTACTTACTGATTTTTCCAGAATGAATACAATATTATTGGATTTTAAATTTTCTTTTTTAATAGAAAAAAGAAATGTGTGTGTATTTGTGTGTCTGAGTGTGTAGATGTGGGTGTATGGTCTTGTTTGTGTTTTATTTTTATACAATGTTGCATTATTATGTTAATGACGGCATTTGACATTGACATTGGCCGCATACATAAATATTTATGTTGTTATTTATAATATCAATTTTGTAATAATTCTTAAATATTTTACTGTAACCAAAATGCTTCTAAAAGTTTCTTCACTTTCATTAGTCTCTAAGTATTGTTTCGTTATCTCACTCCAACATTTGTTTTTGTATTTAAGGGCATACACCATAATAAACCAACCAGACCAGCAGGCTGGTTGGGATCAATTGAATAATTTACAATAACTACTGTGGACCATTCGAAATTAGCCAAGTTTGTTTAGGGTTTACGTTCTTATCAATGTAGTTTTAAGCTGAGCTTTAATTTTTCGATTTTTCACGTTTTTTTTTTTGTATATTTTTTTCAGAATATACCAAATATGGGAGTGGAAAATAAAAAAAAAAACTGCGGCTAGCAGTTGTGTTTAGATATCCGAAATAGTTGCTCTAATAGACCGATATTACATAGGTACATATTTAATAATAATAATAATTATAATAATAATAATAATGCAAGCGAGAGTAATAAAGCGATCAAGCATAGTATAAATGTATAATATAAACCTATTCTATGTGAATACCAATCACGTATCATGCCTCAATCAAGGAAAGCTAACAATTGTGTGTTTGTGTGTGTTGGGGAAATTGGAAGGGGACAAAAAAAAAATTACAATTCATCTTTAACCCATTTGGTCCGTTTGGTTGTACACTCGATATTCGGATTTTAGATTTCGGTTTAGGTTTCCAAAAAGAGATACACTACATAAGTCTGTACATACAAGATACGATGGTCATTTGGTTCCGCAACCTAATAATGTAATTAAGAACAATTTGTCAATAGTACACATTAAATTAAAAGATATGTATCCATTTTGAATGGCACAGTATTCTTTTGTAAATATCAGGGTATCTAGGGTATTTGTGCACTACAGTCACCTAACTTCTACGTAAGTACTCGGTATTTATTTTGATAGTTGGAATATATCTAAAAGACATTAACTGTGATAGAACCAAAAACTCAACACTTTAACTAACACTGTAGGAGATCATTAATTATTATATCATATCCGATTATTCGTTATCAAGGAGCTGATAATGGAAACAATTGCGTGGGGGGGGGGGGGGGAGCGGTCAAGGTGTTTGGGTTGTAGAAGTTTCTTTCATCTTTAATGTATTATGTTTAAAACTAATTGCAAAATGCTATCCAAGAATGGTCTAATGATCCCAACTGATATGCCGTTTGATTTCAAGAAGCTATAGCCATCAACATGAAATATTATGTACACATATAATGGCTATTCTTTTTTCTAATTCGGAAGGTGATATCAAAATTATAAAATAACTATTTTTGTGGATGTATGTAGGTGTGTGTGAGGTATGAGAGTGGAGGGGCGGGGAAGGGGAACTGTACTTTAGCCAACAAAAACACGGCCTTTTGTAGTACGATTTAAGTTGTCGTATTCACATTCATTTTCAATTGCAAAATCAATTTCTTAAATTTTCACGTACGCCCTTATTTACGAATCGTTTTCTTCATGTTTTTTTTTTGTTTTTGATTTTTGTTGCATGTTGCTTTTAAACTTACATTTAGTATTCAGTTATGCTATGTATTATTATTTAAACAACCCATGATTAGAGTAAAAGTTGAAAATGCAATCCTGGACAAGATTATATATTTTGGCTTCTGCATTTTCCCATAATACTTCTTATTCTTCTTATGCTTCGTTTTCTTAGTATATTAAAGTTATTTTGATAGCGTTTCCAATTTCGTTTTGGATCATTCGCAATGTTGTCATCGCTGAAGAGGTTTAACTATCGCAAATACTATAAAAAACACAACCATAGTTAGAGGGCTGGATATAAATCGAGTCCCATTCGCGTGTTGCATTGCAGCTGGCTCTTCACCTGAAATTCACATAGATATCAAATATCATATTATGATTTAATGGATGCCTTTAAATAATTAATATCGTATTTGACATATCCCGGAACAGCTTTACCCAAAATTAGTGTTAATTTCAGCAATTTCCCTATTTTTTGTGGATCCATTGTACATGTCAGTTGTCAAGAAGATTGCTAATTTTTTTTAAACACGAACCTGAAAATTGGGTTGCCATTGCACTTACCGTTAAGGACATGCACAACAACCGTTTCTGTTATCTCATTTCCCAGCATGCAGGTATAGTTGCCGGTATCCTGCCGATTCGCATTTGCTATATAGAGACGACTTAAGGCCCGGCCAGGCAGCATGTCTGTTTTAACGCTGTGCAATATAGAAATATAATGAATTTGTATACACACTGAGATAAGTATGTATAGGTCCACTAATAGATACCTGATGCCCCCACGACTAGTGTCGTAGTTAAGCAATCGGACGCCATGACGCCAGGTGATATATGACGATGGATGTGGAATCTTTGAGATGACGCACTGCAACTCAATGGTGCTGCCAGCTTTGTAGTATTTTTCCGGTGTGGCCGATCCTCGCTCATCGAGAATTTCCACATGAGGAACTAAGGAGCACATAATGTACATGATGATAATGATTCTCGATTCACTTACCAATTATAGTTAGGTATACCAAAAGTACCAGTGGTGGATGCGATGATACTTGGCACTCATAGGGTCCCTCATCCCGTTCATTGGCATATTGAATCGAGAGTTTCCAATCATTTGGCTCATCGAACTCCAACGAGTATCGCGAATCTCCGCTATACGTATGCTGACCGAAGGTGATTAGGGTCAGATCATCACCCTTTCGTCGCATCCACGAGACCGTCTTCCCTTGCAGATCATTGACCCGGCAGTGCAGATAGACATTCGATGACAGTTGAGTGCTTACATTAATTGTCGTGTAGGGATCGGCAAAGAACGGAAACGGTTCGTGCGTTGTCGTCTCGGTAACCTCAAGCTCCTCATCTTCCGGCGTGTCTGTAAACGGCGATGAGAACTCTTGCCAGAAGTTTTTCGGAAACGTATCAAATGGATCTCCAGCTCGGGGACGTTTCACTGCAATTGATCAATTATACATATTACGAAACAAAACCAGAAAGAAGAGCTATGTTTATCTTGGGTGCGCAAACGATTACAGATATACACCATTCTAGTTCGGAATAAACCACTCTTTCTATTGAAGCTATATAATATAGGAGCTCAAAATTGATATGTTAGAATAATAATTAAACTTGTAAATGCTAAAGAAGTAACCACTCTTATCCATTGTAGATCGAAGTCTGCTAACATCTAAATATTTGTTCGCAGCGCGAATAATTTATATTTAAAATTTGTACTCTCTTTCTATAGATTATTCCTATGGCGGTTGTCTCCGACGTCATTGTAGACAAAAGCAAAAAATCGAATATACATATACTAAATTTCAGCGAGATAGCTTAAAAATTGAGGGAGGGAGACAAAACAATTGGAACAGATGGATGGTGAATAAGAGGAGGATGGGAGGAGAGGGGGGCAGCTGTACATCGATATAAATTAGTAATATTTAAAATATCTCAATACTTACAGGTCGTCGAGGTGGATCCGGAACGTATATGATGTAGCGATGAATATATAATTGCAAATATCCAAAACAATCTAGATTTCATCACTGCAACAAACAATTCGAATATATACATAATATGTATTTACCAATTGCCATACCAATTCGTATGAACTACACAGTAAGTCAAGTGAAAAACTCACCGCAGCATATGCAAATTTACTTTGAATCAAAAATAATTGATGTTCTTTTCTTCTCTTCTTCTTCGTAGTCGCCGTCGTCTTCTTCTTTTTCTTTTTTTTTTATCTAATTAGCAACATCTTTATTGGCACTGAGTTACTTCTCTTTAATTGCTTTTATTTATATAAATTTTCCTCAATTTTCCTTTCGAATCCTTTATAATTGGTTGCTGCTGTTCACCATATTGCAATTTGTTGGGGGACATGCATCGCTTGCTTTTATTCTTTCATTTGAACTGTTTGTGAGTGCGTTCCTCGATTGATTGATAACACTGATTTCACTGTGCAAGACAAGAAAACGTTTATTAGCTTTCTCAGTTTATATGTACGAATGTGATGCGTAGTTTGTGTGTGTGTATTGTATCTTGGTTGTATTTTCGTTTCAACGGCTCTTTTTTTTATTTATTTATTTGTATATTTTTTTCTTGCTTGGATGGCAATGCTGCTTAGATGACCAATAATTGAAATGTAGGTCAGGATAGGATGTGCGCATGCCAAAACACTCAACAATAAACGAACGCTCGGCAGCTCTTTTGTTGGCCTATCATGGAACACAGCAGATTTTAATGGGCTCTCAAGATTTTGATAGGAAACGTTTTATTGGATTGCTTGTTTATGGCGTTTTAACTGTGGCAAACAAGTATTTGGAATGGATTGTATTTTTGCTAAATTTTGAATTTTTGTTATCAACTTAGAACAATAATAAATTTATAAGCAAACCACTTGTTTTATTTATATTCTTAATTGGACCGATTTACCTAACTTTGTATTAATTGTACAAATTATAATAATAATAACAAAAACAAAAAAACGTTGCGTATTTCTTTTTGTGCGCCTCTAAAACTCAACAGAGGTGCTCACTTTTAATAATATCATGTTATTTATGCCCATGTTGCATTTGCCGGTCAGGACAACGTTGTTGGTTCACACGCAATTGGCTCGAGACTGTCGGAGAAAGGACTCGCATTCCGTTTGCCAATTAAGCGGTCTTGCAATTGTTTTCTCTCTCTCTATCTCTCCCATATTCTCTTTCATCTGTACGGAGGTGAACAGAAAGATTCTGGTCCAATGCTTAAGTCATTGGGGTTGCTATGGCGCCATCTGAATAGTGTTGTCCTATTTTTCAAATTCTTCATGCATAAATACATTAATTGACATCTTAAAAGTATGCAACACTTATTTCTGATGGTGACGCGCCATCTAGTGTGCATTTTGAATATGGAGCAGAACTTCCAAACACATGAACTAATAATAATAAGCACAAAATCAAAATAGCCGTTGAGCGCCTGAAATTATCGTCATCGGATTTTAGTGTCTACTTCCTGCGCATGTGCAATTTTCAGTGAGAGTAAGTAAATGTGTGTGTGTATGTGTGAGTGTGAGTGTGTGTATGCTGTGTCTGACCAAGCACATGTGCGCCCCGTTATCGCTTATTGGCGGTGGTGCGATATGCCTGCTCAAAATCAAGCTGAAAATCGTGAGAGCACGACTCCGTCAGCCGAGCACACAAAGCACACACACAACTGCAAATGAAATACACGCACGCTCATACACACACCCAAAATATGCTCAGTCGGAAAATAAAACAAATACTGTTCATTTTATAATCAGTCTCAGCGGTGACATTTCATACACATAGTAATTGTATTTCTTAAAAATATCAATATAGATTATTCGCAAAAAAAAAACAAAATAAGAAAATAAAACATGACAAGCTTATACCAAAAGGAAATTCATCGCCCTTTATATGCATAACAGCAGAATTGTCGAACTCGCGCGATAATCTGCTTTGAATATTAAATAGAAACAGTCGAAAACATACCGCGCATAATTCTAGACATTCAATGAATTCATAAAACAAAAACAAAATTCAATTGACAATCTCAGCCGGAGAGAGGGCAGTACTTTGAAACGAATACAGCGAGAAAGCAACGCTGCCAGCGGAACACAGCAGAGGCAGCAGCAGCAGCACATCGAACAGCGACCCCAAACGGAGTCCGTAGAGTCGAGGCAGAAGCCCACAACAGCACACAACAGTGCTGCGATTGGTCTTTGCATTTTTTGAAATTATACACGACTTTTGTGCGATGGAGGAATATTCGCGTTCTTTTAACATATTAGGCGGCATTGCCATGGGCATTGTGGGCTTTCAGATCTGTCGCAAGTTCCTGCCCTGGATCTATGTAAATGTGCTTGGGCCAAAGCTGTTTGGCTCCTCGGTGAATCTGGCGAAAATGGGCGAGTGGGCAGGTAAGTCTCAATTGCATTTGGCATTTGAACTTTGTACATGATAAAGACGACGTCGCGCCATATCGAAACCCTGATAAGGCGGCCATTACTCATGTGTCAGCTTTATTCGTTTTGATAATTGCTACCAATTTTTGTTGTGCATATTTAATAGTTGTTACCGGCTCCACGGATGGCATTGGAAAGGCTTATGCAAAGGAGGTATGTATACACAAATGGATGAATGGATTAATCAACGAACTTGAACCATAAGTCTTACGCGAAAAATATATATCCTTCTTTTTATCTGAATAAGGTCTAGGTTGCAATTAGTATTAGTTCTTAAATAACTTTCGATTTAAATATCAAAAAATTATATTGTAATTACCTTTTATACCGATCAAGTATAAACTTAAAGCCAATGAAATTATGTTCATTTAATTGAAATTGTATTACAATTTGAACATGATGTACAAAACCAATTGTAAACCAATATATTTTTACAGTATTGATTGTAAAAAAGGTCTTGCTAGAGCGGATTTGCCCTAGAGTTACAGGTAAACTCTGTCTTGCGTTTCGAAGTCCATGGCGACTGCAATATGTTTAGGAAAAGGCATTGCTGGAGCGGATTTGCCATAGAGCTTCAGATAGACTCTGTCTTGTATTTCAAAGTCCATGGCGACTGCAATATGTGTGGGTTCTGTCCATAAAAAAAACTCAGTTCAAAAAGTGCAGTTAAGGAATTGTCATTGGATTAGACATTAGATCATGACTTGAACATTGTATTATACGCTAATGCACTTCGTTGCTATTGCTAATTATTCATTAAGCAACTAATGATTTGACACCAGAACACGAAAAAAAATTGAAAGTGCAAGTAATCAATAAGCAGCTTTTATTTATTTAGCCAACACTTGGAAATGCTTACAATGCATAAGCACTAGAAATGTTGATATAGCACTTTGTCATATGGGTTTCAAAGTGTCAACGTCCAGTTAGTAATACGAGTCGCAACATCATTTGTTTGTCAAATATTGAATATACATAAGACACTTTAACTTCTAACTACCCAAGTTGCCCTTTAATTTATAAACAGTCCAAGCACACACACACACGGAGTTTTCTTCTCGGCGGCACCCCATGCATTTAATTAGAATTAAAATGTTTTGCATATGTATTTCAACCAAGCTTGGATTGCTACTTTAAAGAACGCTTATTATACCCATCGAATAAGCTCAAATTTTAAATTTTTAAATGCGCGGCGGATACGGAGGTCACCAGAAGTCTAGTATTGTCATTAGTTTTTTTGTTTGATTTTTGTTATAACACAAGCTAAATTATTCGAATACTGCATTTTCGGAATATAAATTAGGCATAAATTAATTTTGAACTACAACTTTTTGTCATTAAATTATCATTTTTTATTGCACTGTCATAGGCTTATGAAACGAAAGCATTCTAGTTTTCAAGTGACCACTGTACTCAATTATCTATAATACATATACCAGGGGCCTGTGATTAAATAATTATAAGAACTGCTTACAAAGCTTATACAATAAACATAGTTATTAAGCTCATTGAAGAACATCTTGCCTTATGTATTTGTATTTAAGGAGCTCGAACTTCTCTTTTAGAACTGCGATTTAGTATGTTAGGATTAAGATTAAGCTTAATATATGTATGTATAAATAACTTTTATAATTGTCGTGAAATTTGCAGTTGGCACGCAAAGGACTGAAACTGGTGTTGATTAGTCGCTCATTGGAGAAACTCAATACTGTGGCTAAGGAAATTGGTAAGGGCTGAAAGTGGTTTAGTGTTTGAGCCAGGCTTTAATTCTAAATCATGGCATACTTTTAGGCGATGAATTCGGGGTCGAGACGCGCGTCATCGATGTGGACTTTACGGGAGGCTTGGACATCTATGAGAAGATACGAGAGAGAACAACTGGTCTGGATGTAGGTGTACTTGTCAACAATGTGGGCATTAGCTACGATCATCCGGAATACTTCTTGGATTTGTACGAAGCCGATCCCAAGTTTCTGCACAATATGGTCGCCGTAAATATACATTCCGTGACGCACATGACGGCTCTCTTTCTGCCAGGCATGGTGACAAAGCGCAAGGGTATCATTATAAATATATCCTCGACGTCCGGGGTAATTCCCAATCCCTTGCTGAGCTTATACAGCAGTACAAAGGTGAGCACAATGAGTACTCTAATTTGTAGTTTATTTATTAAGACTGCTGTTTTTGTGTTTCTCCAGGCATTTGTGAATAAGTTCAGCGATGATATGCAAACCGAGTACAAGGCGAATGGCATACTTATTCAGAGTGTGCAGCCTGGTTTTGTCGCTACCAACATGTCCAAGATACGTAAGCCGAGTTGGTTTGCACCATCGCCCGAAACGTATGTGAAATCTGCATTGGCGACACTCGGCTTTGCCACACAAACCGCTGGATATTTACCACATGCATTGCTTCAACTGGTCATACATTCTTTAGAGGCTGTTTTCGGCGAGCAGTTTTCGAGAAACGAGGTTCTTAAGAATATTTCAGCTACACGCAAGCGTGCTCGTCGACGCCTCGAAAAGGAGCAATAATGACAGTGCCAAAATGTGAAAATTGTCGATGCCATTTAGAGTCTGGGCGACGAAATGCCTAACGAAACGACACGCGACGCACTCGGTGGGGGCACACAAAAATGCTTAACAATACCTGCTAGGTGTGCCACCATTTATATACACATCAAAAAATAAATAAAAAAAACTAAACTTGTAATAACAAAAAGAAAAAATTTATAAGTTAATGTTTTGAAATTCATTTAAGTATTGTTATGCAACTGAAATAAATTGGAAACCTTTTGAACTTAACGGGTGGCATTTTTGTTTACCTATTGAAAATCCACCGATAGTATTTGTGGCGGCTTGTCGATTTAACGCATTAACGAGCTGCGTACTCAGTTTTCGAAATGTTATTATCGTTATCGATATAATATCAACAAATTCAACACAAGTGAAATTTTTGATTTTGCTTTATTGTATTTGTGATTTCAATTGAAAGTGGAAGTGATAACGTGCGATGAATAATTACAACAAAGCCGCTTAAGCAGCACCATAATTTCAATTTCAACTTCTTATAATCTACGCAGCACTGTCACCAGCAACAACATAAGTCACAAGAAAAAAAAATAATAACAGCAGACAACGATTTGAAGGACATCGAGCTGCAGACATCATTCGACGCCGCCGCTGCGCTGCTCTTATCACTTATCGTAGTGAGGCGCGCCGCCCCTTCAGCAGTTATCAATATCAACTTGTTGCGATAAACGTCTACTCTGCGGATGCTGTGTGCATGGCTTTAATTGCTCCCCGAACGTAAGATTGAAGACCAGTGCTAAAAGAAGACGTCACCGCTCCGACAATTGATGGCAAGGGCGCAGTAGGCGTGCACAGTTCGTTGGTCGTGGAGGGGTGGCGGAAGTGGTTATAGAGAACTATTTTTAATATACGTATGTGCATCGAGTGGCAAGGGATGGCAAAAGCCACAACAAGAGCTACAAATTAAGCTGAGACGGTTAACGACCGACGTTGTCACAAAATGTACAAAACGCATCCAATATTTAAATACCAGGAAAAATCACAACAATCGACAACAACAGCAACAAATATTATTTGGAAACAACAACAACAGTACGATTAACTGGTAATAGGAAGACACAGGCAGGTTATTGTGACTCAGCTGGCCGCCATGGAGCGACGCCGCCCATTGTTTCCCATTGAACCTGAGCCGCCAACAACGCCCACACAGCGCCTGACGCAGCTCGCAACGCGGTAGGTGGAAAAGCTGCATTTCAAACTTTTTTCAAATGCGTGTGTGTATCCTTTGCATATATGCATATATACAGATGTACATACGTGCACAAAAAGACAGAAGGCGTACGTACGTATATGCATATGTATGGGTCAAGAGTGAATGCTTAATGAGCGGCGGCCATTAAATGGGGGTGGTAGTGAGGGGGGCGGAGAGAGCGCGTGGTGGCAGTGGGTTGTCATTATTATTATTAATAGATTCCGTAGTGCTTCCTGCCTGCCTGCCTGCCTGCGTGCCGGTCTGCCTGCCTACCCTCTCTTTGTACTCATCAATTTAATTCATTATTATGATTTTTTTTATTTTTAGTATGCTACGTGCCCTGCAATTAAACTGGAAGATTATCATTTCGGGCATTACATTGACGCTATTGGCCGTTATTTGGTATTATCCAACGTTCTTCTTGTTCTTCGCATTCGTCATCTACTCCCTGGTGCTGGTCTTTGCAGGTAAAACTCGTGCCGAGAACTCGATACACTTATCTGTTGTGCCAGTTACAGTAAGCAAATCCATTCGTAAGCTAACTCATTCGTAATCTGACTCATTTCTTATCAGCAAAATTGCCATATGATATATAATATTTAAATATATATCTATATATATATTTGTATATATGTATTCTTTTGTCTTTAATTAAAAAATTATCTTGAATCGTCGTTCCTTTTAATTTGTAACTCTTTGGGTATATCAACAGCTGTCGCTGGCACCGTGTATGTTCATTACATATTTACGACCAATGAGCCCCAAAGGCCCAATCGAATGCCCTCCAAGTTGCTCTACAATGCCACCAAGTAAGTAACGATGACAATTTCATTAATTCCCCAACCTCTCACCCAAAGAATTCTCCTGGTTATTGTTATATTCACAGATGCAACATATTTGATTTGCCAAATCCCATCAAGAATCCATCGAATTTACCTTTAATCTTTGGCAAGACAGTCGATCTGCAGCTTCAACAGATCATTGAATATGTGCTGCGTGACTTTATGGTGCCCTGGCTGGGGTAGGTATAAACTAAACCCTCTCTCTCTCTCTGTCTCTTTCTCTTTCTCTTCCTCTCTACCTCTATCTTTCTCTCTCTATCTCTCTCTTAAACCGATTCTAAACTCGAAATTATATTTAAATTCACAGCTATGTCGTTACGAAGCCAAAGCTTATTAATGATGTTATACGTGAGGATCTGTGGAATGCCATTCAGAAGATACACGAGCGTGCCGCCAAAATGGATCCAGCCAAGATCATAGCAGTCGATATGGTCAATCGCGTCACAGTGCATCTAGAAAAGATACGCATTGCCGAGGCGCGTGTGTAAGTTTGTTTTCCCTGCAATATCGACCTTTAGCTAACTTTGTTTCTTGCTGTTGTGCAGTGCGGACACGAATAGTGCTCCGGTGTTTAGCACCAATTCGTACCTGGCTGATGAGGAGAAGGAAATGGAGTTTTTGCGCAAGCTGTGCGAGATTATGGTCATATTGCTGCTGCCGCGCGGTTACTCACTGCCACCACTCAAGGTTCTGCTCAGTGAAATTCTGTCTTTTAAGAGTAAGTTCCAATTCAGAGTTTCAGACAAGTTGAAATTCAATTTAATTTTTTTTTTTTTTTTTTAGTATTCTTTCCAATGATTAAAATGGTGACCGCACCAGACTATATCAATCAGAAGGTTGTGCAGAACATTGAGACGCGTCTCGCAGCGGCAGCGATAAGTAAACGGAGTTACGAGTACGCTGCAAGCTTTGAGGAATTTCTAAAGATCATCAATAATTCTGGGAATCTGGAGGAGCTGTCGCTGATACGAAAAAGTATTGTTAATGATCTGATGCATGCGACCAGCATGCAGAATTTGCAACGTGCCAAAGGCCTCGATCCGGACACCGAGGATCATACGCTGACCAAGTCAGAGTTGACAGCCGCTGTGCGGCTAAAGCGATACGTGCACCAACTCTCTCTGGCCAAGGGCCAGTGCGAAAAGAATCTGGCCAAGTTTGGCTGGAACGGCAATTACTCGAGCGATACAGTAAGTTTTTTTTTTTTTTTTATTTTTTTTTTTAAACAATGAAATTATAATCAAATAAAACCTTCACCAATGCAGGACTTAACTCTGGTGGAGATACTTAATACGGCTGTGGGAAGGCGCTTTTTTACGATGTTCTTGGAGCCGCTAAAGGCCAGCGCCCTGGTTGGTTTCTACCTAGCCGTGGATGAGATGAAGCATTCGCACAAATCCGCCACACATCAGCTAGGCACGGAGATCTTCTACACGTACATACGTGTGCCCAAGCCAGAGATACAAATCGATAAGCACGAACGCAAACTGATTGAGACTTTTGTGCTGGGCGATGCGGGTCCAGATATATTCTATGATATACAACGCAACATTCTGCGGACTCTGGAGGAGAAATACTATCCACCGTTCGTTCAGAGCGAACAGTATCGCCAGCTAAAGGAAGCGCTCGAATCTAACGAATTTAACGATCCCACCTTGCTAACGTGCCCCACATTACTTGGCGATGTGGCCGACGACGAGCAGGCCTTTGTCGCGGATGGCCTGAATGGCACCAGCGTTGCACCCGCTGCCATCGATGTCGCCGCTCACACATCGTACGCACGCAAGAAACTGGAGCAGATACAGGAGCGCATCGACAAGAAGAATCAGGCACTCGACGCACTTAAATACTCGGTGAAGCCGGAGTCGAAAGTGCTACAGATTCTCGAGAAGGAAATGGAGTGGCTCAAGAGCGAGAAAAGGCAAACAGAGGCTCATTTGCGACGCACAGATGCTTGGACAGAGCATCTGGGCAAGTGGAAGGCCACTATACAAAGTGTCGAGGTGTGTGTTTATCTTATAGAATGCTAAAAATAATAATAAGGCAGTAATTTCAACTGCATCTTTTAAATATCTTGAATCATTCGTATAGTTTTTTCCGTAGTTTACTTTTGTAATTAATAATAACAATTTTTGCTATTGCATTTCAGGTGTCCGATGAGAAGGAGTCACTGCAGTTCATGATCCTGGTGCATGTGGACGAGGATATTAATGCGCCGGCGCAGTCAGCTCACAAGAATGGAGACACCAACACTGGCCGAGCGCAGAGGCGTCGTCCCTCGGGTATCTCTAGTGGCTGGGTGGTCATGCGTTCCCTAAACCAAGTTCATGTAGGTGTGGCTGATAACAAATTACATATCGATACTGATGCCTTCCTTGTATTTATTTCAGGAGCTGCAACGTAAACTGCGGCACGTGTGCTCTAATTTGAAATCGTTGGATTTGCCAACAAATTTCAAGTTCTTCTTTTTGAAGACAGATCGTCATGCACAGGAGAAGGCCAAGGGGCAAATACAAAAGTTTCTAAATGTATGTATATGTGTTCTATATAATGCCTGTTAATCCCTGTCTATGAACAAAATCACCGCATACAGTTTATACTGGAGGATGATCATTTAAATGGCAGCGAGGCAATCTACACATTTCTTAGTCCCAGCTCGGATCATTTGAAGCAGACGCTGCCCTCGCCCAAGAAATCGAAATTCTCTCTTTCCACGCTTTTCAAGAGCGACGCGACGAAGGCACACGAGTCGAGCAAGGCGAGCGATCCATTCTGGGGACTGCAGCGTGATGATGACGATATGTCCACCTATCTGGATGGCGAGACGAGCAGCGATGCTAAACTGCTGGCGGATATTGACAGCAAGGACTCAATTGCCGAGCCGATGTATGCACTAATGGGCGAAGTTTTTGACATGGGCGGCGTTTTTAAGTGGCTGCGCAAGAGTATCATCTCGTTCGTGCAGATCACATATGGACGCACCATAAATCGGCAGATACGTGAATCTATCGCCTATCTATTCGAGGAATCTATGCTGCACAACTATTTCTCGGCCATACTGAAATCGTTTTGGCCAGGTGGTGTTCTCGCCTCGGCCTATCCAGTGCGATCCGATGACATGAAAGATATGACCACCAATGCGGCCAAAGCCCTGCTTACGGATCATATACCAGAGGTGCTTTGCAATCTGGTTGGTGCCCAGGCGGCAAAACGTGGCGTACTAAAGGTCTTTGATGCTCTACAGAATCCCGCATACAACAAACAGCTATTCTATGTGAGTTGCTCATTTGATTTGTATAGAAATCGTTTGAAATACCTTATTGAGTTTGCATATTTCCAAATTTACAAAATTTGCAGGAGCTGCTCGAGATCTTGATGATTGAGTTCTTTCCCGAAATACGACAGTTGAAGGTGAACAGCGGCAATGGTGGCGCCAATAAATTAACTACGGCCACCGCTGGCGGTGTGGCAGCTGCCTCAGCGGCAGCCGCACTGGCGGCCGTTGCAGCATTGCCACTTAACTACAATAATAGTCACAATAGCCATCATGGCTCAAATCAACACGGACATGGCTCCTCATCATCATCGTCTGCACCGTGCAGTTCAATGGGACATCCCAAGGAACATTACCATCAGCTGCCGCCGCAGCAGTCGCCGTATCATCAAAGCTCTGCACAGCAGTCACATCAGCAGCAACAGCAGCAGCATTCGCATCTACTCCATGCGCATCATCATCCAATGCATTCGTCGTCGCATGGCTCCACGGGATCCAAGTAGTCGCAGCCTTTTTTTTATTTTGTTATTGTTTAGAATTTTTATTTATTTTCTTGCATTCATATGTGTTAATTTTGCTCTCTATCTCTCTCACTCTCTCTCGCTCTCTGTCTCGATCTAACGATCTATTGCCAGCTCGCATTGGCGTCGTTCGAAGTATGTTTTTTTTATTTATGTGTAACTAATTTCATAGTACCTTGAGAGTTTAGGATTAAAAAATAACTGACCCTGTACAAAGCTGCAGCCCATTTAATGGTGTGTCTTTAGCAACTTCTCCTCCTACTACCTACTTTTAATACAACTTCTAGCTGTCACTCTTCTCATACACACGCACACTCACACTCACACACACTTAGATACACATACCCCTTCTTATCTAACTGTTTCTTTATTTGTTGTTGGCTTCGTTTGTAGATGTTTAGGGAAAACAATGTTTGTTATACTTTATTCTATACATAAGTATATATTGCTTTGCGTAGTCTTAGTATTAAGCGTTAAACCAAATTGTTCCATTTAGACCACATTCCCATATTACGAAAAACACACACAACCCCAACATATACCAAATACATAAGACCAGAGCAAAGATACACGAAAAAGTAATAAGGAAAAGATAATTTTGGTGCCGATGCCGCATTGTAATTACCTGGAGTCGAATATTGTGATCTTAGCAAGTAAACAGCACCAAAAAGAAAAAAAAATTAATTACAAGAATACCAAAAAAAAAAAGAAGCAAAATGTAATTGTAATTGTTTATAAAAATCAAGTCGGATGTAATTCAATTTTGAACTAATCGATTAAGCGCCTGTGTAATTTAAATAAACCAAATAGTAGCATATATATTACAAAAACGGGACAGTGAAGACATCGGATCGTATTGTATTGGATAACTATTTATGTATATTGCAGTTGCAACGTTTTATGTGTAAACAATATTAACAACCGACCCAAGCGAAATAAAGATGCTATTTATGTAGACATTTCTCGACTTATTCTTGTATTATATTTTCAAAGATACGAATTTTCTTTCCGTTTCAGATCTCAATCAAAATTTTAGCCAAATTATATTTTTTGGAATCTTATATTAACATTTATTATTAAGATAAATTAAGATAAAGGGTAAATTTGAACTATATATACATTTTTTTTTTATTTGAAAGTCGAATCTTTTATTTAGTTTTCATAAGAGGTGGATTTTCAAAATATTTTCTTTGAGATCTTAAATATAAGTTTGATTAATCTAAGATATAGTGTACATAATATATGGGCAAGTAATTCTCTATTCTCAATTCAAAACGCAATTGTTTTTTCTATTAGCCTATCCAGCTCGATGAGCTGCATGTCCACCACTATAACAGCTGGAGTTTTACGCATCGCCGCCGGCTTTCTTACCAGCAGTTTAATTTCAAAGTATTTTAAGAGGAAACGCCATTTGAGATCGGTCTTCCTGCGCTCCGACAGAAGCTGAAAAGCATCCGCTTTGATGTCCAGCAAACGTTCCGCCACAGCGCCACTAAGTCGTGTCTCGAGCAGTGTGCCTGTCTGATCGGACAGTTGTATATTGATGTTGAAGAAGTTCTCAAAGTGTGCACCACTGTGGTGCAGCGAGAACTCCAGCAGGCAGTGCTCATTATCGCAGTCGTTGCGGCTGTAAGGGATAAGCCTGTCGCACGCTTTGCTGTAAACAGGCGGACAGAAACTTGTATTAATATAAACAAAAATATATAAATAACTATTTATCTACCATTTCTTGCTGATGCACATAGCATATCCATCAATGTCGAACTTGGTGACCATGCCATAAAGCACACTCGAAAATTGCTCGCTGGTTACATCCTGCAATTCGCCCTCGGCTCGAGCATAGATCTGCCGTACGGTCATCTGCGTCTGGATCTGATCAGCTGCATTTAATAAAGAACACACATGATTTGATGTTGAAATAGATTTTTATGCAAGCGAGTTTTACGAGATAATAAGATTTTGATAAGGATCTGCTTGATATATCAGGGAATTGACTACTCACCCGCGGGCAGATTGTCAATGACCGTTTGGGCGAATATGTCGAAGGTTTTAAGTGGCGCTTTGGCTGCAAAGGCAGACAACGCCTGAGATTCGGCGCTGAGGGGCTGCGGATTCTCATAGATGAGGGTGCAGCTAGTATGACTGAGCACCGGGCAGCCGTAGAATCGTGACTGCGAGATGCGTACATCAATTAGATGCAGCTGGGTCTTGCATGGCTGCCAGTATTGAGCGCGTTTTATCCAATCCAAATGCCAGAGGGTTAACACCATTCCATCGGGATAGCTGTCATCGATGACCACCAGTTCGAGGCAATGGAGCAGATCATTGCCATTGCGGGCCACCTTGCGCTTCATCTCACGCACAGGACGCAGCGAGGCAACCGCCACGAACAGATCAATGTACACCGCTGGTGGCTGCTCAGCGGATGGAGCGACACAACGCACATCCGATAGCTTGAGAGTGGCGCTTGTCGGCTTATGGGATTGATGCAAGAGCTGGTACAGTGGCTGCACCACGTCCACATCGTCACTGGAGTGCTTAATCAGATATCCCTGGCCCTCGTTGATAATCAGAGCAAATGGGAGCGTGCCACGTGGCTGATAACGCGGTGCGCCAATGTCCGCAAAACTTGGCGGCATAATGGACATCACCTTGGCGCCAATAACATCGATGACATCCCCAATCTGCAGCATCGCATTGTATTCATCCACACTGGCCTTGGCGCCCCAGCACTTGCAATTGGCAATGTCCCGCTTGGAGTCGCGCAACGTGAAGCTGATCACGCCACGCTTCTCGTTGCTCATTTTGTCGAGAAACACATTTGGCTCCGATTTGGCAATGATTAGCGCAACGGTTGCATAGTTCGTCATCGTCGAATGCATGTTGGCCAGGCGGAAATTTGTCTTTATTCTGTAGCCAATTTCCGTCATTGCAAATCAATAATCAATAAATGCCCAATTATATCCTGGCAAACCGTTATAATTCAATAATTACTTTTCAAATTATAGGTACACACTGACCAGCTGATATTTTCCGTGTTATCGACTGATAACAAAAAATCGATGAGTCAATAATAAATTAAATCAGTTGTTTCAAATTTTATTTATTTTCGTTTTGGTTTTTTTTTTTTGTATTGTATTGTTATTAACGTTTAATTTTTACAATTTGTACATATCTACAACATAAAACGTAGGCGTGCCCCATTTATTGCTGCGGCTATACAATTCGGGAAAATTTGCTTTCTTTCTTTCTTTTTGTTTATCATAGGTTGATTTAGCATTATTTTTTTTCATTCATCCAAGGTACATAATATAGAACTCTAATGCTAAATTTAATATAAAAAATAAATGGATAAGCCAGAGTTTTTTGAATGCTTTCTTTCAAACTAGGCGCAACGCGTTCGACATTTTACTCGGTGCTAGTTGCTCGATGGTGAATACGTTTGCGGCTGAGGAGTACCGTCCTCGGTCTTATTGTTATTGCCCAATATCCAATCCATAAGTATCATTGAGGGCGAACGCATCGATGTTTGTGCTGAATAACAATTAGTCTGAGATATAAGTTCTATATAGAATAATGGAGCATTGTGTGAAACCTACATGGATCCATATCTAGCTGCTGTTGTTGCTGCTGTGGATAAGATGGTGTCGCTGCTGTTGTTGGTGTGACTGCTGCTCCATCTGGTGCAATCGCTATCGCTGCTCCTGCTGCTGATGTCTTAGCCATATCCCTTTGCAGTTGAATCATCTGCTGCAGACGCTGCTCGCGCTCATCGACAATCACCTTGTCCTTGGAATGCTTTACCGTTTGCAGCTCGGCCAATCTGTGAACGAGCATACCCCGAATTCCATTTATACTTATAGTATCTGTCTTTATATTGATCTTCACTATCTTACTTTTGCTTCAGATCACTGCCACTAGCTGCTGTAGAGGCCGATAGATCGCTGCTGCTGCTTCCAATGCTGAATTTGCTGGGACTGCCCGAGGTGGCCGATGAGGACGAACCGGTGGCTGTGGTGTTGGTGGTGCTAGTAGCGTTGACAGTGGCGTTGCCCGTCGCATGTCCTGCACTGCCTGCTGCAAAATGATACAAAATAAATTATATATCGTCATTGCTAATATATATGTATATATATAGATATTATTTAGAAATTTTGGCATTATTCGATTTTAAATTTATTGATCATATTATTACTTACGTTCATCGCTAATGCGACTGCGCTCGGCCTCCAGCTGGCGCAGAGTGTCTGAGAGCTTGAGTTGCAGATGATCACGCTCCTCAAGCAGCTGGACCAGCTCGACGATCATCTCCTCGACCCGCATGTCACGCTGATGGAGCATCATCAACGCATAGTCAAGATCCGCTTTTAGGACGTAGTCTGGCAGCGGCTCCTGGCTGGTGGCACTACCCGTGGACATGGCACCTGCACTAGCGGCAGCAGCAGCAGCAGCTGCAGCTCCAAGCGTATTCTGCAGCCGGAAGGGATCGTATTGTGAGGCGAGACGGGCATATTCCGCTGATCGTATCGCCAGCTGTTCCTTGAGTGTCACAATTTCCATTTCTTGTGCCTCCAATACCTTTTGCATTTTGAGCAGCATCGCGTTGCCATTATCATCATCCACCGTGGTACTGGTGGCGCCCACTTGCTCAGTAGATTCCACATTAGATGCTAGCGATGCTACTTTCGCTGTCAGCTGTTGGATTTGCGCTTCATAGGCAGCCTCACGCTGGGCGAGATGCTCTTGCCAAATGCCCGCAACCTCGCTGCATTTTTGCTCCACAATCGTCTCCCATTGCTTGTTGAGAGCAGTAAGATCGGGTGCTGCTGCTGCAGCTGGTGTGATTGCCTCTGCCTGTGTCTGTACCTGTGCCTGCTGCGATTTACGTAGCTCGGTTATCTCGATATTTTTCATGTCCAGCTCGAGAATGGTCTGTTTCATTCTGTCCTCCAGCTCCAGGCTGGAAAGCACATGATTGTTAAGCACATGCAGCTCCTCCTCCATTTCGGATTTCTCTTGCTGCAGCTGTGCGAAATGCTGTTGCAGTTGTTCTAGCTCACGCTGCAACTTCAGCTTGGCATCTCGATGCTCCTCTTCGCTGGCTGCTTGACAGGCCTTTAATTTCTCCTGCTCCTGTTGATGATGCTCTTCCTGAAGTTGCTTGTTTTGCACGCGCAGCATTTGAAGCTCTTGGTTTTTGGTGAGTATCTCTAGCACGAGCTTCTCGGTTTGATCCTCACGCATCAGCTCCTCGATGCGCTGCTTGAGATGTACTATTTCCGCTTCCTTCTCCTGCAGCAGCACCTGGCTCTCATCACTGGGTGCAGCTGGTTTCAGGTCTGACTCCAGCTGCTTGGCCTTCAGCTCCTCCAGCTCCAGTTCTTTGACTTTCAGCTCCTCCAGTTCCAGTTGCTTGACTTTCAGCTCCTCCAGCTCCAGTTGCTTGACTTTCAGCTCCTCCAGCTCCAGTTGCTTGAGTTTAAGCTCCTCCAGTTGCATAGCATTTACTTCCTCCAACTGCTGGTGCTTTGCTTTCAGCTCCTCAATCTCCAGCTGCGTTGCTTTCAGCTCTTCCAGCTCCAGCTGCTTGACGTTCAACTCCCTTAGTTGTAGATGCAGTTGCTCCGCTTCTGTTTGTGCCCGGTGTACTTGTTGCATCTCCTGCTCCAGCTGCGACTGCAGCTCTTGGCACTCGCTGTTCAAATCCTGATTCTCTGCCTGCAGATTCTCTATTCTAGCCACGGACTCCGGAGATATAGTTGTTCCTGTAGATACAGCTGGTACGGCTCCTGATCCATCTTCGCCCCAGCTCTCGAGCTGTTGCAGCTTCTCTTGAAGCTCACGTATGCGCGTCTGATACATCTGCACATCCATATCCTGGCGCTCCTTCAGCTCCGCCATGCGCTCATTGCCCGCGGTGAGGACATCGATTCGCTTCACTAGCTTCTCCTTCTCGAGGGCATGTTGCTGCAGCAACTCATCCGTTTTCGTTTGACGCGTTTCGTGCAGCTCCAGCTGATGTTTCAGTTCCTCAATGATGGCACCATCCAGATCGTTGTTGTTGCCAACCCGAGATTGATCCTGCTGTTGTTGCTGCTGCTGCTGCTCCTTGCTGCGGTACTCCTTAAGCCGTTTCATAAGCTTCGCAGTTTTCGTGTGCAGCTCAGTCTTCTCGCGCTCCAGCTGTTCAATCTTGGACTGTAGCGCTGCCATTGCAACAGCATCTGCTGAAGGATTAATGACCTGCTGTTGCTGTTGCACTGCTGCTGCTGCTGATGCCCAAGGATCCTCATCCATGTCGACACCCCAGTCTATCTGCTGTTGCTGCTGCTGTTCCTGCTCTTCGGGATGGCAGAGATAAGCCTTCTTTGGTTGGATAAGTGGCTCCACAACGGCCTCTTTCTGTGGCATACCCAGTTCCAGGATGCTCATAGCAGCTGCACCATTCGTCATTGTTTCAACGCCAAAGAACATGTCCAACGTGGGAGCTACGGCCGTTTTCACCGGCACCACCTGTTCCTGTTCCGGGGGTAGTATGAGTCTTTCGATGGCCGTCATTCGTTCCCGCTCTTCGGCAGCGCTGCGCAGTTGCGTCAGGTCCTGTTCCCGCTCGTTAAGCAGCCGTTCCAGCTGCGCACGTTGCTCCTCTTGCTCGGCCAGCGCCTGATTGCGCGCCAACAGTTTCGTCTCCAGCTCCTTGGCATGCTTCTCCAGATCGGACACATTGCGCTGCAGATCTTCAATGGTCGACTCTGCGTTGCTTAAGTCACCCATACCAATCCCCATGCCCATGCTCATATTCTGTGTGCTCACCCTAAGCGGTGGGGCAACAATCTCATCAAAGGGCGATGGCGCCGCTGCTGCATCGCCGCCAAAAAATATCACCGGCGCTGGAGGAGGATTAGTCTGCAACAAAACAAAATAAAAGTGAATACTTTTGGGGAATTGCCAAGGATTGATGAATCCTAATGGATACAATAAACAACAGGCTCAATCAATTGTCGACTTTTTAAACGTACTTCAAACTGCCTTCAAGTATTGTTAGACGACAAGGAACTAATTGATGTCCCTGCCGACTGCAAACTTGTTTCTTTCTCTAACATAACATTTAGCACTGGTTGGCTCTACTTCTCCAGCAGAAGCAGCCCGCTAAACCGATTAGAATACATACCTGCTCCAAGGACTGCCTTTGATTTGATTGCATCATGTTGGGGTTCGGTCGAGACCACGAATACAGCCAATCGTCAGCGGGCTGAGTTTGCACCTGTCCCGGTGCTTGGAATTGTATCGCAGCTGCTGCCGGTTGAGGTTGCTGCTGTTGTTGCTGCTGCTGTTGTTGTGGTTGCTGCTGTTGTTGCAGCTGCTGCTGTTGTTGCTGCTGCTGTTGTTGCTGCTGCTGTTGTTGCTGGTAACGAGCAATCTGTTCGGCCTGATCATCAAGGCGGGTTTGCATTTCGTGAAGCTGCTCGGCGAGTCGCTTGTTCTCCGTCTCTATGTAGACCTGATCGTCCGTTTGATTCTGGCCAAGGGTGTCCAGTTCGGCCAGCTGCTGTTGGAGTGCCTGCAGTTCCTGGTTGTGATTGGCGCAGAGTGAATCGATCTGTGTGCGCAGATTGTCCATTTCGGTTTTATCCTGGAGCGCCTGCATGCGCAACTCCTGTGACTCGAGCACATCCTGCTCGGCGCTGTCCTGCTGTAGTCGCAACAAAATCGCCTCCCTGCTCAACGTCGAACGTTCGCGCTCCACATCGATCAGCTCCTCGTTGAGTCGTTGCAGCTCCTCGTTGCGTGCTTGCAACTGCTCCTGGACCCGTTCCAAATGTTGGGTGAGATCGCGCGTCTCTGCCGCCGCCCGTTCCATGTGCGCGCTTAGATCGCACTCGAGTTCATCCAGTTCGGTAGCCTTGGCTGCCAGCTTGGCATCGTACTGTTGACGCTGACGCAACAGCTCCTGGTTCCGCTGCTGCAGTTGTTGCTGCAGCTCGTGCAGCTCCTGTTCACTGCTGCTATTCAGTTGGTCATGTTCCGCCTGCGCCTGTTGGGCCTGCTGGGCCTGTTGCTTGTGGCGCGCTAGCAGCGTATCGTGGGCCAATTGAAGTGTTGCCATCTGGTCGTGTGCCTCCTCAGCCTCGCTGCCCAACAGCTGCAGTTGACGACATTGGCTCTGCTCCCGCTCCGTCAGCTGGTTGACGCGTTCACGCAGCTCCACCTCGTGTTTGGCCTGTTGGGCGCTCTGGTCTCGTAGCTGTTGTTCCACCAGCAGCAATTGCTCCTGACTGTGCGATTGCTGGGCACTGGCAGCGGCCGCCTGATCCTCGAGTGCAGCGCTCTTCGCCTGCAGGTCGACATTCTGCGTCTCTAGTGATTCGATGTAGGACTGATCCTGCTGCAGCTTGGCCTGAATGCCCTCATGCAGCGTCTCAAGCCGTCCAATGGCCAGCTCAAAGTTTACCTTTTCTGCGGTAAGCTGTTCGTTCTGTTGCCGCAGTGACTGCAGCTGTGTCTGCATCTGTGCCTGCTCCGCTTCGTCCACCTCCTCGGGCTGTTCCTGGAGCCGGGCACGCAGCTCGGCCAGTTCACGCTGCAATCCCTGTATGGTAGCATTGCGATTCTTGATGACCTCCTTGGATTTGTCAAATTTGGTTGATTTCTGCTCCAGCTGGCGAGACAGCTGGTTCGTCTGCTTCTCCATCTGCTGTTCCAGTTCGCTGATCTCCTGGTGCAGTGTCGTATTCGCATGCACCGTATTTTGGAGATCTAATTGCAGCCGCTGCACATCCTCCTTCATGTTGGACAGGGCCGTGAATTTGGACTGCTGCTGGTCCAGCTGATGTCGCAGCTCTTCATGACTTCTCACTTCCTGCTGCAATTGCTGTCGCAACTCCTGCTGCGTGTTTTCTTCCTGCTGCAGTTGCTCTCGCAAGTCATGCTGGGCATTGGCCTCTTGTTGCAATTGCTGTCGCAATTCCATTTGTAAATTTTGCTCCTGTTGCAGTTTCTCTCGCAACTCCAGCTGGATATTCTGTTCCTGTTGCAGTTGCTGCTGAAGTTCCATTACCGTTTGCTGCTCCAGTTCCGATTGTTCGGCGGCGCGCTTCTTCAGATTCAGGGCATACTTTTTAAGCTTGTCGCGCAGCTCCTTGTTGCGCGTCTCACTGTTCTCCAGATCCTGACGGCACTGCTGCAACTCCAGCAGCTTCAGATTCGATTCATGTTCATTCTCGCTGTAGCTTTCGATGAGCTGTTGCTTCTGCTCCGCGACGAGAGCCTGTAGGATGCCCTGCTGCACTTCGAGCGTTGTGATGCGGGATTGCAGCTCGTGCCGCTGACGTTGCTGCTGCTCCATGTGCTTCTCGTGCGCCATTTCGGTGTCGTTCAGCTTCCAATCGTATTCCTCCGCCAGTTGTTGAAATTGCGCCAGCTTCGCACCCTGGCTGGCTATCTGCTGCAGATGCTCCTGCTCGCTGCCACGCTGTTCGTCCAACTGGTTTTGCAGCTGGTCTAGTTCGAGCTGGTGTGCCTGTTCCACATCGAGTTGCTTTTGCTGCAGATCCGTATTGTGCCGCTCCAGCTGCTTGTGAGCCGCTTGTGACGCATGAAGCTCAGCAATTGTCGATTCCAGCTGCATTCGTTCCTGCTTCCGCTTCGCCGTCAACTCTAGCAGCTGCCGCTGCTCGATGGCTTGGGGTGGTTTTTGTTGCTCCACTGCCTCGCAACTATCACGCAGTTCGTTGAGTTCCTCTTCGAGGGCAGCTAAGGCTGATTTCAGCTCCGCATTCTGTGCGGTTAGCTTCTCGTATTCCGCTAATGCTTTGCCATTTGGTGCAGTGACGGCGACAACTGTTTCCACCACCGTGACCGTTTCCACAGCGCTGCTGGCCTCCTTCACCTTGTGCACCAGCTCCGTCAACTGATTGAGCACATTTTTCGCCTCCTTGGCCAGCTTCTTGGAGACATTCAGTTTGGCATTGCGATCGTTGGCTTGGCGATAGGCCTCCAATTCGGAACTGAGCTTGGAGAGCGAACGCTCGCATTTGTCCAGAAGTGGGGCGCCGCCTTCGTCCAAAGCGGCGACCACCTCGGAGGAGCGTTGCATCGAGGTCAGCTCCTGCGAAAGATTCGATTTCTCGCTCAGTTGCAGCGACAAATGTTGCTTATCTTGCTGTAGTTCGTCCAGTTGCGCCTGAAGCGATGCATTCTCCGACTGTAGCTGCTCCATTTTGGCCAGCACCTCGCGCCGTTCGTTTGTGAAGAGTTCGATCTTCTGGAGCAGCTCGATACTCTCGTTGATCTGGACATCTGTTTGGGTCAGCTCACTCACAAAACTGGGCAATTGGATGGTGGGTTCAATGGCAGTGGAGGAAGTGCTAGGATCTGCAACAGCAGCATCATTCCGTTCCGTGTCAGCATCTCCTTCGCTGGCTGGACGCTGGTTGAATTGGCGCTCTGTGGGTCGCTCGACAATCTCAATGGATTCCGCGGAGCTGGAAGAGCTGAGCTTCTCCAGTTTGTCTAGAAGCTCCATGTTTTCGTTGATGTAGTGCGTCAGCTTCTTGTCAAGTTCCTCCTTTTGCGATTGCAATGTGCTAATCTGCTGTTGCTGCTCCTGTGCCTCCGTTTCGAGCTGTTGGACACGCTGCGTCAGCTGCTCCTCCAGCTGCAGTTCGCTCAGCTCGGACACTACACGCGCCGATTCACTGCCTCGCTGCAGTGCCTCCAGTGCTTGCTGTAGCTCCTCCTTTTGCTCCTCGAGCAGGCGTATGGTTTCCGTTTGTCCAGCTGTTTGACTGGATTTGTGTTTGCTACTGCTGTTGCTGCCCAACTCCGTCACCTCTTTCTGCTTCTGCTGCTGCTCCTGTTTTACATCATCTGTTTCGACATGCGCCAATTGCCACTGACCCTTCTCATCCTCGAGCACAGTAATGCGCTGCTGCAGCTGCTCATTCGCGGCATTCAATTGCGCCAGCTGTTGTTGTGCATCCGTGGATTGAATTTTCTGTAGCTGTTTCTCCGCCTGCTTGCATTTGAGCTTCAGCTTGATGTTGCTCTTGTTACACTCATCCAGCTTCTGTTTGAGCTGCTGCAGATCCGTTTGTAGCTGCTCGCTGCCAATGGAATCGCTGGCATCCAAAAAGATTGGCTTGCTCTTGACGCTCTGCGTCAGCTTCTCCTCGAGTACACGCAAATTCACATTGAGCACATTCAGCTCGGTTGTTTTTTCCGCCAGCTGTTCGGCTTGCGCCGCCAGCTCCTTGCGCTGCTCGGCAATGGTAGCCTCCAATTCACTGACCTCAGTGGCTGCCGCATCCTTTGGCTGCGTCACCGGCTGCTGTTCGGCGCTGTTGTTGCGCAGCTCTTGCAGCTGATTTTCCAGCTCCTGCAGCTGCTTGGCTAGCTCCACATTGACCTTGGCATCAGTGGAGACGGCAGCGATAGAAGCATTGTTGGCCTGCTGCTCCAACAGCTGCTCTCTGGCACTGTGCAGCTCCAGTCGTGCTGACTCCAGCATTTCACTGCTGTGCTCCAGCTCGGCGTTACGCTCGCGTAATTGCTCGGCCAGCGGACGCAGTGTCTCCAGCTGTTCGCTCTGCTGCGACAGCGTGCTCTCCAGCTGCTGAATGAGTTGCTCGCTACGCGTCAACTCCTGGCGCATATCGTGCAACTCCTGCTGTAGCTCTTGCTCCTTGCGACTCTGCTTCATCTCGTTGAGCTTCATCTTGTTCTTGAGCAGCTTGAGCCGTCCCTCATCCGTACTTCCCGGCATCTGTTCCAGATCAACAGCCGAATGATGTCGAGCAACTGGCGTCGCCGCCGTCATTGTCGTCAGCTGCGTCAGCGCACGCAGATCGTTCATTGAGGAGCCCAGTTCACCGCTTACGCTCTGCCTCAGACCTGATTTGACGGACTGCAATGATTTGGCCATGTCCCGTTTACGCTGCTCGAGCAGCGCACGATTCTGCTCGGTGCGCTGATTGAGCATTTGCAGTTTCTCACTGCCGCTAAATTCCAGCTGTCCACTGACGCCAGTATGCCTTGAAGGCGTTGAGAAATCCTGCTCCAGCAGCTGCTCCTCAGCAGCATTGTTGTGGGTCTTGAGCATGGTACGTTTGTGGCCCAACGATTTGAGTGATTCCGTTGAATCACTCATGCTGGACATGCGTCGAATGCCAGCATCCTCGGATTTCCTCAAAGCACGCTCACGCAGCGCAGTCAAACGTTCCTGTTTAGGCACAGATATGCAGATGCATATTAGTTAGTATCGGGAGGCTTCTGAGCTGTTGGGATGCGCATTCACTTACCTGTTGTTTGGACAGATTCTCACGCAGGCTGTCCAGGCGTCCCTTGCCGACGCCACCAGTCGTCGCCTGCTGCTAAATGGAGTGAGTTAGCTAATCAAAATCAGAAACAAAAAAATTTCAATCAAATGGTAAAATTTGCTAACCATTATCAGGGATAAATCTGTGATGCTGCTGCTGTCATCCGCATCCTCCGGCTTCGTGTGTTGGCTCAGTTCGGCCATACCGGACATTCAAATGCAAACTAAATTTAACTAACTAAATACAAAAGAAATATTTTATAATAATAGTAAAAATCGCTTGGAGGGACAACAAACAGAAAGAAAGCACTGGACTATCTCCGGTATGGATGTGTCCAATGTCGTCGTCGCGTGTGTTTCGTTAAGTTCGTCGTGCTCCTATCTATCGACATTGACTGCAATGATAGAAGAACATGTCGTTCCAATATAGCATTTTTTAATTCAACATAGAAAGCCTTCTGCTTTCGCTTTAAAATTCTGAGCAGATTTCGTGGCACTGACGTGTGCACTTCTTCATTGTGTGCGTGTGTGTTTCTGTGTGTGCGTATGCGTGTTGTGTGTCTGAATTTGTGAATTTTGGTCACTTGGGTGCAGTTAATTTCAAAGGCTACTCGTTTGGCATAATTTGGTGCAATGTTCATGTGCGTGGACACGTTTTGGATTAAAGTTCATAAAAAAAATATTAAAAAAACACTTACCAACTACAATTAAGCAATGCTAACAACAAAAAACTTGAATACCAGGGCTTCGAAGTCGTTGTTACTGCCCTTGTCTGTAATTGAACACGATAAATGATTATTTATCGAATTGGAACTGTGCGATTGTTCAATATTTAAATTGGAATCGTTCTTTATCGTGAATTAATTAATCAAGATTTATTCCATTATTGTCTTAAATATTGTATAAATAGTAGTTGCAAAAAATACACTGTACTAAAATTAGTTTTGGTGTTATTCGATTTTGTAAATGTCAATATAAATTGAAATAGTGTCAATTGTATCTATCGTACTTATATATTTATATATATAACCTCTTTATTAAAAGAATACGAGTGTATATGAGAATTCGTACAAAATATTAAAAACACAGATTATATTAATTAATTAATTAAATTACGATTCAAATATTTCACTTCTTGGGGCTTAGGAACAATAGTCGTTGCAAGTATCCTCTGGACAACAATACTCAACGATGACCAGATGAATCAGAGGCAGGGATAATGAGATAAGGTGATAGAGATAAGCACACAGGTAACGAACAACTTTAAGTAGGCTGACGCGATATAGAACGGAATGCCATCGGATTAGACATTCCGCACAGCTGTCTTGAGCAAAGCGGCAATATCCTGATGGTTGCCACGAGCAGCATAGTCATCGGGCATGAGTCCGAGCATATCCTTCTTTTCGCTACTGTCCATATAAGGCAGTAGATAATGCACCAGCTCGATAAAACCATGCAGTGCCGCCACATGCAACGCGGTGCGTCCAGATGGATCCGACTGCAGTGCGCCGCGTCAAGCAGCGACGCACAGCTGCTCGCTATCGTCCAGATGCTATGCGGTCAGATTGTCATGATTAGATCCGGACAAATCTGCACAGTATGCCTTCAGATTGCTGATCTTTTTGGTGTCACCCTCGGCAACGGCGGCATTGATCATCGCCGGAAATGGTGTGGCATCCAGTTGATCCAGTTCCTGGGGCGATGACAAATGCAGCGAGCGGGCAACAGCATCGACCAAATCATAGTCATCCATCTTGGGCGCTGCAACGGATGTCAGCTCGCCTCTCAGATTCGATTGCATCATCTGGAAAATGACATTGAGTTTTGGATCAAATCCAAAACAAGTAAGTAAAGCTATCGACGCACCTGCTTTTTGACATCCAGCGACCAGTCGGTCTTTCCAATCACATAGGAGAGCTTGGTAAAGGCCGCCTCGGCGTCATATCGTACCCGGATATAACGCCCGCATCGAAGAGCACTTTGCCTGTGTCATAGATCTTGGCAACAGAGCCATGCGGGCACTGGGTGCAATTGATGATGATAACACCGCGTTTGGCGGCCGCCTTCAGCTCATTGATTAGGTCCGTGCGGTTGGAGGGCATGTTGCCCGAGCCAAACGATTGGAGTACAACGCCTTGCATAGGCGGCGCCAGAAATGCACGAAATATGGCCAGCGAAATGCCTGGAAAGATGCGCAACAGCCCAACATTCTCGTCCATATGCAAATGGACACCGAAACTCTTCACGCTGCACGGACGAAAGATCAGGCGATAATCTACATTCACATTGATGCCAATCTTTGCCAGCGGCGGCATATTTGGTGAATCGAACGCATCCAGCGAATTGCAGTTGACTTTTATAGTTCGATTGCCGCGGAACAGCTTATTTCCAAAGAAGATGCACACCTCGGGTATTACATAGTTACCAGCGATAATCAATGCCGATGTAAAGTTATCCTTGCCATCCGTGCGCGTCTCAAAAATGGGCAGCTGTGAGCCCGTTATGATCACCGTTTTGCCCAGGTTTTTAAGCATAAAGGAAAGCGCCGATGCCGTATATATATATATCCGTGCCATGCAGCACCACGAAGCCATCAAAATTATTGTACGATTGCTGCAAAAGGAACAGATCTGATTAATTCTGGAGAACCTACTCCTACCTCTGAGCTAAGATTATGTGATTGGATAATTAACTGATATAGATAACAACTTCACCGCGTAATCCCGTTGAGAAATTACAGCTTAAATCTATTCAAATTATCGACATTTTCACCAAAATTTAATATTTTGACAACTATCAAATATATAAAAAGGAATTAATTTTTTTTTTAATAATAGCAACTGATAACAATAAGTAATACCATCTGATAACAGGTGCTTCAGAACAGGGTAGGTGTAGCCAAGAAATGGCTGAAGGAGGTTTCTAGTAATATATCCTCCAAGCAAAATAATCTCTCAAAAGTTTTACATTTTTGTACTTAATTTCAAAAGCTTCTGAAGTGTTATTTTTAAATTGCATCGATTTTCTAATATGGCGCTTCCTATTTATTTTACTAAATATTTTGAATATCCGAAAAAACGATTGTAATTGTAATTAATGGCTGTTCGACAATTAAATGGAATATTTATCTATTGACCATGCTGGAGAATGTTTAATCAATTTTGATGTCACTACTCACGTATATATCCTTGGCAATGCGCACCCAATCTTGCATGGTCATGTTGCTGGAGTCGAGGAGCGGATCATATTCGGTCACTTGGTAGAGGACGCGTCTGTCCTCGCCCTGGACATATGGTAGCACCAGCGGCGCCATTGAAGCACCGGCGCCAAAGCGACGCTGTCCATATTCCTCATCATGGATATTCGGATAATTGCGGATGAGGCGCACAAAAGACTTGGGAATCGGCTCAAGCACTACAAAAAAAAACATAAAAAGGAAAAAAGAGATCAGAATGATGGAGGAGAGTTGATAGATGAGAGGGGTAGGTGAAGCATTGCAATACCGTTGTTCTTGTTGCGCATCATGCCAATGGTGCCACCAGTATAAATGACCAGGACACGTGCCTCCTTCACGTCCTGGGCCATCAGGTTGCCATCGCTCTGATTGCGTCTCATTGCAGCATTTTGTGTGCCTGTTGCCATTTTCAATAGATTCGGTTGCATTGTGGGAGACGTAGGTATACAAATTATTGCCTGCTCCATGGAAACGTTGCGACTGTTCAACATAAGCATTATCGGTTCGTTGTTGGAACCGCTGCTGTTCGTTGCTTGAAGTATCATGACATCATCAGCATATAAAGTGCACTTTTCTAGTGAACATAATCTAAAGTAGTTACGTGCTTAACAATAAAAATATAATTATACCCTGACCCATTAAAAATGGGTAAGAAGGGTATAATGCTATTGTGCAAATGTATGTAACAGGCAGAAGGAAGCATCTCCGACGCCACAAAGTATATATATTCTTGATCAGGACCAACTGTCGAGTCGATATAGCCATGTTCGTCTGTCCGTCCGTCAGTCTGTATGAACACGCAGATCTTACAGACTATAAGAGCTAGAGACTATAGGTTCTCGTATACCAGGCGCAGATCAAGCTTGCGTTATTTTATCGATGACTGTCTCCATTTATCGAATATTGATATGTTAAATTTCCGATAGCAATAAATGCCACAAATGCAAAATCTTCTAATTAGTGCATAAAATTCATATTAATACTATTGATCAACTGTCAAAATTCGTGAAGATCCGATAAGAAACACCCAAGTTATAGTCGAAAATGTATTCTCATGTTGATCTCATTTCGATCAGCAGCCGCAAGCATTTTCTGTATGCATAAATATGCGAGCGCATGTGTGAGAAAGAGATGGCATGATAATCGACGCGAGCGTCAATATTCTTTTGTGTGTATTGTGCAGAGCCCCGCTACCAGCGACTGTGTGTTTCACGTGTTTGTCGGCAGAGGGCGCTTGCAGAGCTGCTCGCATTTAAGTGAAAATCTTTTTAAAGGGGAATTTGCCAATCATAATAGAATATATTTAATAACTGGGTTCAGGGTATATCGTAGTCGAGTTCACTCGACAGCACTCTTAGTTGATTTTTCTTGGAAATCGTATTTTCTAATGCGAAGACAACATGTACAGTGGCTTATAGCTTATTTGGACCACTGCCTAGCAAAATTTTTACGTTATGTAGAAAAGTACCTCAATTTATGGTCAAAGCGTATTTGGACTAGTTACATTATGCACACCTGGGTGCCATAAAACCTGGATTTTTTACGTAAGGTTGTTTAGTTTTTGTATAAATAGACCAACACTTCGTAGTCAGTTTAATTATACCCTGCATCTCGGGTGCAGCCAAAAAGGACTATGGGCAAACGGACTACTATTGATCAACGGAATCTCATCTTGGAACACTACAAAATCGGATATTTACATCGCCAAATAACTGAAATGTTCAGAGTGGCACCAAACAAGATTTTCACCGAGCAGGAGGATCACCAGGGTCATTAGGAAAATAAGGAAAAATTCTAAGCAATCGACTCCAAAACTGACCAACAGGTGCAGGATGAAATGGGGAAAAAGTGCAGTGTGGAAACTGTGCGCCTGGTTCTGCGCAACCATGACTTTAATGCCCGTGTACCACGGAAGGAGCCTTTTATAAGCGCGAGAAATAAAAGGACCAGGATGACGTTCGCCAAATCCCACTTGGACAAGGATTTGGAGTTCTGAAACAGTCCATCTTTGCAGATGAGTCCAAATTCAGTATTATTGGCTAGGACGGACGGAATTATGTGTGTCGACAGTCCAATACTGAGCTGAATCCGAAAAATAGTCAAGCACGGCGTAGGAAGTATCATGGGATGGGCATGTATCTCGGCAGCCGGCGTCGGGAATTTGGTTTTCATTGAAACAACAATGGACAAGAATGTGTACCTCAATATATTATAGGAAAATTTACTCCAAAGTGCCAAGAAGCTAGGAATCCGACGTACTTTCCGGTTCTAGCAGAACAACGGAATTGTACAGTCCTGGCTTATCTGGAACTGCTCCCAAATGATAATTCGTCGTTCTCCTATCTATCGACATTGACTGCAATGATAGAAGAACATGTCGCTTTAAAATTCTGAGCAGATTTCGTGGCACTGACGTGTGCACTTCTTCATTGTGTGCGTGTGTGTTTCTGTGTGTGCGCATGCGTGTTGTGTGTCTCTATGTGAATTTTGGTCACTTAGGTGCAGTTAATTTCAAAGGCTACTCGTTTGACATAGTTTGGTGCAATGTTCATGTGCGTGGACATGTTTTGTATTAAAGTTCATACAAAAAAATAAAAAAGATCACTTACCAACTACAATTAAGCAATGCTTACAACAAACAAATAAAAGTGCTGAAGTCGACTGAACTCGACTACGATATACCCTGAACCCAGTTATTAAATATATTTTATTATTATTGGCAAATTGCCCTTTAAAAAAATTTCCACTAAAATGCGAGCAGCTTTGGAAGCAAGAATGGTAACTGTCCAGCTGTCCGACTCAACAACAGGGTCATACCTCATGAGAACCATATTCGCTACCTGGGTTTGTACCTGGACAGGAAACTTACATGGGCAAAACTTAACTGGATGCTGAAGCCATCTAGCAAACTGAGCATGAGCTCCATGGACACGTTGCGAGTGTTCAACTTCAGCTTTATCGGTTCGTTTTTCGAACCGCTCCTGTGTCCATTGCTTGAAGTACCATGACATCATCAGCAAATATAGTAAACTTTTCAATTAGTGAAAATAATCAATGCGTAAACAATAAACAATAATCATGCGAAACAATAAAAAAAATATACATTTTTTTCTTGGAATTCGTATTTTCTAATTGGACCAGTGCCTACCAAAACTTCTAACTGCTTGCCATAAACTAATTATACGAAACAATAAAAATATATTATTATACTCTGAACCCATTAAAAATGGGTGAAAATGGTATAATGGTATTGTGCAAATGTATGTAACAGGCAGAAGGAAGCATCTCCGATCCCACAAAGTATATCTATTCTTGATCAGGATCAACAGTGGAGTCGATATAGCAATATTCGTCTGTCCGTCCGTCCGTCTGTACGAACACGCAGATCTTACAGACTATAAGAGCTAGAGACTTCCTATTTGGAATATAGGTTCTCGTATACCAGGCGCAGATCACGCTTGCGTTATTTTATCGATGACTGTCTCCATTTATCGAATATCGATATATTAAATTTCCGATAGCAATAAATGCCACAATTTTAAAGGCAAAATATACAACCTCTTTATTGAAATAATACGAGTGTATATGAAAATTCGTACAAAATATTAAAAGCACAGAATATATTAATTAATTAATTAAATTACGATTCAAATATTTCACTTCTTGGGGCTTAGGAACAATAGTCGTTGCAAGTATCCTCTGGACAACAATACTCAACGATGACCAGATGAATCAGAGGCAGGGATAATGAGATAAGGTGATAGAGATAAGCACACAGGTAACGAACAACTTTAAGTAGGCTGACGCGATATAGAACGGAATGCCATCGGATTAGACATTCCGCACAGCTGTCTTGAGCAAAGCGGCAATATCCTGATGGTTGCCACGAGCAGCATAGTCCTCGGGCATGAGTCCGAGCATATCCTTCTTTTCGCTACTGTCCATAAAAGGCAGTAGATAATGCACCAGCTCGATAAAGCCATGCAGTGCCGCCACATGCAACGCGGTGCGTCCAGATGGATCCGACTGTGACAAATCCGCCCCCGCAAGCTGATACAATTGGATGCGCTGCAGTGCGCCGCTTGAAGCAGCGGTGCACAGCTGCTCGCCAACGGACAGATCCAATGCGGTCAGATTGTCATTAGATACGGATGTCAGCTCGCCTCTCAGATGCGATTGCATCATCTGGAAAATGACATTGAGTTTTGGATCAAATCCAAAACAAGTAAGTAAAGCTATCGACGCACCTGCTTTTTGACATCCAGCGACCAGTCGGTCTTTCCAATCACATAGGAGAGCTTGGTAAAGGCCGCCTCGGGCGTCATATCGTACCCGGGTATAACTCCCGCATCGAAGAGCACTTTGCCTGTGTCATAGATCTTGGCAACAGAGCCATGCGGGCACTGGGTGCAATTGATGATGATAACACCGCGTTTGGCGGCCGCCTTCAGCTCATCGATTAGGTCCGTGCGGTTGGAGGGCATGTTGCCCGAGCCAAACGGTTGGAGTACAACGCCTTGCATAGGCGGCGCCAGAAATGCACGAAATATGGCCAGCGAAATGCCTGGAAAGATGCGCAACAGCCCAACATTCTCGTCCATATGCAAATGGACACCGAAACTCTTCACGCTGCACGGACGAAAGATCAGGCGATAATCTACATTCACATTGATGCCAATCTTTGCCAGCGGCGGCATATTTGGTGAATCGAACGCATCCAGCGAATTGCAGTTGACTTTTATAGTTCGATTGCCGCGGAACAGCTTATTTCCAAAGAAGATGCACACCTCGGGTATTACATAGTTACCAGCGATAATCAATGCCGATGTAAAGTTATCCTTGCCATCCGTGCGCGTCTCAAAAATGGGCAGCTGTGAGCCCGTTATGATCACCGTTTTGCCCAGGTTTTTAAGCATAAAGGAAAGCGCCGATGCCGTATAAGCCATCAAAGCCATCAAAGTTATTGTACGATTGCTGCAAAAGGAACAGATCTGATTAATCCTGGAGAACCTACTCCTACCTCTGAGCTAAGATTATGTGATTGGATAATTAACTGATATAGATAACAACTTCACCGCGTAATCCCGTTGAGAAATTACAGCTTTAATCTATTCAAATTATCGACATTTTCACCAAAATTTAATATTTTGACAACTATCAAATATATAAAAAGGAATTAATTTTTTTTTTAATAATAGCAACTGATAACAATAAGTAATACCATCTGATAACAGGTGCTTCAGAACAGGGTAGGTGTAGCCAAGAAATGGCTGAAGGAGGTTTCTAGTAATATATCCTCCAAGCAAAATAATCTCTCAAAAGTTTTACATTTTTGTACTTAATTTCAAAAGCTTCTGAAGTGTTATTTTTAAATTGCATCGATTTTCTAATATGGCGCTTCCTATTTATTTTACTAAATATTTTGAATATCCGAAAAAACGATTGTAATTGTAATTAATGGCTGTTCGACAATTAAATGGAATATTTATCTATTGACCATGCTGGAGAATGTTTAATCAATTTTGATGTCATTACTCACGTATATATCCTTGGCAATGCGCACCCAATCTTGCATGGTCATGTTGCTGGAGTCGAGGAGCGGATCATATTCGGTCACTTGGTAGAGGACGCGTCTGTCCTCGCCCTGGACATATGGTAGCACCAGCGGCGCCTTTGAAGCACCGGCGCCAAAGCGACGCTGTCCATATTCCTCATCATGGATATTCGGATAATTGCGGATGAGGCGCTCAAAAGAGTTGAGAATCGGCTCAAGCACTACAAAAAAAAAACATATAAAGGAAAAAAGAGATCAGAATGATGGAGGAGAGTTGATAGATGAGAGGGGTAGGTGAAGCATTGCAATACCGTTGTTCTGGTTGCGCATCATGCCAATTGTGCCACCAGTATAAATGACCAGGACACGTGCCTCCTTCACGTCCTGGGCCATCAGGTTGCCATCGCTCTGATTGCGTCTCATTGCAGCATTTTGTGTGCCTGTTGCCATTTTCAATAGATTCGGTTGCATTGTGGGAGACGTAGGTATACAAATTATTGCCTGCTCCATGGAAACGTTGCGACTGTTCAACATAAGCATTATCGGTTCGTTGTTGGAACCGCTGCTGTTCGTTGCTTGAAGTATCATGACATAATCAGCAAATGCACTATCACTTGTCTAGTGAAAATAATCTATGCGTTTTAATGCAGTTACCTCCTTAGCGAGGAGGGTAAAAAGGGTATAATGGTATTGAGCAAATGTATGTAACAGGCAGAAGGAAGCATCTCCGACGCCACAAAGTATATATATTCTTGATCAGGACCAACTGTCGAGTCGATATAGCCATGTTCGTCTGTCCGTCCGTCCGTCTGTATGAACACGCAGATCTTACAGACTATAAGAGCTAGAGACTATAGGTTCTCGTATACCAGGCGCAGATCAAGCTTGCGTTATTTTATCGATGACTGTCTCCATTTATCGAATATTGATATGTTAAATTTCCGATAGCAATAAATGCCACAAATGCAAAATCTTCTAATTAGTGCATAAAATGCATATTAATACTATTGATCAACTGTCAAAATTTCGTGAAGATCCGATAAGAAACACCCAAGTTATAGTCGAAAATGTATTCTCATGTTGATCTCATTTCGATCAGCAGCCGCAAGCATTTTCTGTATGCATAAATATGCGAGCGCATGTGTGAGAAAGAGATGGCATGATAATCGACGCGAGCGTCAATATTCTTTTGTGTGTATTGTGCAGAGCCCCGCTACCAGCGATTGTGTGTTTCACGTGTTTGTCGGCAGAGGGCGCTTGCAGAGCTGCTCGCATTTAAGTGAAAATCTTTTTAAAGGGGAATTTGCCAATCATAATAGAATATATTTAATAACTGGGTTCAGGGTATATCGTAGTCGAGTTCACTCGACTACAGCACTCTTAGTTGATTTTTCTTGGAAATCGTATTTTCTAATGCGAAGACAACATGTACAGTGGCTTATAGCTTATTTGGACCACTGCCTAGCAAAATTTTTAAGTTATGTAGAAAAGTACCTCAATTTATGGTCAAAGCGTATTTGGACTAGTTACATTATGCACACCTGGGTGCCATAAAACCTGGATTTTTTACGTAAGGTTGTTTAGTTTTTGTATAAATAGACCAACACTTCGTAGTCAGTTTAATTATACCCTGCATCTCGGGTGCAGCCAAAAAGGACTATGGGCAAACGGACTACTATTGATCAACGGAATCTCATCTTGGAACACTACAAAATCGGATATTTACATCGCCAAATAACTGAAATGTTCAGAGTGGCACCAAACAAGATTTTCACCGAGCAGGAGGATCACCAGGGTCATTAGGAAAATAAGGGAAAATCCTAAGCAATCGACTCCAAAACTGACCAACAGGTGCAGGATGAAATGGGGAAAAAGTGCAGTGTGGAAACTGTGCGCCTGGTTCTGCGCAACCATGACTTTAATGCCCGTGTACCACGGAAGGAGCCTTTTATAAGCGCGAGAAATAAAAGGACCAGGATGACGTTCGCCAAATCCCACTTGGACAAGGATTTGGAGTTCTGAAACAGTCCATCTTTGCAGATGAGTCCAAATTCAGTATTATTGGCTAGGACGGACGGAATTATGTGTGTCGACAGTCCAATACTGAGCTGAATCCGAAAAATAGTCAAGCACGGCGTAGGAAGTATCATGGGATGGGCATGTATATCGGCAGCCGGCGTCGGGAATTTGGTTTTCATTGAAACAACAATGGACAAGAATGTGTACCTCAATATATTATAGGAAAATTTACTCCAAAGTGCCAAGAAGCTAGGAATCCGACGTACTTTCCGGTTCTAGCAGAACAACGGAATTGTACAGTCCTGGCTTATCTGGAACTGCTCCCAAATGATAATTCGTCGTTCTCCTATCTATCGACATTGACTGCAATGATAGAAGAACATGTCGCTTTAAAATTCTGAGCAGATTTCGTGGCACTGACGTGTGCACTTCTTCATTGTGTGCGTGTGTGTTTCTGTGTGTGCGCATGCGTGTTGTGTGTCTCTATGTGAATTTTGGTCACTTAGGTGCAGTTAATTTCAAAGGCTACTCGTTTGACATAGTTTGGTGCAATGTTCATGTGCGTGGACATGTTTTGCATTAAAGTTCATACAAAAAAATAAAAAAGATCACTTACCAACTACAATTAAGCAATGCTTACAACAAACAAGTAAAAGTGCTGAAGTCGAGTGAACTCGACTACGATATACCCTGAACCCAGTTATTAAATATACTTTATTATTATTGGCAAATTGCCTTTTAAAAGGATTTCCACTAAAATGCGAGCAGCTTTGGAAGCAAGAATGGTAACTGTCCAGCTGTCCGACTCAACAACAGGGTCATACCTCATGAGAACCATATTCGCTACCTGGGTTTGTACCTGGACAGGAAACTTACATGGCGCAAACACATTCAGATCACGGACGCAGTGTGTAGTTCCAAAAGGGCAAAACTTAACTGGATGCTGAAGCCATCTAGCAAACTGAGCATGAGCTCCATGGACACGTTGCGAGTGTTCAACTTCAGCTTTATCGGTTCGTTTTTGGAACCGCTCCTGTGTCCATTGCTTGAAGTACCACGACATCATCAGCAAATATAGTGCACTTTTCTAGTGAAAATAATCTATGCGTTTTAATGTAGTTACCTGCTTAACAATAAAAATATATTTATACCTTGAACCCATTAAAAATGGGTAAAAAGGGTATAATGGTATTGTGCAAATGTATGTAACAGGCAGAAGGAAGCATCTCCGATCCCACAAAGTATATCTATTCTTGATCAGGATCAACAGTGGAGTCGATATAGCAATATTCGTCTGTCCGTCCGTCCGTCTGTACGAACACGCAGATCTTACAGACTATAAGAGCTAGAGACTTCCTATTTGGAATATAGGTTCTCGTATACCAGGCGCAGATCACGCTTGCGTTATTTTATCGATGACTGTCTCCATTTATCGAATATCGATATATTAAATTTCCGATAGCAATAAATGCCACAATTTTAAAGGCAAAATATACAACCTCTTTATTGAAATAATACGAGTGTATATGAAAATTCGTACAAAATATTAAAAGCACAGAATATATTAACGAACAACTTTAAGTAGGCTGACGCGATATAGAACGGAATGCCATCGGATTAGACATTCCGCACAGCTGTCTTGAGCAAAGCGGCAATATCCTGATGGTTGCCACGAGCAGCATAGTCCTCGGGCATGAGTCCGAGCATATCCTTCTTTTCGCTACTGTCCATAAAAGGCAGTAGATAATGCACCAGCTCGATAAAGCCATGCAGTGCCGCCACATGCAACGCGGTGCGTCCAGATGGATCCGACTGTGACAAATCCGCCCCCGCAAGCTGATACGATTGGATGCGCTGCAGTGCGCCGCTTGAAGCAGCGGTGCACAGCTGCTCGCCAACGGACAGATCCAATGCGGTCACATTGTCATTAGATACGGATGTCAGCTCGCCTCTCAGATGCGATTGCATCATCTGGAAAATGACATTGAGTTTTGGATCAAATCCAAAACAAGTAAGTAAAGCTATCGACGCACCTGCTTTTTGACATCCAGCGACCAGTCGGTCTTTCCAATCACATAGGAGAGCTTGGTAAAGGCCGCCTCGGGCGTCATATCGTACCCGGGTATAACTCCCGCATCGAAGAGCACTTTGCCTGTGTCATAGATCTTGGCAACAGAGCCATGCGGGCACTGGGTGCAATTGATGATGATAACACCGCGTTTGGCGGCCGCCTTCAGCTCATCGATTAGGTCCGTGCGGTTGGAGGGCATGTTGCCCGAGCCAAACGATTGGAGTACAACGCCTTGCATAGGCGGCGCCAGAAATGCACGAAATATGGCCAGCGAAATGCCTGGAAAGATGCGCAACAGCCCAACATTCTCGTCCATATGCAAATGGACACCGAAACTCTTCACGCTGCACGGACGAAAGATCAGGCGATAATCTACATTCACATTGATGCCAATCTTTGCCAGCGGCGGCATATTTGGTGAATCGAACGCATCCAGCGAATTGCAGTTGACTTTTATAGTTCGATTGCCGCGGAACAGCTTATTTCCAAAGAAGATGCACACCTCGGGTATTACATAGTTACCAGCGATAATCAATGCCGATGTAAAGTTATCCTTGCCATCCGTGCGCGTCTCAAAAATGGGCAGCTGTGAGCCCGTTATGATCACCGTTTTGCCCAGGTTTTTAAGCATAAAGGAAAGCGCCGATGCCGTATACGATAACGTATCCGTGCCATGCAGCACCACGAAGCCATCAAAGTTATTGTACGATTGCTGCAAAAGGAACAGATCTGATTAATTCTGGAGAACCTACTCCTACCTCTGAGCTAAGATTATGTGATTGGATAATTAACTGATATAGATAACAACTTAACCGCGTAATCCCGTTGAGAAATTACAGCTTTAATCTATTCAAATTATCGACATTTTCACCAAAATTTAATATTTTGACAACTATCAAATATATAAAAAGGAATTAATTTTTTTTTTAATAATAGCAACTGATAACAATAAGTAATACCATCTGATAACAGGTGCTTCAGAACAGGGTAGGTGTAGCCAAGAAATGGCTGAAGGAGGTTTCTAGTAATATATCCTCCAAGCAAAATAATCTCTCAAAAGTTTTACATTTTTGTACTTAATTTCAAAAGCTTCTGAAGTGTTATTTTTAAATTGCATCGATTTTCTAATATGGCGCTTCCTATTTATTTTACTAAATATTTTGAATATCCGAAAAAACGATTGTAATTGTAATTAATGGCTGTTCGACAATTAAATGGAATATTTATCTATTGACCATGCTGGAGAATGTTTAATCAATTTTGATGTCATTACTCACGTATATATCCTTGGCAATGCGCACCCAATCTTGCATGGTCATGTTGCTGGAGTCGAGGAGCGGATCATATTCGGTCACTTGGTAGAGGACGCGTCTGTCCTCGCCCTGGACATATGGTAGCACCAGCGGCGCCTTTGAAGCACCGGCGCCAAAGCGACGCTGTCCATATTCCTCATCATGGATATTCGGATAATTGCGGATGAGGCGCTCAAAAGAGTTGGGAATCGGCTCAAGCACTACAAAAAAAAAACATATAAAGGAAAAAAGAGATCAGAATGATGGAGGAGAGTTGATAGATGAGAGGGGTAGGTGAAGCATTGCAATACCGTTGTTCTTGTTGCGCATCATGCCAATTGTGCCACCAGTATAAATAACCAGGACACGTGCCTCCTTCACGTCCTGGGCCATCAGGTTGCCATCGCTCTGATTGCGTCTCATTGCAGCATTTTGTGTGCCTGTTGCCATTTTCAATAGATTCGGTTGCATTGTGGGAGACGTAGGTATACAAATTATTGCCTGCTCCATGGACACGTTGCGACTGTTCAACATAAGCATTATCGGTTCGTTTTTGGAACCGCTGCTGCTTCCGTTGCTTGAAGTATCATGACATTATCAGCAAATATAGTGCACTTTTCTAGTGAAAATAATCTAATGTAGTTACGTGCTTAACAATAAAAATATATTTATACCCTGACCCATTAAAAATGGGTAAGAAGGGTATAATGCTATTGTGCAAATGTATGTAACAGGCAGAAGGAAGCATCTCCGACGCCACAAAGTATATATATTCTTGATCAGGACCAACTGTCGAGTCGATATAGCCATGTTCGTCTGTCCGTCCGTCCGTCTGTATGAACACGCAGATCTTACAGACTATAAGAGCTAGAGACTATAGGTTCTCGTATACCAGGCGCAGATCAAGCTTGCGTTATTTTATCGATGACTGTCTCCATTTATCGAATATTGATATGTTAAATTTCCGATAGCAATAAATGCCACAAATGCAAAATCTTCTAATTAGTGCATAAAATGCATATTAATACTATTGATCAACTGTCAAAATTTCGTGAAGATCCGATAAGAAACACCCAAGTTATAGTCGAAAATGTATTCTCATGTTGATCTCATTTCGATCAGCAGCCGCAAGCATTTTCTGTATGCATAAATATGCGAGCGCATGTGTGAGAAAGAGATGGCATGATAATCGACGCGAGCGTCAATATTCTTTTGTGTGTATTGTGCAGAGCCCCGCTACCAGCGATTGTGTGTTTCACGTGTTTGTCGGCAGAGGGCGCTTGCAGAGCTGCTCGCATTTAAGTGAAAATCTTTTTAAAGGGGAATTTGCCAATCATAATAGAATATATTTAATAACTGGGTTCAGGGTATATCGTAGTCGAGTTCACTCGACAGCACTCTTAGTTGATTTTTCTTGGAAATCGTATTTTCTAATGCGAAGACAACATGTACAGTGGCTTATAGCTTATTTGGACCACTGCCTAGCAAAATTTTTAAGTTATGTAGAAAAGTACCTCAATTTATGGTCAAAGCGTATTTGGACTAGTTACATTATGCACACCTGGGTGCCATAAAACCTGGATTTTTTACGTAAGGTTGTTTAGTTTTTGTATAAATAGACCAACACTTCGTAGTCAGTTTAATTATATCCTGCATCTCGGGTGCAGCCAAAAAGGACTATGGGCAAACGGACTACTATTGATCAACGGAATCTCATCCTGGAACACTACAAAATCGGATATTTACATCGCCAAATAGCTGAATATCGGATAGAGGACAAAGGCAGAGTGGCACCAAACAAAATTTTCACCGAGCAGGAGGATCACCAGGGTCATTAGGAAAATAAGGAAAAATTCTAAGCAATCGACTCCAAAACTGACCAACAGGTGCAGGATGAAATGGGGAAAAAGTGCAGTATGGAAACTGTGCGCCTGGTTCTGCGCAACCATGACTTTAATGCCCGTGTACCACGGAAGGAGCCTTTTATAAGCGCGAAATATAAAAGGACCAGGATGACGTTCGCCAAATCCCACTTGGACAAGGATTTGGAGTTCTGAAACAGTCATCTTTGCAGATGAGTCCAAATTCAGTATTATTGGCTAGGACGGACGGAATTATGTGTGTCGACAGTCCAATACTGAGCTGAATCCGAAAAATAGTCAAGCACGGCGTAGGAAGTATCATGGGATGGGCATGTATATCGGCAGCCGGCGTCGGGAATTTGGTTTTCATTGAAACAACAATGGACAAGAATGTGTACCTCAATATATTATAGGAAAATTTACTCCAAAGTGCCAAGAAGCTAGGAATCCGACGTACTTTCCGGTTCTAGCAGAACAACGGAATTGTACAGTCCTGGCTTATCTGGAACTGCTCCCAAATGATAATTCGTCGTTCTCCTATCTATCGACATTGACTGCAATGATAGAAGAACATGTCGTTCCAATATAGCATTTTTAATTCAACATAGAAAGCCTTCTGCTTTCGCTTTAAAATTCTGAGCAGATTTCGTGGCACTGACGTGTGCACTTCTTCATTGTGTGCGTGTGTGTTTCTGTGTGTGCGCATGCGTGTTGTGTGTCTCTATGTGAATTTTGGTCACTTGGGTGCAGTTAATTTCAAAGGCTACTCGTTTGACATAGTTTGGTGCAATGTTCATGTGCGTGGACATGTTTTGCATTAAAGTTCATACAAAAAAATAAAAAAGATCACTTACCAACTACAATTAAGCAATGCTTACAACAAACAAGTAAAAGTGCTGAAGTCGAGTGAACTCGACTACGATATACCCTGAACCCAGTTATTAAATATACTTTATTATTATTGGCAAATTGCCTTTTAAAAGGATTTCCACTAAAATGCGAGCAGCTTTGGAAGCAAGAATGGTAACTGTCCAGCTGTCCGACTCAACAACAGGGTCATACCTCATGAGAACCATATTCGCTACCTGGGTTTGTACCTGGACAGGAAACTTACATGGCGCAAACACATTCAGATCACGGACGCAGTGTGTAGTTCCAAAAGGGCAAAACTTAACTGGATGCTGAAGCCATCTAGCAAACTGAGCATGAGCTCCATGGACACGTTGCGAGTGTTCAACTTCAGCTTTATCGGTTCGTTTTTGGAACCGCTCCTGTGTCCATTGCTTGAAGTACCACGACATCATCAGCAAATATAGTGCACTTTTCTAGTGAAAATAATCTATGCGTTTTAATGTAGTTACCTGCTTAACAATAAAAATATATTTATACCTTGAACCCATTAAAAATGGGTAAAAAGGGTATAATGGTATTGTGCAAATGTATGTAACAGGCAGAAGGAAGCATCTCCGATCCCACAAAGTATATCTATTCTTGATCAGGATCAACAGTGGAGTCGATATAGCAATATTCGTCTGTCCGTCCGTCCGTCTGTACGAACACGCAGATCTTACAGACTATAAGAGCTAGAGACTTCCTATTTGGAATATAGGTTCTCGTATACCAGGCGCAGATCACGCTTGCGTTATTTTATCGATGACTGTTTCCATTTATCGAATATCGATATATTAAATTTCCGATAGCAATAAATGCAGGCATATCCTTCTTTTCGCTACTGTCCATAAAAGGCAGTAGATATTGCACCAGCTCGATAAAGCCATGCAGTGCCGCCACATGCAACGCGGTGCGTCCAGATGGATCCGACTGTGACAAATCCGCCCCCGCAAGCTGATACGATTGGATGCGCTGCAGTGCGCCGCTTGAACAGCTGCTCGCCAACGGACAGATCCAATGCGGTCAGATTGTCATTAGATACGGATGTCAGCTCGCCTCTCAGATGCGATTGCATCATCTGGAAAATGACATTGAGTTTTGGATCAAATCCAAAACAAGTAAGTAAAGCTATCGACGCACCTGCTTTTTGACATCCAGCGACCAGTCGGTCTTTCCAATCACATAGGAGAGCTTGGTAAAGGCCGCCTCGGCGTCATATCGTACCCGGATATAACGCCCGCATCGAAGAGCACTTTGCCTGTGTCATAGATCTTGGCAACAGAGCCATGCGGGCACTGGGTGCAATTGATGATGATAACACCGCGTTTGGCGGCCGCCTTCAGCTCATTGATTAGGTCCGTGCGGTTGGAGGGCATGTTGCCCGAGCCAAACGATTGGAGTACAACGCCTTGCATAGGCGGCGCCAGAAATGCACGAAATATGGCCAGCGAAATGCCTGGAAAGATGCGCAACAGCCCAACATTCTCGTCCATATGCAAATGGACACCGAAACTCTTCACGCTGCACGGACGAAAGATCAGGCGATAATCTACATTCACATTGATGCCAATCTTTGCCAGCGGCGGCATATTTGGTGAATCGAACGCATCCAGCGAATTGCAGTTGACTTTTATAGTTCGATTGCCGCGGAACAGCTTATTTCCAAAGAAGATGCACACCTCGGGTATTACATAGTTACCAGCGATAATCAATGCCGATGTAAAGTTATCCTTGCCATCCGTGCGCGTGTCAAAAATGGGCAGCTGTGAGCCCGTTATGATCACCGTTTTGCCCAGGTTTTTAAGCATAAAGTAAAGCGCCGATGCCGTATATATATATATCCGTGCCATGCAGCACCACGAAGCCATCAAAATTATTGTACGATTGCTGCAAAAGGAACAGATCTGATTAATCCTGGAGAACCTACTCCTACCTCTGAGCTAAGATTATGTGATTGGATAATTAACTGATATAGATAACAACTTCACCGCGTAATCCCGTTGAGAAATTACAGCTTTAATCTATTCAAATTATCGACATTTTCACCAAAATTTAATATTTTGACAACTATCAAATATATAAAAAGGAATTAATTTTTTTTTAATAATAGCAACTGATAACAATAAGTAATACCACCTTATAACAGGTGCTTCAGAAGAGGGTAGGTGTAGCCAAGAAATGGCTGAAGGAGGTTTCTAGTAATCCTCCAAGCAAAATAATCTCTCAAAAGTTTTTCATTTTTGTACTTAATTTCAAAAGCTTCTGAAGTGTTATTTTTAAATTGCATCGATTTTCTAATATGACGCTTCCTATTTATTTTACTAAATATTTTGAATATCCGAAAAAACGATTGTAATTGTAATTAATGGCTGTTCGACAATTAAATGGAATATTTATCTATTGACCGTGCTGGAGAATGTTTAATCAATTTTGATGTCATTACTCACGTATATATCCTTGGCAATGCGCACCCAATCTTGCATGGTCATGTTGCTGGAGTCGAGGAGCGGATCATATTCGGTCACTTGGTAGAGGACGCGTCTGTCCTCGCCCTGGACATATGGTAGCACCAGCGGCGCCTTTGAAGCACCGGCGCCAAAGCGACGCTGTCCATATTCCTCATCATGGATATTCGGATAATTGCGGATGAGGCGCACAAAAGACTTGGGAATCGGCTCAAGCACTACAAAAAAAAACATAAAAAGGAAAAAAGAGATCAGAATGATGGAGGAGAGTTGATAGATGAGAGGGGTAGGTGAAGCATTGCAATACCGTTGTTCTTGTTGCGCATCATGCCAATGGTGCCACCAGTATAAATGACCAGGACACGTGCCTCCTTCACGTCCTGGGCCATCAGGTTGCCATCGCTCTGATTGCGTCTCATTGCAGCATTTTGTGTGCCTGTTGCCATTTTCAATAGATTCGGTTGCATTGTGGGAGACGTAGGTATACAAATTATTGCCTGCTCCATGGACACGTTGCGAGTGTTCAACTTCAGCTTTATCGGTTCGTTTTTGAAACCGCTCCTGTGTCCATTGCTTGAAGTACCACGACATCATCAGCAAATATAGTGCACTTTTCTATTAGTGAAAATAATCAATGCGTAAACAATAAACAATAATCATGCGAAACAATAAAAAAAATATATATTTTTTTCTTGGAATTCGTATTTTCTAATTGGACCAGTGCCTACCAAAACTTCTAACTGCTTGCCATAAACTAATTATACGAAACAATAAAAATATATTTATACCCTGAACCCATAAAAAATGGGTAAAAAGGGTATAATGGTTTTAAGCAAATGTATGTAACAGGCAGAAGGAAGCATCTCCGACGCCACAAAGTATATATATTCTTGATCAGGACCAACTGTCAAGTCGATATAGCCATGTTCGTCTGTCCGTCCGTCCGTCTGTATGAACACGCAGATTTTACAGACTATAAGAGCTAGAGACTTAAAATTTGGAATAAAGGTTCTCGTATATCAGGCGCAGATCAAGCTTGCGTTATTTTATTGATGACTGTCTCCATTTATCGATAATTGTTTGCGCTATCAGCTTTTTGATAGCTTTATTGTTATTAAAACACAACGTTTCACGAAAATAGTTTATATTTATTTGAATCTATTAAGACTAGAAGCCAATGCTTAGTCTTTAAAGAACGATAGAGTTTATTTGAATATATTAAGACTAGAAGCCAATGCTTAGTCTTTCAACAACGATAGAGTTTAATTAGCACGATTAGTTTATTCTAACTCAGAAAACCAATTGATTAGCTGCAGCAGCCGGCGATCAGCGAGCGCCCTTTGTCGATGACGAGAGAGAGAGAGCGCTGCACAACGAGAGCGCGGAACAAAGAGAGCGCTGTTAACGCTGGCTGCTGCCGCTCAAGCTGCACTTAACATTTACATATTTTCTGCTGCCGCCAACAATAATTGATATGTTAAATTTCCGATAGCAATAAATGCCACAAATGCAAAATCTTCTAATAAGTGCATAAAATGCATATTAATACTATTGATCAATTTCGTGAAGATCCGATAAGAAACACCCAAGTTATAATCGAAAATGTATTCTCATGTTGATTTCATTAATATCAGCAGCCGCAAGCATTTTCTGTATGCATAAATATGCGAGCGCATGTGTGAGAAAGAGATGGCATGATAATCGACGCGAGCGTCAATATTCTTTTGTGTGTATTGTGCAGAGCCCCGCTACCAGCGATTGTGTGTTTCACGTGTTTGTCGGCAGAGGGCGCTTGCAGAGCTGCTCGCATTTAAGTGAAAATCTTTTTAAAGGGGAATTTGCCAATCATAATAGAATATATTTAATAACTGGGTTCAGGGTATATCGTAGTCGAGCTCACTCGACTACAGCAGGAACTGTGCGATTGTTCAATATTTAAATTGGAATCGTTCTTTATCGTGAATTAATTAATCAAGATGTATTCCATTATTGTCTTAAATATTGTATAAATAGTAGTTGCAAAAAATACACTGTACTAAAATTAGTTTTGGTGTTATTCGATTTTGTAAATGTCAATATAAATTGAAATAGTGTCAATTGTATCTATCGTACTTATATATTTATATATAAAACACAGATTATATTAATTAATTAATTAAATTACGATTCAAATATTTCACTTCTTGGGGCTTAGGAACAATAGTCGTTGCAAGTATCCTCTGGACAACAATACTCAACGATGACCAGATGAATCAGAGGCAGGGATAATGAGATAAGGTGATAGAGATAAATACACAGGTAACGAACAACTTTAAGTAGGCTGACGCGATATAGAACGGAATGCCATCGGATTAGACATTCCGCACAGCTGTCTTGAGCAAAGCGACAATATCCTGATGGTTGCCACGAGCAGCATAGTCATCGGGCATGAGTCCGAGCATATCCTTCTTTTCGCTACTGTCCATATAAGGCAGTAGATAATGCACCAGCTCGATAAAACCATGCAGTGCCGCCACATGCAACGCGGTGCGTCCAGATGGATCCGACTGTGACAAATCCGCCCCCGCAAGCTGATACGATTGGATGCGCTGCAGTGCGCCGCGTGAAGCAGCGGCGCAGAGCTGCTCGCCAACGGCACGAGAGGAGCCGGTCAAATGGGCGCCACAACTGATTAGCAACTGGATGATCTCATGGTTATCCATGGACACAGCCTCCTGCAGTGGCGTCCGATCATACCGATCCCGTATATGCACCGAGACGCCATTCTTGAGTAAGAATCGCACAATCCGCATATCGCCCATCTGGCAGGCCAGATGCAATGCGGTCCGATTGTCATGATTAGATCCGGACAAATCGGCACCGTATGCTTTCAGATTGCTGATCTTTTTGATGTCACCCTCGGCAACAGCGGCATTGATCATTGCCGGAAATAGTGTGGCACCCAGTTGATCCAGTTCCTGTGGCGATGACAAATGCAGCGAGCGGGCAACAGCATCGACCAAATCATAGTCATCCATCTTGGGCGCTGCAACGGATGTCAGCTCGACTCTCAGATGCGATTGCATCATCTGGAAAATGACATTGAGTTTTGGATCAAATCCAAAACAAGTAAGTAAAGCTATCGACGCACCTGCTTTTTGACATCCAGCGACCAGTCGGTCTTTCCAATCACATAGGAGAGCTTGGTAAAGGCCGCCTCGGCGTCATATCGTACCCGGATATAACGCCCGCATCGAAGAGCACTTTGCCTGTGTCATAGATCTTGGCAACAGAGCCATGCGGGCACTGGGTGCAATTGATGATGATAACACCGCGTTTGGCGGCCGCCTTCAGCTCATTGATTAGGTCCGTGCGGTTGGAGGGCATGTTGCCCGAGCCAAACGATTGGAGTACAAGGCCTTGCATAGGCGGCGCCAGAAATGCACGAAATATGGCCAGCGAAATGCCTGGAAAGATGCGCAACAGCCCAACATTCTCGTCCATATGCAAATGGACACCGAAACTCTTCACGCTGCACGGACGAAAGATCAGGCGATAATCTACATTCACATTGATGCCAATCTTTGCCAGCGGCGGCATATTTGGTGAATCGAACGCATCCAGCGAATTGCAGTTGACTTTTATAGTTCGATTGCCGCGGAACAGCTTATTTCCAAAGAAGATGCACACCTCGGGTATTACATAGTTACCAGCGATAATCAATGCCGATGTAAAGTTATCCTTGCCATCCGTGCGCGTCTCAAAAATGGGCAGCTGTGAGCCCGTTATGATCACCGTTTTGCCCAGGTTTTTAAGCATAAAGTAAAGCGCCGATGCCGTATATATATATATCCGTGCCATGCAGCACCACGAAGCCATCAAAATTATTGTACGATTGCTGCAAAAGGAACAGATCTGATTAATCCTGGAGAACCTACTCCTACCTCTGAGCTAAGATTATGTGATTGGAGAATTAACTGATATAGATAACAACTTCACCGCGTAATCCCGTTGAGAAATTACAGCTTAAATCTATTCAAATTATCGACATTTTCACCAAAATTTAATATTTTGACAACTATCAAATATATAAAAAGGAATTAATTTTTTTTTTAATAATAGCAACTGATAACAATAAGTAATACCATCTGATAACAGGTGCTTCAGAACAGGGTAGGTGTAGCCAAGAAATGGCTGAAGGAGGTTTCTAGTAATATATCCTCCAAGCAAAATAATCTCTCAAAAGTTGTACATTTTTGTACTTGATTTCAAAAGCTTCTGAAGTGTTATTTTTAAATTGCATCGATTTTCTAATATGGCGCTTCCTATTTATTTTACTAAATATTTTGAATATCCGAAAAACGATTGTAATTGTAATTAATGGCTGTTCGACAATTAAATGGAATATTTATCTATTGACCGTGCTGGAGAATGTTTAATCAATTTTGATGTCATTACTCACGTATATATCCTTGGCAATGCGCACCCAATCTTGCATGGTCATGTTGCTGGAGTCGAGGAGCGGATCATATTCGGTCACTTGGTAGAGGACGCGTCTGTCCTCGCCCTGGACATATGGTAGCACCAGCGGCGCCATTGAAGCACCGGCGCCAAAGCGACGCTGTCCATATTCCTCATCATGGATATTCGGATAATTGCGGATGAGGCGCACAAAAGACTTGGGAATCGGCTCAAGCACTACAAAAAAAAACATATAAAGGAAAAAAGAGATCAGAATGATGGAGGAGAGTTGATAGATGAGAGGGGTAGGTGAAGCATTGCAATACCGTTGTTCTTGTTGCGCATCATGCCAATGGTGCCACCAGTATAAATGACCAGGACACGTGCCTCCTTCACGTCCTGGGCCATCAGGTTGCCATCGCTCTGATTGCGTCTCATTGCAGCATTTTGTGTGCCTGTTGCCATTTTCAATAGATTCGGTTGCATTGTGGGAGACGTAGGTATACAAATTATTGCCTGCTCCATGGAAACGTTGCGACTGTTCAACAGCTTTATCGGTTCGTTTTTGGAACCGCTGCTGCTTCCGTTGCTTGAAGTATCATGACATCATCAGCAAATATAGTGCACTTTTCTATTAGTGAAAATAATCAATGCGTAAACAATAAACAATAATCATGCGAAACAATAAAAATATATTTTTTTTTCTTGGAATTCGTATTTTCTAATTGGACCAGTGCCTACCAAAACTTCTAACTGCTTGCCATAAACTAATTATACGAAACAATAAAAATATATTTATACCCTGAACCCATAAAAAATGGGTAAAAAGGGTATAATGGTTTTAAGCAAATGTATGTAACAGGCAGAAGGAAGCATCTCCGACGCCACAAAGTATATATATTCTTGATCAGGACCAACTGTCAAGTCGATATAGCCATGTTCGTCTGTCCGTCCGTCCGTCTGTATGAACACGCAGATTTTACAGACTATAAGAGCTAGAGACTTCAAATTTGGAATAAATGTTCTCGTATATCAGGCGCAGATCAAGCTTGCGTTATTTTATCGATGACTGTCTCCATTTATCGATAATTGTTTGCGCTATCAGCTTTTTGATAGCTTTATTGTTATTAAAACACAACGTTTCACGAAAATAGTTTATATTTATTTGAATCTATTAAGACTAGAAGCCAATGCTTAGTCTTTAAAGAACGATAGAGTTTATTTGAATATATTAAGACTAGAAGCCAATGCTTAGTCTTTCAACAACGATAGAGTTTAATTAGCACGATTAGTTTATTCTAACTCAGAAAACCAATTGATTAGCTGCAGCAGCCGGCGATCAGCGAGCGCCCTTTGTCGATGACGAGAGAGAGAGAGCGCTGCACAACGAGAGCGCGGAACAAAGAGAGCGCTGTTAACGCTGGCTGCTGCCGCTCAAGCTGCACTTAACATTTACATATTTTCTGCTGCCGCCAACAATAATTGATATGTTAAATTTCCGATAGCAATAAATGCCACAAATGCAAAATCTTCTAATAAGTGCATAAAATGCATATTAATACTATTGATCAATTTCGTGAAGATCCGATAAGAAACACCCAAGTTATAATCGAAAATGTATTCTCATGTTGATTTCATTAATATCAGCAGCCGCAAGCATTTTCTGTATGCATAAATATGCGAGCGCATGTGTGAGAAAGAGATGGCATGATAATCGACGCGAGCGTCAATATTCTTTTGTGTGTATTGTGCAGAGCCCCGCTACCAGCGATTGTGTGTTTCACGTGTTTGTCGGCAGAGGGCGCTTGCAGAGCTGCTCGCATTTAAGTGAAAATCTTTTTAAAGGGGAATTTGCCAATCATAATAGAATATATTTAATAACTGGGTTCAGGGTATATCGTAGTCGAGCTCACTCGACTACAGCAGGAACTGTGCGATTGTTCAATATTTAAATTGGAATCGTTCTTTATCGTGAATTAATTAATCAAGATGTATTCCATTATTGTCTTAAATATTGTATAACTAGTAGTTGCAAAAAATACACTGTACTAAAATTAGTTTTGGTGTTATTCGATTTTGTAAATGTCAATATAAATTGAAATAGTGTCAATTGTATCTATCGTACTTATATATTTATATATAAAACACAGATTATATTAATTAATTAATTAAATTACGATTCAAATATTTCACTTCTTGGGGCTTAGGAACAATAGTCGTTGCAAGTATCCTCAGGACAACAATACTCAACGATGACCAGATGAATCAGAGGCAGGGATAATGAGATAAGGTGATAGAGATAAATACACAGGTAACGAACAACTTTAAGTAGGCTGACGCGATATAGAACGGAATGCCATCGGATTAGACATTCCGCACAGCTGTCTTGAGCAAAGCGACAATATCCTGATGGTTGCCACGAGCAGCATAGTCATCGGGCATGAGTCCGAGCATATCCTTCTTTTCGCTACTGTCCATATAAGGCAGTAGATAATGCACCAGCTCGATAAAACCATGCAGTGCCGCCACATGCAACGCGGTGCGTCCAGATGGATCCGACTGTGACAAATCCGCCCCCGCAAGCTGATACGATTGGATGCGCTGCAGTGCGCCGCGTGAAGCAGCGGCGCAGAGCTGCTCGCCAACGGCACGAGAGGAGCCGGTCAAATGGGCGCCACAACTGATTAGCAACTGGATGATCTCATGGTTATCCATGGACACAGCCTCCTGCAGTGGCGTCCGATCATACCGATCCCGTATATGCACCGAGACGCCATTCTTGAGTAAGAATCGCACAATCCGCATATCGCCCATCTGGCAGGCCAGATGCAATGCGGTCCGATTGTCATGATTAGATCCGGACAAATCGGCACCGTATGCTTTCAGATTGCTGATCTTTTTGATGTCACCCTCGGCAACAGCGGCATTGATCATTGCCGGAAATAGTGTGGCACCCAGTTGATCCAGTTCCTGTGGCGATGACAAATGCAGCGAGCGGGCAACAGCATCGACCAAATCATAGTCATCCATCTTGGGCGCTGCAACGGATGTCAGCTCGCCTCTCAGATTCGATTGCATCATCTGGAAAATGACATTGAATTTTGGATCAAATCCAAAACAAGTAAAGCTATCGACGCACCTGCTTTTTGACATCCAGCGACCAGTCGGTCTTTCCAATTACATAGGAGAGCTTGGTAAGGGCCGCTTCGGGCGTCATATCGTACCCGGGTATAACTCCCGCATCGAAGAGCACTTTGCCTGTGTCATAGATCTCGGCAACAGAGCCATTCGGGCACTGGGTGCAATTGATTATGATAACACCGCGTTTGGCGGCCGCCTTCAGCTCATCGATTAGGTCCGTGCGGTTGGAGGGCATGTTGCCCGAGCCAAACGATTGGAGTACAACGCCTTGCATAGGCGGCGCAAGAAATGCACAAAATGTGGCCAGCGAAATGCTGGGAAAGATGCGCAACAGCCCAACATTCTCGTCCATATGCAAATGGACACCGAAGCGCTCCAAGCTGCACGGACGAAAGATCAGGCGATAATCTACATTCACATTGATGCCAATCTTTGCCAGCGGCGGCATATTTGGTGAATCGAACGCATCCAGCGAATTGCAGTTGACTTTTATAGTTCGATTGCCGCGGAACAGCTTATTTCCAAAGAAGATGCACACCTCGGGTATTACATAGTTACCAGCGATAATCAATGCCGATGTAAAGTTATCCTTGCCATCCGTGCGCGTCTCAAAAATGGGCAGCTGTGAGCCCGTTATGATCACCGTTTTGCCCAGGTTCTCAAGCATAAAGGAAAGCGCCGATGCCGTATACGATAACGTATCCGTGCCATGCAGCACCACGAAGCCATCAAAGAACTCGTACGATTGCTGCAAAAGGAACAGATCTGATTAATCCTGGAGAACCTACTCCTACCTCTGAGCTAAGATTATGTGATTGGATAATTAACTGATATAGATAACAACTTCACCGCGTAATCCCGTTGAGAAATTACAGCTTAAATCTATTCAAATTATCGACATTTTCACCAAAATTTAATATTTTGACAACTATCAAATATATAAAAAGGAATTAATTTTTTTTTTAATAATAGCAACTGATAACAATAAGTAATACCACCTTATAACAGGTGCTTCAGAACAGGGTAGGTGTAGCCAAGAAATGGCTGAAGGAGGTTTCTAGTAATATATCCTCCAAGCAAAATAATCTCTCAAAAGTTTTACATTTTTGTACTTAATTTCAAAAGCTTCTGAAGTGTTATTTTTAAATTGCATCGATTTTCTAATATGGCGCTTCCTATTTATTTTACTAAATATTTTGAATATCCGAAAAAACGATTGTAATTGTAATTAATGGCTGTTCGACAATTAAATGGAATATTTATCTATTGACCATGTTGGAGAATATTTAAGCAATTTTGATGTCATTACTCACGTATATATCCTTGGCAATGCGCGCCCAATCTTGCATGGTCATGTTGCTGGAGTCGAGGAGCGGATCATATTCGGTCACTTGGTAGAGGACGCGTCTGTCCTCGCCCTGGACATACGGTAGCACCAGCGGCGCCATTGAAGCACCGGCGCCAAAGCGACGCTGTCCATATTGCTCATCATGGATATTCGGATAATTGCGGATGAGGCGCACCAAAGCGTTCGGAATCGGCGCAAGCACTAAAAAAAAAAAAAATAAGGGAAAAAAGGGATCAGAACGATAAAGGAGAGTTGATAGATGAGAGCGGTAGGTGAAGCATTGCAATACCGTTGTTCTTGTTGCGCATCATGCCAATGGTGCCGCCCGTATAAATGACCCGTACACGTGCCTCCTTCACGTCCTGGGCCATCAGGTTGCCATCGCTGTGATTGCGTCTCATTGCAGCATTTTGTGTGCCGGTTGCCATTTTCAATAGATTCGGTTGCGTTGTGGGAGACGGCGGTACACCAATTATTGCCTGATCCATGGACACGTTGCGAATGTTCAACATCAGCTTTATCGGCTCCGTGTTGGAACCGCTGCTGATACAGCTGCTGCTCTGATTTTCTACAGAATTGTTCACGTTACTTGACATCATCAGCAAATATTCTGCACTTATTTATTATTGTAAATAATCACTGTGTTTTATTATAATAACATAGAAACAATAAAAAATATATATTTTTCTTGGAAATCGTATTTTCTAATGTGTGTGTGTGTCTGGAAGTGTGAAGCAGGTGTTTATTTAAGCACGGCGAAAAACGGCACAGAATTGTCGTCAATAGACAGGTAGGTGGTTAAAGACGGGGCCAGGCCCACTGGCGACAGCCATGCAAATTAAAAAGCCAATATCTGATCTCGATATAATTTATCTCATATATATATATATATATCAATATTTATTTATATATATATATATATATTTGTGTGTGATTTACTCGGTATAATGCGTTGCTGTTGCTAGTTAGAAAAACACACACAGCTGTTTGGCCAACAGCACCGAACTGTCTGGCAGCGCTGTCTCTTTCTAACCACGGAAGACACTTGAGTTTAGTACAAGTGTACATATGTACCTAAAACTCATACATTGCAGTTTCGGGTGTTATGATGCTGTCAACGTAATATTAATATCGCATTACCATTTTAATAAATTAAATGCATTGATTGTTATTAAGATATTAATTTTTTTATTACTTTTATTAAAAATTTTACACTTGTGCGGTTTTCGGTGTAACTGAATTTATCTAAGTGGCAACGGCGCTGGCTGGTCACACAGCGTTTGAGTTAGTTGGTGTGCAACTTGGCTAAAAGTGTAGACTGGAATCAGAAATGGAATGTGGTGATTTGAATACTGGACTGTTGTACAAAATGTAACGGTCTCTAAGCTGACACAACTCTACAAAAGTAGAGCAGTCAACGCCCCCACCCATGTCAGTGTCATCGGCCCTTGGCCAACATTTAACCAGCAAGCAGTTGCTGCTGTCTGCCACATAAAATACCGTCTGTCTAATGACAATTTCAATGGTGCCCATAATCGGCCTTAGTGTAAGCTCCTGAACTCCACAACTCTGCAACTCTGCAATTTAAATTGCAATTTGAGAAGTATTTAAATGCAACAATGCAGCTGCTTCCTTTTGTGCTCATCATTCAGATGCATAATGTTGCTATTACTTTTGCATGCCACATAAGCGAATTGATATGTTTTGAGTGGGAGTCACGATTATTTGCAAATAATAATTCAGTGCTACGGCTGTGTGTGACACACATCTGTTTTGATTTCATATAAAATTGTATAAATATAAATAGTTCTTAAATCGATTAATTAAGTACTGATCTACAATATTGTTATCGCCCAACTCTCTCTCTCGCTCACTAGGTTCTTTCTTTTGTGTTAAACGTATTTAATCTCAAGTGACAGTCATTTGCCTTCTTTTTTTTTATCGCTGCGTCTACTTCTGCTGCTGCGAGCGAGCGGGTGAGTGAGTTAATGTGTGAGCGAGAGAGTAAGTGAAGGGCTTGCACTCATGCCTGAAGAAGTTGAGCACTTTGATGGCAAAGTGTGCGGAGTGCAAGCAGTGCAGAAGCATTACACACACACACACAGTCGCATACACAACTCAAAGGGAGCCAAAGAAATGTGGCCACATTGTATTGGTAGCGCATTGTTAGCGGATGCAAATGCATATAATGATGTTGATGTTGTTGGTGTTCTTCATCTTCTTGGTGATGATGACAATAATGATGAAGTGGCTGGCAAATGTGACAGTTACAGGAAGAAAAACCGCGTCCCTAGGCGAAGCTAACGAACAACAATGAAAATATTTGTAATAATGGCGCCAGTGACAACAACAACAGCAATAACAACGACCACAATAATATGCAGAGTGCTATAGTGGTGTAGAGTGACCGACTAAATAAATACCCTGCAGTCAGCTGATTACTTATAATCATGAATATGTTAACTTTTATTTATCATTATTATTATTATTATTATTATTATTATTATTATTATTATTATTATTGCTATTATTATTATTATTAATATTATTATTAATATTATTATTATTATTATTATTATTATTTTTATTATTATTATTATTATTATTATTATTATTATTATTATTATTATTATTATTATTATTATTTTTATTATGCAATATGTAATATCCTCCGACCTTTAAATTCTTCGCTTTGGTATGAAACCATATTTCCTTTCTATATTTTGGCTTGAAATGGTTGACAAATATTAATATTTAAATGGATTCGAATACTGATCAAGAGTAAATATATCTTCTATGGGTTGAGATATATTTGCCACATACGTTAGCCAAACGCCTATTATATGCTGCTTGCTAACTTTTTTTGGATACAGGGTATCGAAAGCAGCATCAACGTCAACGTCAGCCCATGACAATGACAGTGCAAATAACGTGTCGGCAAAATAACTTCCGAGCATAGTCGCCGCCATGTCTCAGCATCCACCGTTAACTACCCCTCCCCCTAACGTCCTGCCCCCTCCCATCCCCTTCAAATACATCTCCACACAGTCTTCTGGTCTTATAATAATTTCTGACTTACACAACACGACGCGCTCTCTCTTGTTATTTGTCTCAGACTCTGTGTTGCACGTATTCTCAAGTGGATTGAACTGTAATTAAAATGGCGCACTTGAAAGTAGGCAATGGCGCACAAAAAATCTGTGCGACGCCTAAAAGAAGTCAACTAAAAATTTAAGAGAGACGACTTTTGATGGGCAGCATCCGTTTAAAGCCAATGCGATGTCGAATGTGTGTGAATGAGAGAGAGCGGAAGAGAGCGATGTGTGTGTGTATATATATATTTACAGCTACTAAACTGTAATCGAGCCACACACCGGAAGTTGAAATGACTTGAAAGTTTATTGCATTTGCTGCCAACGTTGTCGTCCTGGCTGCTATTGCTGCTATTGTTGTTGCTGTGGCTGCTGTGCATTCTGCAGCCAAACGCTTGACTGCTCTTGGCGTCATCGTTGTTGCCGCTGTCGGTGTCGCTGTCGTTGTCGGAAGTGGCACGGCAGTCAATTGGAGCCAGTTGCACAGATTCAGCGACGCCAGCAAAGCGGCGATTGTGAAATTGAATAAGCCCAGAGAAAACAAGCCGAACAAACCAAACCAAAGCAGACGATTTCAGACCTGTTTCAACCAGACAAAGGCTTCAACAGCCAGCAGCCAGCAACCAAGCCTGTAACCAAACAAAACTCTATGGAGTTAAGTTCCAGTCGCGAGCTGCAAAACTAAATCCCAAAACGACACGACACACAAATTTATGGCGTCTTTGCAGTCAGCCAAAGCAGCAGGCAAAAGGGATCTGATCTGTTTTAGAGTTGGAATTTTTTGCGTGACATGAAACACATCCGACTAATTTTTGAAAAATTATTGGAACAGAAAAAAAAATCACAAAAAAAAAGTAATGAGCAGGAAAAATTACTCATTGTTTATCTGTTTATTCAGTTGATTTCTTATATCATCATGCGACTATGATGACGTTAAAAACTAATGTACTAATCAGAACTTTGCACTTAATTTTTAAAAAATGCTGTATAAATCCTTAAGTCAAGTTGAAAATACTTATTGCAATCCATAAGTATTTTTAAACGAAGATTAATACTTCTATTCAAGACATGATTGATTTTGCAAAAGTACAAGTTGAAAAATCTCAATGCAAGCTATAATCCTTATAAATTCAATATTAAAACTTTCGTTCAAGGGTTGATTGGATCTTGGATAAGCACAAAATAACGAAGAATATACCAAGCTTTTCCATTGGAATTTGACATATTTTCAACTAAATATTTCCCCAGTTGAAATTATTCGGGCTTATCTCCGTAAGTATGTGGAACATACACAAACGAACATACGCGTGTATATATATATAAATAGGTGTGTGTGTGCTTTGTGCATTTACATTCCTGCGTTCGTATTTGTTCTGACTGGCTGCCAGTTGGGGCAGTGCATCCATCCTTCAAACGTTTTACTGCTCATAAAAATCCATTAAATTATTCAAATTGCATAGCAAAACACTTTTGCAAGACGATGTCTACGTCGACGTCAACATTGGCGCTTGCCACGCCTCGCTGAGATTTTGGGGATGTACCGCTGGCAAATTCTTGTTTGATTTTCTTCGTTTTATTTTTCCACATTTATTTTTTGTTAGCATCTGCATTTGCCTTTTTATTTTTTTCGGCATTCATTTTGCCATTTTTTATGCGTTGACTGCTAAAAATAAAAGGTTGTCGGCCGGCAGCTATCCAGCGCAGTGAGGCATGCAATAACATACACTCAAACATACACACACACGCATATATATCCACACCATAAGCAACACACACTCATCTACCCACATGGCTGAACTTTCAGTTTGCATTGAGACGCTGATGCTCGCTTGCGACTTTTAATGCTTATGTTAGAGTGCATATGCGTGTGTGAGTGTGTGTATGTGAGTGAGTGTGTAAGTAATATAAGTAAAGCACAGTGGGGCGTAACCCCAACGCACACAGTGCGTGCCTGCAAACACAACATGTAATGCAACTTGTTAATACTTTGCAAGTCCACAAGGAATAGATAACACATGAAATTGAATTGATAGAAGCAATAAATATATGCATTCAAAAATATTTATATATAAATATATATGGTATGAATTTTCGTTGAAGTGTACAAGTTAAAAGCACCTAAGACAACGTATGAAGCTTTAAAAGTAAATTTCAAAATCTTTTTACTGGTGCACAAAACTAACTTAGGTACCCTTAAAGTATCTGTATTTTGACAAAGAATTGTGTGTCCAAATTGAAGTGTAGTATTTATTTAGATACTAAGTCTTAATCAAACAACATTTTGTATTCTCTAATCGGTGATGATTATTCGACAGAGTTCTAGTATCAAAAAGTTCTGCAAATTTTATTGTTGAGCTTCATACCTATTTACTAGGCATTGTGTATTTTCCTTATAAGCCTTTTAACTGTATTGCGATTTCTTTATATGTATTAGTAGAAGAGAGCATTTTTCATCATGATGATCTGGCTTGCCAAATACATTGTTGAGCTTGAGAGACTTTTACGCGGTATTCACTGAACATGCAGCATGCAATTCACAATATATATACACTATAGCAACCGATCTATTCAGAATAAAAATGGGTATATGTTTGTGTGTTATAATTTGGTTTAACACGTTTCTCGCGATGTCTGAGCCTTGAAAAAAATCACCCTGAAAATCGAAAATCGACTAAAATGCAAATCGCTCTGAAAATTTGAGTTCTGATTTTGCTAAATAAAAAAAAGGTACGCTTAGGAAAAGAAAAAATTTGTTTTTTTTTTAGAAAGACACAGTCATCCACAAGTCTGTCAAATATACTTTCTTAATAATAAGGTGAGTTACGCTTGAGGCCAAAAAACTCCGAAGAATATAAATTATTTTCAACTAAAACCAAATTTTTAGTTTCGAATAAATTTTTTTTGTTCAATTTACATAGTGAATTCTGTCCAAGCGGGTTCGCTCCGTTATCCTCATTCTCATCTTCCGCCCGTATGCCAGCCAGCCTACTTACATATTTACGTTTTGGTGATCAGTTTGGCGTCCGCATTACGTAATTTTCTCAACGCATTACGTGGCATACGTAATTACGGCAGTGTGTGCGTGCTTCCATTTACGTCTATCTATGTGTGCATGTAGATGTGTCAGTCTGTGTGTCTGTGAATATGTGTGTGTGTGTTTGTGTGAGTACTCTCTGAACGTGTGTGTGTGTGTTTGTGTGAGTTTTGGGCGTTATTTCAAGGGCGCGGTGCGGCAATCAACGGCACTTTGTTTCCAGCTGTAAACTGCTTTTACCTCTGCCGCTGCCGCTGCTGCTGCTTCTTCTTTTTCGTTTTATTTTTAAAATTTAATTTTTATTTTTGGTATGCTGACTGGTGGGCATGTCTGTGCATTTGGCATAATGATAAAAACCAACAAGCGCCAAAGTGCACAAAGTGAAACGGAACGCAAAATCCAAAATGAAAATGTTCCCAGAAAAGTTCGCTTGCGTTTTCTTCACCTATTTTTTTTTTATTTTATTTTCTTTGCTTTTTTTTCTTTTTATTTTTGTGTGTTCTTCATGAAAAATGCAAACCAAAAGTCATTGCGGCATATGCATGTCTCTCTGTGTGTGTGGGTGTGTGTGGAATGGTAGTGTGAGTGCACGATGGAGGCTCATATTATGCAAGTTTGTATGTATGTGTGTGTGTATGCATGTTTATAGCCCAACGGGTGCGATTACTGTGCTATGTGCATTATGCATAGAACAATACGAGCTCTTTGAGTGTGTCGGTGTGTAAATATTAGCTAAAAATGCTTAGCATAAGATGGCCCTGTTACTTGGAGGCCATTTCTGGAAAAGTGTTTCTGTTTCTGCTACTTTGTAATAGTAAATTTGGTAACATCAGCTTTGTTATCAAATCAGCTGAAAACCAGCATTTCTATGCCATACTTGCTAATCTAACAATTTGTAAAGTGTAAACATGTTCATCTATTTTTGAGGACATTTTAAAATGAGTCTTTTTAAATATTACATTATTTGTTTACAATAGACTATAAGTCTAACCAGCACATTTTTTGTCGATTTGAAAAGTTTATTGGTCATCGAACGAAGTGTTTGCTGCACCTGCGAACAAATAACTTTGGACATTCATACGGACTAATTTGGATGTTGATCAAGAATGTATATACTTATGCAGGTTCGGCGTATAAAAAAATACAACTTGTAATATTTAAATTGTGTATTTATCTTATGGGTGGAAAAATGCACAAGCCAAACTTACAAAAGTATTCCCCGTCAAGTTCTGCAGACTTGTGGCAGCCACAAAATAGCCACACGCTATTGTATTGAGTACATGTATGTACATCTATGCTTGTTAATTTGTCAACTGCAATTAATAAAAAAAAAATAGGGTGTCATTTGGGGCATGTGTTACAGCGATTGACCGCAACGACATGCAACGTTGCTGTTCGCAGTATTTGCTGAATTTTAATTAATTTTTAATTAAGTGTATATGTGTATATGCATATGCGTGGGTATGTTTTTGTGTGTGTGCCTGGCTTATATATGAACCTCTGAAAGGCTTTCCGTTTTGTGATTCGCTTCGTGCTAACTTTCTGATTGCTGTCAACCTGACATGCTCCAACGCATATCGATACATTTTTGGAGACAACACAAAACCATATACACACACCCACATACAGACACACATAACCACGCACACACACAAAGAAAGCGGAAAATGATGAATCACTGCCAAATGAACATGTTGTGTGTGTGAACGTCAACGTCGCTTGCAGGCGCTTAGCAAAGTGGAATTGATGTGGATGGGGAATTTTAAACATTGAGCAGAGGCTATCAAATAATTTCATCACGCACAATCCAAATTGTTGCTGCTGTTGTCGACTGCACACAGTATTATGATAAGCTAGCAGCATAGAAAAATCGCACCGAATTTTAGAAAATCGCCTTGAAAACGACAAGTTATTTCTAGTTTATAGAAAATGTATATTTTATTAAATATATTGCTTGGTAATAAATAATGTTTCTAAAATGTAAAAAGAGAAATGAGATCAATATGAGAATATATTTTCGACTATAACTTGGATGTTTCTTATCCGATCTTAACGAAATTTGTGCAATTGATCAATAGTATGTATAGTATGCATATGCATATTATGTATTAATTAGAAGATGCCTTTAAAATTGTGGCATTTATTGCTATCGGAAATGTAATATATCGATATTCGATAAACGCAAGCTTGATCTGCGCCTGGTATACGAGAGCCTATATTCAAAATTTTAAGTCTCTAGCTCTTACAGTTTATGAGATCTGCGTGTTCATACAGACGGACGGACGGACAGACGGACAGGGCTATATCGACTTGACTAATGATCCTGATCAATAATATATATACTTTGTGGGGTCGGAGATGCTTCCTTCTGCCTGTTACATACATTTGCACAAAACCATTTACCCTTTTTACCCAATTTTAACGGGTTCAGGGTATAAAACCGGTAATGTAAGAATGTGCACGTATATAAAATAACATCCTGGAAATTTAACGTATTTTTTTTTGAAGTATTTGTAGAATAATACAAGTCTTATATTTGCTGTGTTATATCTGGCGCCTGAAGATTTGCTAAGGTTCAATACTTTATTTTTGTGCGTGTAGCAAAAGCTGACTCGACCTTTCCAAATAATCATCGGCAACAATATCGACATCGACATTGCTATCGATATTGTTGCAACTAATTGAGCTGCTTATAAGCATTTCATTTCATTTTATCAGTGTAGAGATAGGGAAACCTCAAAAGCAACACACACACACACCCACTTGCCCAGACACATACATTTAAGCTGACAGTTGCAGGTGTATTTGCTGTCGATTCAACTTGTCTGCCAGTCATCCCAAAAAATTTGCTGCCATGAATTTTGGGTATTGCTTCACAAGTGATGCCATGCCGAATGGCACTGTTGCATGCCACATAATGTGTAGGCTACTCGGGGTAGGCTGTGATGCTGAAAGCAGCACAATGTGACACTGATTGAATTGCATGCAAATTAACGACTGCATAAAGAATATCTATGCGAACACACACACACTCAGCAACTATAGTTGCTGCCTGCGGTTTACCCATTCACCTGTGCTCAATACTTATTGGTGTCTCTTATACACACACACACACATACACACACATCCAGGGCCAATGGCTGTAGGCATTTGTAAAAGTTTGTTGCCCGAGCACAATTTAATTTTGTTGCTATATCTGCTGTTATATAAATTAAATATGTCGTTGCATACTCTCTAGGCAATTTGGTTGGCAGCTGCTCGCTTAATCTCAGCCTCTCTTCGAATCCTTCATTAAATCCCCATTTTTATGAAAAACTCAGCAGCTCTAAACGTAGATTACAATACTTAGTACTGGAGCCACTCGACTCCGTTTGAATGCGATTTGTTTACCTCCATTAATACTGCTGATGTTGTTGTTGTTGCTGTTGTACTAGTTGTTGTGTTGTGTTGTGTTCCCCCGAAGTGTATACTTAAGTGGGGGAGTTGTATGTAACAGGCATAATAATCGTATCTACGGTGTCTCAGAGCTTATTTGGAGCAGTGTCTAGCAAAAAACTTAAAGTACTCTAAAGTTTAAACAAAGGAACAAACGCAAAATGTTTAAATGCCAATTTGTATATACAAATGCATAGCAATGTATGTAAGCAGACAACGTGTTGCAATAGTTAAGTTTCCATTAAAATTTGTCCCAGGCAATATCTTCTAGACCAACTGAGTTTGTATAAACATGACAAACAATTATATATCGGTATTATTTCATGTTTAATATTAGCTATTCCTTTTAATTAGTTAAAATTTATATAATTTTAATTTGAATTTTCTATGAAATGCCTTAGAAATGAAATGCGTAGTTACAGGAAATATCGAGCAACCACTTATTTCTTCCTGAAAAGCAGAGCTCATGAAATAATCGCTTCTCAAACCAGAAGCTTTTCATGTAGTTTGACTGCTGGTAAGTTTAGTTAAACAAATTATCCCTGATAAAATTCTAATTAAATTTAATAAAATTCTTTATGTTTTTGCATCTAATTAAGTAGTTAAGTTTGCAATATTTATACCCGAATAATGTATATGTGTGAAAGTTGATTCCAAACTATGTACCGGAAATCGTTTAGACTGTTCACAAGCTTTGTTGCACATTTTCCGCGCTTAACTTTGTATAGTTTTGCGCGATATTTTTATTGCATCCACAGTGGAATCTACTTGGGGAGTATCTCTTGACCGTCGAAAAGTTTGCGCAAAATGCTGAACATCAACTTATTTATTTTCATATTCGAAAGCTTTGGTTTTCGGCTGCGGCTTAAGCCCTCCTTACTCCCACTCCTCTCGCTCTCTCTCTATATTTCTCTCTCTCTCTCTCTCTCTCAACTTTACAAAGTTTATGGCGGCCATAGAATAATGTGCACTATGCGAATGCAACAAATCAACAGCTAACAAAAAGAGTAGAAAAATAAGACCAAGACGAAGAAGAGAAATTACTGCAAATATTTAATTTAAAATTGAGCGTCGTCCTTGCACGAGTGCGTGTGTGTGTGAAGATGCCATTTTTAGTGCTGCAATGTGTGTGAGTGTGGGGTACGTGTGGTTGCCTCCCTTTACGAATACACGCCGCTTATTGAATGTGCCTCATGTGTCTTGACTATGTACATACATATATGTACATATATACACTTAAATGGATACACACACATATATGGGCTTTATTATGTACATAACAATGACTCAGTTATGAAACTGGGGACTGGGCAGCCTTTTCCTTAGTCGCCCAGCTCATTAACATAATCGCCAATTCATAATCTGCAAGTGCCATACGAAGCAGAACAGAATACGCACACACACACACATACACACACACACACACACACACACACACACACATCCAACTGCCTTTTCTCTCTTTCTTTCTATTTGTGTGTATGAAAAGGAATCGAAGCCTGTCGCATAATGACTTCAACTCCTGCCTGAATCCTGAGAGGCTAGCAATCGAGTACGGCATCGACTTTAATGGCCTTCGTTGTCGATGTCAACCATTTGGAACAACATATACTAACATTTTGATCAATCCGCTCGACTATGTCTCGAGGCTTGCAACACACCAATGATATGGCGAAATGACAATTGAAAAATAAATGTTAGTTAATTTATGATAATGCGAGAACATTTTGCAACTATACGAATATGAAAGCCAATTTGCTTGAGTTAATCTGTGATATCATTTGTTCTTATACAATTATTATACTAAATAAAATTTGGAAATTTGTGTTATTTTTTGGTGAAAGGGTATTCCTGCAATGTTTTGCGCATTTCAATTTTCATCATTGCCAATTGTTTCCTTTCGGCCGTTCAATTCGTTGAGTGTGCTGAACATCCCGTTCATAACCCTGTGTGTTGCTCAATTATACAGATTGTGCAGCAGCAACAGCAACAGCAACATCAGCAACAGCAACATCAGCAACAACATCAATTGGTGGAGGACAAGTAGGAGCAGCTGGGTAAACTTAAGTCTGATGGTGGATGCTGCCTCGAGACGCACTTGGAATAATCAGAGGCGATGCCATTGGATGACAGCTGAGTAAAAGCTGAAATACAAGATGAAGCTAATGAAATTCATGAAGAAAGCTCCCAAAGAAGAATCAACCTCAATCACGTTACCTAAAACAGCAACAGCAACATCAACAACAACAACAACAGCATTATTAGGCAAGAGGCGACGGAAACGGAATTGGTGCTCTCATGCTACATTTAAAGTGCAGTTTTGGCCATGGCGGATTATAGCTGCAACCTGTCTCTCTATCTCTCTTTTTGACTCTCTCACTGTTTGTCTCTGTTTTCATGCTTAAAGCTTCTTAAAGTTGACTATGTTTTGCCCACTTCTGTCCGAGTGCATGTAATGAATTTGTTTGTGTTGCTCCCTGCTGTTGATTTCGTGTTTTGTAGTTAGCAAATTCATAAAACGAATTCCTTTTGGCTTTTGTTTTGCATAAAATTCACACTGACGAAAGGCATTTGCCTCGGCTGCTAATGGAGGGGTGACAGCACGGTCAGCGGGGTATGAGATGTAAATTTCCAAGCGGTTGACCACACGAAACTCATTTGCCAGTCAGAAATTACAAGCAAAACAACAAAGAGCCATAAGCAACATGCATAGGGACATGCACAAACACGACCAAGTAATGCCCTCTAAAATACATTTATTCATAAAGGTATGAAACAATCGACAATAATATGCATAAATTCAATATGGCTTGCTTAAAACCATATAAAATATACATCGTAAAACTTAAAAATAGCTAAAGTAACTTTATTTCTGCATATGTAATAATATAGCAAACATTGCGACACGACTAAGACACACCCTAAAAATCTAAGACAAAGCGCATATTTTTTACAACTGCTTTTTGATTACACGAATAGGATGTGGTCATGCAAATTGACTTAAAAAGTGAGTGCTGTGCTTTGGATATTTGCATGCATGCTCCACACGGGACATATCCTTAATAGAAACGCCATGCCCCCTGCTGTCATTTTGTCAATTGCATAACAACAAGAACAGCAACAATCAACAGCATCAACAACAAAAGGCAAAAAATATACCACACGCTCGCGTTTTGCAGCATGTGTAAATATTATTCAGGATTTTACCACCTCCACTCACAAACAACAACAAACACCGCCCCCATCACAGAAAAGGAAAAAATTTCAATATTCCAGAACTTGTAAAACAGTTTTCCCTTTTTTTTTCGCCCCTCGTAGTTTTTATTTATGTTTTTGGTTTTGTGATGCTGTCCTGGCATTGCAAAACTGTATAACACAAAAAACGGCGACAGCGCTGATAATACAAACACACACACATATTAACACACACACACACACACACGAATAACGAAATAAATGTAAGATGAAATCAGTGCTTAGGTTGAGGCTGAAGAGGGTGGTTTTCGAACTGAAACAAGATGCTAAACTCAATTTGACAATGGTAAGAAACTTGAATGCCCTTCTTAATTCGAATTGAGTAATGATGTATGCTAGAACAAAAAAAATAAGAAAAAAAAGCAAGCAAAACCGACGAAGACTATGCACCCTTACAATCTCGAGTCAACCTGCCAATATTTGTCTTTTATTATGAATCCATGGGAATCAGAAGAAAATCCATTCATATTTTTGTTAGAGACTATGAAATTAACGATTCGTTGCATAGTTTTGCTCAAAATCAATCTCAATTTTGTGCACCTGTGGCAGCTAAGCCAGTTATCCATTGTTGAATAATCTGTAAAATTCCTGAATCTACGGACATTTCTATCTCCGTTCTTCGAACTTTCTTGTTGCCCATCTTCATTTCACTTCAGAGGTTCTGGTTATGAAAAGTATTCAAATAATGGTCTGCAAGGGTAAATAATCTTCGGTGTGCCTAGGAAAACTGTTATTTTCTGTTTTTTGTTTCTCTTGCGCACAGTCATTGTTATACTAAAATTTTGACACAATTTTTGATGTATGCCGAAAGCGGAAGGAGGTGGATGAATGGATGCGATGCACAAGATGCGACAGCAGCTGAGCCCAAAGACGAAAGACAAACAAAACACCAAAAACAGACACTGAAACAGAACCAGAACGAAATACGGAACCCAAAACCAAAGACCAGAGATACCCAAGAAGACCAGACAGACAGGCTCACAGCTGGGAGGTGAAATTGCGACAACACGGACGTGGATGTAGAGTTGGGGTATTGTGCTTGGGGTTGGGGCTTGGGAAGAGATGGGAAACCCGAATCAACGCAAATGTCATTTGATGGATAAGTTTTGAGCCGCCTGGACGGGCAAACGGTATAACTATGTTCCATATTTAATTATTCATGAATGAAAAAGCGAGAAAAAGACTGACAGAGGCACGGAGAGTGGGTAATGGGTAGTGTGTTGGAGGAGAGAAGGAAAGGGCGAGATAGAGAGAGAGAGAGAGAGAGAGATAGAGACAGTTGTCCCTTGGTTCTTTGATTAATGCAGCAGCTGAGACAACATTAGCAATCAAATTAATTTCAGTTACATGAGCGGATTAAACAACAACAAATGTAAGCAAACCTAAAAAAAAAAACTAAACAGAGGACAAGTACAAATCGCTTTGAGTGCAACGAACAACGAAAAACAAACAACAATAAAACTCCAAACAACATTTTTCACAATTTAATGAACTCATTTCAAATAATTTAAAATAATTATCAATGCTAATTTAATGAGATGTACGAAGCTGACCCAACCGCATCCGCATCCACATCCATATCTACATCCGCATAAACATCCGTCTTGGGAATGACGACATAATTGTATATATATTTGACATATGTTGATATATACATACATATATATTCTAAAAATATGAAAGAAAACATCGCTATAAAATTATATCTAAGATTTTGTATGCTCGTTTTTTACGCTGCTTAACTTCAACTAAAATGTTTTTTAATAAAAATCCGAACTGTAGTTATAATAGACAATCTCTGTCTGTTCTCTTAACATACTCTAGGAGAAACTTTTGGACGCACTGAGTATGCAATGGGACGCAAAAAGAAAATAAATAACAGTTAACCACAAGCTGCAAAAAGTTTCTAGCGCAAACAACGCGCTCGAATTTGATGCGTTTGTTGTGGTTACTGTTACTGTTGTTGTTGTTGTTGATGGTGATGTTTATGTTGTAAACCTTTTTAATTTATAGATTTTTCTGTGCATGGAAGAAAATTAAAAACAGACTAGTTGAAATAGAAATTCATTAGGCTAGTAAATGGCATGGGATGGGAGAACTACCAGCTACCAGCTAGCGTCGCCAGTCGTCGTCAAGTGGAAGCCAATTTACCTTGGCTAATTTGTGTGCATGAGCTGTCTAGACCAGCAAAACGAGCAGAGGAGTGCTATTACAATGGAGTGGAGGGGAGATGGAGGGTGTTAGGAGGGGTTGGGTGTAGGTGCCAGTGAAATGCATTGAGAATCGTTAGCGTTGAGAAGTATGCTGCGCATAAATTGCAGCAGCCGTTAACGGTAATTGTCGCCAACGCCAAAGCCAACATGACGTATGCGCAATATTTACCATACTCTAAATGAGGCAGTTCCTCCACGGCACTCCAGTCCACTTCACTCCACGCTCTGTTTCCCGCTCTCTCTCTTTCCATCTCTCATTCTCTATGTAGGTATGCATGTGTGTGTGTGACTGGCTGGCTGGCGTGTGCTCAAGCGCCTGGAAAATGCCAGCTAACGATGGCGCCTAAAAGCATGCAACGGCAATTTAAATTTGCGCACATTTCAATTTTGCAAATTGTCGAAAATGCGCTAAACAAAATGGAACAAGAAAAAAAATATGGAAAAAGAAAAAAATGCCAAAAATAGAAAAAAAAAGTACAATCGGCTCTAGTCTTGAGTGCTCAACTAACAGATAGCCTCTACACAGCTTTAATATACATACTCGGTTTAATTATGCAAAACATAAACTATGAGAATTGAATCTTAAATAACTTTTGCGTTTATTAGCTGTGAGCTTATCTGGTCTGAGAAAATATGACTTTTGGCTGCTTCATGCACTTGCACAACTTTACGATAACCTTTTTACACATTTTTAATGGGCCCAGGGTATAATAAATCACAGTGTGCAATGAGTGAGCGTGGAGGGTGGATAAGAAAGGGGCATGGATGCACGGCGATGCGAGAAAGCTAAACAGGAAAGCCTTGTCAAACAATTGATTCAAGCAGGCCGCAAAGTAAATACACTTTGTACTCCACAGTGATTCTCAGCTATGGCTCTTACCATTAAGTTAGCTTTAAAGCCTCTCAATTTAAGATTTTTCATTCTCGAATGGAAAATGCACAAGTCAAGATTTGCAATTTGGGTTGTAGCTTAGTTAAATTTCTTTGTTTTTCTTTTTGCTCCTTTGTTTGTATGAATTCGCTAAACGCCGCTTTTACATATCATGACAAATTGTTGAATACCCTTTAGCAAGGGTACACAATATAATAAAATGCGTGTTGGACGTGGTTTGTGTGTGTGTTTGTATGAGTGGGTGAGACAGCGTACAAAAAAGAATATAATAAATGGAATGGCCCATTTAAAGAATTGAAATGGTTTCCATTGTACAAGGGTACAAGGAAAGGGGTGCAAGCAGAGGGGGAGTACGGAGCGACGGTGCCTGGCATGCGATTCGAATTCTTGATGTTGCTGCTGAACGAAAAAGTTTTACTTCGCAGCACGAATCGACTTATGTTTTGACCTTATTGAGTGCATTTGACTTGTTACAACACACCAACACCCGTCAACCCAACCCTCCCTCCCCCACCCCCATCCCCATCTCCATCTTATCTATCACACCCCACACACACGCGCAGACTGAACTGAAATGGTTTTCAAAATGCAACTGACCAAAAGTTCAAGTGCTTAAGTGGAAGACAGATCGGGGCCCAGGGAATGCGTGCGATTGCCATGGCATCCGTCTCTTTTTAAGCAAAGGCAGCAAATGGCTTGGGCTACATGGTGAAGAGGGGAAGAGGGTGGGTGGATGGCCGGTGGACTGCTGTTCGCGTTGATTGAAATGTTTCGCCACTGCGTGGCATATAAACTTTAATGGAATGGATCGCAATGTGTGCAATAAAATGAACGGGGCACAAACGTAGGGCTAAGGGATAGCATGCAGTGGCAGAGGCAGCTGTGGGAGTGCACTCTGCGAAGCATAGAGCTGCTTAGAGAGGCATTCGGACACGGGGCACAGCAGGCACATTAAAAGTTCAAATGGTACAAAAATAAAATTAAATAAAAAAAAAAAATCGCCAAACAAGGAGGAAAAAATCCGCTTAAAAATTTGTAAGCGCAGAGCAAACGAAATATACACTTAAAATGAAACAGTAAAGAAGCAGATGGCAAAAGGATAGGTGCAGTGAATGTAAGGGGGGGGGAGGGGGGAGAGGGGAGGTTGGGGTTGGATGACACTCAACTTAAAAAGTTCTTGTTTTAATAAGCTTTTCTGCAGCTTTTGCTCAAAAAAAAAAATTAGAGAAAGATACTTGCGACAGAACAGAGTTGTCAGAGCACAGCGAAAGAGCTCTACTAAATCAGCCAGAAACGGGAACAGAATCCATAAAATAAATATTAATTTGATTAAATATTCAAAACCATAGAAATTAGATACAAATTTTTAGAATTTTTAGAAAAATATTCCTGAAATTGTGAAAAGAAAATCACAGGTTTAGAAAAAGACACAAAATTCTGTTTAAGAAATAAAGTTGTTTAATAATAAGGTAGATTGGTGAAATTCAGTAAGATTTTGTTCTAAGTCTATATTTACGTTATAATAATAAAATTGTTATTAGCTTACGAACATTAACTGAATTTATGTTTTCACGGGTGCGTAGAGATCTCAATATTTGCATATTGTACATCTCCTTCCTCTCTCTCTTTCTCTATAATTATATATATATATATATATATATATATATATATGTATATATATATTTCACTGTACGTCTTTTTCTAACCAGTTATACTAGTCAAAAGATTATTATAATTTCAATCATGTGGAATATATTTACTACAAGTTTAGCAATTTTAATTAGCCCGGCGCAGTTTTTAATCAGCCCTTGGCTGACCTTAAGCTATTATGAAGGCCCACACACACACACCAACACAAATAAACAATAAATATAAGTGTATTCAGTGTGTAGTGTATGTAATTACTTGATTAAAGGCCAAACAAAAGATACAATAACAGAGCAAAGAGCAACAAAGTGAAAACGGGCAACAATGAAAGTCCTCGTATTTATCGCTGATCGCACACTTGTCGCACCCAGACGAGTCCACACCAGGAAGTGTATTGGTGTTGCTTTATGGGCAAGGAGGAGGGTGAAGGGGTTGCTTGGGCCTACAGAAGAGGCGTTGCGACGGCGTGCCTGTGGATGTGTTGAATGTAGGCAATGCAGCACAATGGCTGATAAACACAAAGGAAGCATTTTCAACAGCACCGAGCATGTACAAGTGTAATTGTGCTCGGCCAAAAAACGTTTGTCTTGGTAGATACCCTGTAACTATGCTTATAGTTGCCTTTGAGCTCAGCGATAAGCTTTGTAATCTACTTTTAATTTACAGGGTGTATTCAAAATCAACCGATTGCCAATGAGAAAAATTCACAGGGAAACCAACCGTGCAACATGTTGAGGCTATATCAGCTTTGTGTGTGTGGGTGTGTGAGTATGCGGTCTAAGGAGCGCACTGAATATTTGATTAATTAGTGAGAACAACTATCCGGGTGCTAAAAAATACACATTTATGACGCACAATAAGGAAACCTAAACATCTGCAAGGTGAAAGAAGAAAGGCCACTTGCAAAATATTTCAGATGTTGAAGAGAAACTATGCAAAATGAGCTATTTTTAATAAATTCGCATGCAATTTGAAGAATATATTAATTTTAATTAATTCGACTCGGATTATAACAACAACAATTGCAGAATAAACATATTCATTTAGATGATGATTACTTAAATAGAATATGATCTATATGACAAATATTTCTTTCTGAGTTTAGTAGACAAACTATGATTGAGAACTCCTCCGAATCTAGGAATATTTATATTATACACGCATATGCCTAACCTACAAGTGTACGAATTAGTCCAATAAATGTTTACCCAGTTTTCACGTGAACTAACCGAAACTAACAACTATGGCTTTAAATTTGTGCAGTCTCTTAAAAGTTAATTTGCCGTCTGAACGTAAGAATCGCTGTGCGAAAGGCTTTTCCAGGCTGCGTGACTCGTTAAATGAGCAAAATGTTGCGCTCCAGACTGGAAGCCGAGCGGGTGATTTCTGCTGGTAACTAGGAGCAAAAGTAGAGGTGCCAAGATCATAAACTGTGTCAAATCATTTGACACCTTGGCGTAGTCTTAGCGTCTACTTTCTGTTCAGCTTAGCAGCTTATTAAACAGTAAGCGATATGAGCAGGAAAAGAGTAAAGGTGAGGGGAGGGGGGAAGCAATGGATCTCATGGTAGGGTTAGATAGGAAAATGCAACACACAGTTTGATGGTTTGCAAGCCAGTCAAAGTAAGCCATAGCTAGGGGAAGGGTGGCGAGTTGTCGGTGGAATAGAGATGGAAGTTTGACAAATTGAATCAATACCAAAAATCGCAGCACGTGTTGCAAGTGTTTACATCAAAAGGAACCCTCATTTAATGCGTTCAATTTTCAGATTTTAGATTTAATAAAGAATATATAATAATAGAATAATAAAAGTCTATTTAATGTCGACAGATAAAAACATTTCTAAATTCTGGTTTTTTAAACAAATACCCATTTTAATTTGTGTGCTGGTCGTGTCACGAAAGAGAATACGTGTCACACTTGCAACTCCAGACTGAAAAGCGGCTTCGAACTCTGGCGCCAAGGACTTAAATGTATAGGAGCATATTTCATTGTCCTTGGCGTGCTACAGCTATTGCTTTTGCTTTGCTTCCTATTACTTTGTGTGTGGGTGTGTGTCCTTTGTCTTTATCAAAATCCAGCGCTGTCGGTTCGCCATCGCAATGGAAGCTGAAGTGGGAATGTGCAGTGGGGTCGAGGCGACAATTCACGGCTGCCAGTGATCTCCCTGGAGTGTGCTCAACATACGCCAGCCTTATATGCAGTGTGTGTGTGCCTATGTGTGTATGTGAGTGTGTGTGTGTCTATGTATATTGAAAACGAGTCATGCTTCTTGTTGTAGGTGTTGGTTCTGGTCCGAGCTTGGGTCGTCGTTGGGGCTTATACAACCACTCAGTGACACAAATAAAAGTAAACATGATAAGACCATTGAAACTTTTTCCATTTTCACTTTTGAGTGTGTTTGTGTTGTGTCTTTACACACACACACACACATACATATAGTATACACACACACACTTGCGGCACTCGAGTGCATCTGTATGGAAGTTAATCTCAAGTGCAGCCGAGAGCTAAATATTTACCAATATCTCTTTGCCTGCGCCTCTGCTTGCTCCTACATTGCCAGCCCACCATTCCTCGTCCTCCGCCTTGCCTCCTTGTATGCTGACTTCTTTGACCGCCGTGCAACAGTGGCTGCGGCTTCAGTCCATTGCTTATCATTGGTTCTGTGCGGTCCGCCGACGAACCGGCAACCTGCAAGGCCAGCTATCCCCAAACCCAACATACGCATTTTCGTCCCATTTTAATACCCTGTGAATAGGGCATCATAACTCACTTGGGTCTGTGAAAGGCATATAACTGGATCATGTTCCTTTGGTTTCAGGTGTCAAATACTTGGTATGTTGTATTTAAATTTGTGCCTGTAGCCTTGCTAATTATTAATTCTAATCAGTATAGGTGTGGTATATTTTCTATACATAAATATTTATAATTTTATTTAATCAGTCCATATTACTGCTTATCATCTTATCGATTAGTTAACGCTACCAAAGTATAATAAATTCAGCTGCAAGCTATTTATAAAGTGTACCCACAATTTGATTTTAAATTACGTATAAGTATTCAAATCATATACATATATATAGTATTATAAATGGTAACTATTTTTTATAAATGAATATGTACATTCGGGCAGGGTATATCGAA